>WBNO01000393.1:0-332382 GCA_013400575.1 Peucedramus taeniatus
GCTTAAGTGTTTATCCTTTGCTACATCTCTTGATAACCCTCTATTTTACTGTTTGGCCTTAAAACTCTTATCAACCTTGACGCATCCTGCAGCCTTCTCCCCCTTTTTCTTGTTACTGAGTGATTTGGATAATGCTTAATGTCAATGAACATGTTTTTCTCTTGGTTGGCCTATCGTACAGCATAAAGGAGAACAAATTTTGAGGTGTAAGGTCTTAAAGAAACATAGTATTGGTATTAGTTGGTATTAAGAAAAAAAAAGTAAGAAAACTGGCAGTCCTCTACCCCAAACCAAAACCATGTCCCTACTCCCCCTTGCTTGCATTTCTTCAAAAGTCTGTGAGGTCAAAAGCAAATATTGCAACTAATCTTGAGGATTGCTTACGCAAAAGTGGGAATGCATATCTGTGGAAGTGTTTTGATGTTTAGGCCTACCATCACTGCTGGTAATGGATCTTTGATATGTGCTTTTTAGAAATCTTTAAGGCAGTTGAGATGAAGTTTTAGTGAGGCTCTGTACTGGACATGGGGCTGCCAGCTTATCCCTCTTACCTAGATAAAAATCTCATGCCACAGGTAGCTCCAGCTTACCTAACTCCATCTGATTGCAACTAGACTTAGCTGAAATGGCGACTTAAACTTTTCTTCCAGCAAAGTACCTTTCCACTGAAGTTCTTGGTTTTCCAAGGCAGAGCAGAGTTGCTCTCTGAATCCCTCAGGAGAGCTGGAGTTGCTCAGCTTCAGCACCAGTGTGAGGCTTAGGTGGCACAACACCATCTAAAGCTCTGCTTTTCTGAACTTTGCCCCGTTGGAAGTGAAAATGGTACTGAGTTCACTGCTGTAAGTGATCCAGCTGGATTGCTGAAATGGTGTTCCTGAGATGTGGGAGTTCCATTGGGTACCACACAGCAATTGTATTACGGAGGTATTCCTTTATCCCTTATGGTGCAATACACATAGTGACCAGTTCCCTTTATGCCACAGGACCCCATGGACTTTGAGTGGAGCTACTGGATTGAATGGGGAAGGGAACGTATACTGTGGCTTCTGGCTGGTCATCTGCTGGTATCACAAATGTCCAGGCTCTTGGTGGAGAAGGTATGTAGGGATTTTCTTCACAGTGAGGAGTTTCTGATGGGTTTGTTTACTGTGGACATGGGAAGCTTTGCAGAGGCCACTGACAGTAGTAAATCTCATTCTGTGGTGTGAATTGTGTGTTGCCTTAATGTTTGGAGACTTCAGCCTTAATTAAACAGGATTGTTTGACTTGTACACATAAGAAGGGTGCAGTTGTTCCTTTATGAGGAAAGTATGTGAAAAGTGATGGCTACTTAGGTTTTGGCATGATTGCATGATGGTGGGAAATGATCTGTGTGTGATGTCACACCTGCTAGTCTGGGGAAGGAAAGGAAGAAGTCATGCTTTCCCTCAAATTAGGGAGGCTCTGGTTTTCATGTGATTCTACTACAGAAACACCTCCCCTTTCACTTTTAGGGATGTGGTTGGGTTTCTGTGTTTTTTCATGTGTGTTCCTCACCTGGTTGACTATATTTGTCTATAGTGCAGAGCCTATGTAGGCAGCACAGGTATTGAGTGCCTTTTCCTTCAGAAATAGTTAAACTAAAGATTGTTAACTTTTCTTTTTCTGACAGTATAAACCATGGTGCTTGATGGTTTATGGGATGGCTGCCTGCTGGTTGTTACTGGGAATCAAGGGCTTTGCTGTCATTTTGTTACATGCAGCTATTTCCTTTGCTGTGGCTCAGTTTCAGCTGTCACTCCTGACATGGTTGTGCTCCCTTATCCTTCTGTCTACTTTACGCATACCAGCCGTGGAAGAAACCAAGGTAATGTAAAATGGACTAACTAAGCATCAAATTAATTATGGTGGTGGTTGTCTGTAATGGCATCTATCTGTATGGCAGCATACTGTCCCTTCAGTTTATATAAGCAGGGGTTGGTTTGAGGAATCTCAAGCAGTAGTGCTGGAGCTTCTCCAGTTCAAGTCACATTTTTCTATTGTGCTGGCCAGTGCATTGGAATAAAAGTATGTCCCTTAATGTGTAAGTAGTATTCAGTAGAGCTGGAATATGATAATACTTCACTACTGCTCTATTAAACACATTTCTTTGGAACTCTAATCATACCAATTTAAGGTGCTGGGTTTTGAGTTTGTATCCAGGAGTTACTCAGTCAAGCGTGCCTGTACTTATTGGTGACTGTGACTTCTGCAGGGAAGGAGACTTTCTCCAACACTTTGATTTGGACCAGATGAGTTACTTGCATCAATTAGCTGTAAGCAAGCTCAGTTTTGCTCTTCGTCTAGTGGCTTTTTCTGGGTAGTACAGATACGGAAAAACTGTTGACCAGTTGTGAGGAAGTGTCCTGTTGTATTTTATTGGACCAATGGCAAAAACAGGACATTTGTTATAAGGATTGTTGCCCTCATGTTCAGTGAGAGGTGGAATGAGAGTGTAGAATCTCTTCATGTGGTGTGGTCAGTTCTGTGATTTGCTCTGGTGAGAAGAGGGCCCACTCCAATACAAATAGTCAGTCAGCCAAACTACATTTCCTGGGGTTTCCAAGTTTTTTGTGATGATAGGTTTTTGTTGTTGGCAATGATCATGATACCAAGTGTCAATGAATCAATAAATACTCAGTAACATTTTTTCCAGCCTGACGTTTTCTCAGGAGTAACTGATTTCTTTACATCTGGCTTCAGCCCAAGTAGTCCCTTGGCTATCAATTGTGTTGCCAGCTGGTTTGAATATTGTAGTACTGGACTAAATCTGAGGTAGATAATGTTTCATTTATGTAAGAAGAGCTCTCCTGCTGTCCTGGTACTTCGCAGCCTAACATGTTTCTGAAATCAAGCTGTTGTCTCTTTATGCTGGCTGCAGTAGCTCTGGAGGACCTTTCTCCATCAAAAGCCAGTGCTTGTTGTTCATGGGTTTAGTGCTGGTCACTTTAGGTTCTCATTCCCACTGCTATTGGTTTTAGTTTCTTCCTGCTGCTGCTGACCCTAAAAGTTGAGATCTGAGTAGATGTTCTGTCTTGGCATAGAGATAACACAGCATTGCACCATTATGATCTGGCTTTGTTTTGTTTTGCAGAGAAGGTGGTATGACACTGAAAATGAGTATTATCTGCTGCTCTTCACTGTGTCTGTCCGCTGCCTCTTCTGCACTAGCTTCAGCTTGGAGTACTGCTGGCATGCACCTACCCAGAAGTCATCCCACTCATTCCCCTGGATGCTGGCATATGTATTTTATTATCCTACCTTCCACAATGGACCTCTTGTGAATTTTGATGAATTCAGTAAACAGGTAACAAAAGTTGTTGTTTGGGTGTCTAAAGCTGTCTTCCATGTAATTATAAAATCAACAAGTAATTCTATAGGAATGTGACAATTTTGAGTGTATCATGAGGAATTTTGTAATGTCCTGGATATCAGCTTTTAAGACAAACCTTCTCCCCAAGTTCTTCCGCTTCACAGAATGTTCTTATCTAACATCAGATTCATCCCTTTAACTAGGGAGCCAGTGACATACTTTGTTACATTTGGAGAGTGTTCATAATTTTAGCATGTAGCTGCTGTTTTTTTGTTTTCTTCTTCATCAGGTGAAATTAAGTTAATGTGTTTAGCATAAGCTTGCTACTAACTCTGAAACAGATTTCAGAATCACAGAAAGCTGATAGGTTGTATTGGGAATTCCTGAAAACTCCAGTTTCTCCTCACATTTATGTGAAAACCACTGATGACTTACTAGGAGCACTTTGCTTCAGCTGAGCAGCTTGTGTAAAATATAAGACCTACAAACTGTACTGAATGCTTTTCTTAGTCCCTTGCAGGCTTCTTTTCAAGCCTGCTTTTTACATGATGGGAAAAATCCATGTTTTCATCCTTTATTGCTTTCCATATTTTCTTACATACTTGAATAAGAAATGGTATCACAACCTGTTATGTCTATAGTTAAAATTATTGTGTCAAAGTGGATTAGAGAACATTTCAAACCATAAAACTGCTTTTTTCAGTTTATGCATAGAAGCCTAGGAATTGCTTGCTTCTGTTTATATTTGGGAAGGTTCTGTTGAAGCCAAAGCAGATACTGGGCTTTATGAAAGTGAAACTAGATTCTGGTGGATCCTTGAGTGAAAAGTCTTATGCTCATTTGTTTTCACTTGCTTTGGAAGATGCAAGGTTGAATGTTGTTATCTTGGGCTGGATATTGTGGGAAAAGTCTGCATAGACTTGCATAGAAACTGAAGTAATATTTTTTTACTAATTATTGTTTTGTGGCTTCTGAAGTGTGTTAAATTCCACCTAAATCCTTGTACACCAGGAGAGAGACAGTTGTACTTTCTTTCCAAGGACTCTTTGAGAAGACCTATGGAGACTCCAAGCTGAAAAGAAGCTTGGGGGTAGATCATAGGAAAAATTGAGGGAGCCTTGCTTTGAAACTTACCTCACCTCGTATGGCTCAGCAAAGAACTATGCAAAGAGCACATGTATTCTTGGTGTAAGAAGAAAAAGGAAGATTGAGAATGATAAGCCTGTATTTGCAGAAGTTTCTCCTAAATATGTACAGATATGTGTGGCTAAAACCATGAAGAAGATGGAACAAACTGAACAATCCTAATGTGTTTTCTGAAGGGTATTGTCAGTGCTCTTACTTGAGTAGAGGGAGTATTACCTTGGCAGATGAGATCAGAAAAAGAGTTTCAAAGGACACAGTACCCAGCAGTTGATTCAAAATGCACAATACAAAGAGAATCTTTATTGGTGCTGCTGTAAGAGACCACTCTCAGAACCCCTTAATTGAAGCTGAGACTGGGATGAGGGTTTCTGCTGAACACACTTAAAAGCAGAAATTCTGGAGCTGGAGACAGTGAACTGTTGTATGACCTGAAGAGTGTAATAGCAGTTCTGGCAATTGGCATCCACTGCCTGGCAAAAATTAGACATGGACACTTTGTCACTGGCCTTGTTGAAATTCTGGGTTAAAGCAAGACACAGCAGTTCTAGACTTGGGTTTGAAGGCCTGTTCTGCAAATCCCTGTGATAAAATGGTAGTCTCCAAGCTTTCACATTGTCACGTAGCTGATACAAAGGAGCCCTCCAAATGAGTGGGCACGTTAACTGTATTGTGCTTGGGACTGATGGCCTGTGCAGATGAGTTGGTTACTTCTCTTGTATGTGCATTTGTGGTGGCCAGTTAGATACTGGAGGAGGAAATGTTGTACACAATAATGGATGTATAACGCATGACTGAATTTTTAGGCAATCTTATGTTTCTGATTTTTGATTCTATTCCTAATTTTATTGTGGAAAAGTGGTGCAATAATAATATGCCAATGTGTTTACTGCAGTTAGCAGTGTAAGAGTTTGGAGCCTCTTGAGAAGCCTGTCAACTGCAAACCTTGCCTTATCGGATATTTCACTTACATTTTCTCAGCACATTCTGTAGATCTTGCTGACTTTGGCAATGCTATGGGAGGAAAATTAAGAAGTGTCTTCAAGTCATCGATTCTCTGCAGTTGGTAGAAGTTGGAGGTATTTTAAGAGTAAGCAGTCATTGTTCCTGTTTGGAAGGGCTGCTGCTTGGAAAACCTTCTTCATAGCTGTGGTTTCTTTAATCTTTTTATATTATCTCCAGAGGTCAAGTTGCAGGAGTTAAAGTCCTGTGTTTGGATTCTGTTCAGGTTAACAACATTTGGCCTTTTTTACAACAGTTAGGTGCAATGTACATGCACATTTGGCTTCTTGTTGGTTTCTACTGCTTACTGAGATTGAGAACGGAGAGACCAATCTCCCTCGAGAGTGTGTGAGGAATTTCCAAATGGTGTAGTCAAAAGTTCCCAGGATAATATTTTGAGTAAAAAGGTCAGTTTTGTGCCAGGTAACCTCTTTGGATTTCTTCTTTAGATGAGGAGACAAGAAGCTTTCAGTGTGAAGACCAATCTCAGCATCTTAATTGTGGGCATAATTCGTATTTTCTTTTGGTGGTGCCTGGCTGAGCTGATGATTCACCTCATGTATATCCATGCTCTCTACAGTAGTGCTCTGCCTTTGGAATCTTCATCTTACTGGGCCTTGGGTGAGTATAGAAACAATAGCAGAAATCTTTCTTCTTCCCCCACTTCAAGAATCCCAGTCTGCATCTCTTTTATGTTCGTTTGTAGGTACTTAAATGTGGCACACTATAGCCAGCCATTGTCAGAAAGGTGGTCTACAGACTCTTAATATAAAGTGGATTCTCCATGAGCTTAGTTGAAATTATTGATCTGTTTCCTAAATTAAAAAATATTTTGTACTTTTTCCAGTCTAGAGTATGTCTCTAAACTTTGGTCTAAGGTGATTCTCCCCTTCAAGTTGTAGAAGTGGACACTTAAAAGGAGTTTATTCATTGTGGGGATGGAGGAGGGGAGATGTTATGAATTATTTTTATCTCCTTCTGATTGATGTTTCTAGTTTGCATTCACATTGAAAAGTAAAAGGACAGAACTTGTAAAAATAGTAGAGGGAAAGACTTGTAAATAAGGTAACCTGAAAGTAGTAGTCAGTGCCTCTCAGTTGTTTTCCTGCTTGGCTTCCCCCACTTCTACCCTATCTGCAGCTCCCTGCTATTTCATTAAAATGCCCAACTGTGAGGAGAAAGAGTGCTGACAAATGCAGTGTAAATCAGCAAAAGCTTTAGGTGATGGTATGTAAGCAACTGGCATACGTGGTTGATTTGATTCCTGCCCCCACTTCCCAGCTGTATCACCAGGTAGGAAGAAAAAAAGCAGAGAAACCCCAGACCTTAAAACTCATTTCTGAAAAAACCTTGGTGATTCCTGACTTGCAGGAGGTGTCTCTTACACCAGGGATCGATACGCACACTGGTACGGTTCTGTCCAGCACTCGCTGAAGCTCACCTGTGTCACCACAGTAGGTGTGTGTGTGGGAGCACACTTGGACAGCATTGGACTCTGGTCAGCAGAGGGCAGTGTGTGCACTCTGTGTACCCCTGTGTGCATACATGCACGCTTGATACATGTTTTAGTATATAATTTTTATATCTAAAAAAGGGCAAGTGGAGAGCAAGAATGGGAGAGGTTTGCCTCAGTGGTTTGTTGTTTGTTCTACTTCTCACTCAGTCACTGTTTAGAAAGGGGATTCTGAGTTTTCATTTTCTGTTCTAAACTTCAATTCATTGATGAGTTAAATCTGTTAGCTCCTAGTGGTGGTGTGTGTTACAAAAAACTGGCCACTTGATAATGCATGGAAGGCCCCAGAACTAGGGATGAAATATTCCAGCAGTGGTGCTACTGATGGATTCCTCCCTCCCTTCAAGACTACCAGTGTTGATTTTAGGGTGGGGAGAGAGTTACGCTATAGACAACAGCTAAGTTGTCTGTGTATTTATTTGATGAAATAAGTCTGTTATCCTAAGAATTAAAGTGCATTTTGAACAGAGGGTTAGAAAAGATGAAAATGCTTCAAAGCAGCAGGAGATGAAAGCCATTGGTAGAGCAAGTTTGGACTGTAAAGCTGCCTGGCGTCAAATTAAATGATTGTATTGTAACAAGCTTCCTGTGGAGACTCTGCCTTCAGGAGAGGTCAGAATTACTCAAAATGTAACCCTATTCTCACTGAGCTTTGTAGTAATATAGGCAGGTGTTTAAAATATACTATGAATGAGATTTTGAGCTAGAAGTTGGTCACTTAATGTTTTCTCTACTGGTTTTATCACAATGATTTTATAGGTTTCTTTAGACTCAAAATCAGTGATAGGCCACTGTTGTGACTTGCTTTAGGGAGCTACCAATATATGAGTATGGGTACTGGTAATAATTTACTATTAAGTCTTACTGGACCCTTATGGATCTTACCATGCTTTTACACCAGTTCCTGTACAGAGCCAAACACTATGCTCTGTTACTTTGCATGCTGTGTTATTTGAACTAATTTCATTCGATAACTGAGTCTTAAGACCAAGGAAGCAGCTTGCTGTTGACTCAGAGGATTATCCATGGTATGTAAGCCTTTCTGCACTGATGGGGTTTGTTCATTGTGGGTTTACTGTTTGACTACAGCAGCTTCAAAACAGCATGAAACATCTATTTACACTGTGATGCCTGGCTGCCCTGATAGCCTGGTAAACTTAAGGGAAAGGCTGTGAGGCTGTTCTGCAGTCACCTCTAATTAGGGAGCTTATAACTGCTACTGCGTTTTTTTTCTGGATAACTTTGAACAATGGGCAGTAAATGCCAGAACTGCAGGCAAGACTACACTGCTGTGAGGTTTTGCTCTCAGCACTTAAGGGCAATGTCAGTCTATGCCTCATGGCTGTGAAGCTACAGTGTGTTCTGTATCACTGTGTGGTGTTCCTGTAAGGTGGGACAGCAAAGAAATAAAAAAATACCCCAAAACTGAACTCTGAGTTACAATGCTTGTTAAAAAATGCTAGTGTACAACAGTGCCATTTATGGCCATGTAAAGCAGAAATGCTAAGGTGATCTAAACTAACATTGCTAAGGGCATACAGGCATAAAATTAAAAAATAGTAGGAGAATGTTACCCAGCAGCAAGAGAACTGTTTTCTCTTGTGTGGATGGAATCAGAGGCCCATGAGTTTCTAGAAGCAGCAACATACCAATTGGTGCAATATAGCTTTTCAGTAACCAAATATTAGGTCCCTCATCCAGAACAGAATAAGGAAGATGATGGGGCTGTGTCCAACTCTATGCCTGTTTGCTATATATGTGTGGCCCTTCAGTTTGTGGAAGGGATGTTAATGTCCGAACAGAGGATTAATTCTGTGCAATCACAGAACTTTTATTTATTGGTCCCAGGAAGCCATTGTTTGGAGAATGTGAGTATTTTCCAGAATTCACAAATCATTGTGTCTCTGTTCACAAATGTTTGTGTCTGTGGATAGTTAGCTATTGACATACTGAGCAATATCAGGGCATTTGTGCTTTTTTAATGACAGCTATCAAATTCAGTGTTTATAGCAATTCCATGGTTTTGTGTTAGTGCTGCATCTCATTCTGGTAGCATCAGTCAGATTGGCTGAAAGAATTGTGTGCTTTCAGAATTCATGACACAGCAGGAAGACCCATATTCAATGTTAATGGAAGCCATGATAGTTCATTCTTCTCAGTTTTAACATTAATTGGGAATAATTTTCTGCCTTCACATTTTACACTGAAAAATGTAGATTTGCAGGCACCAAGAATTAAAACCACTATGAATTCCAGTAATCCAGTATCCTGATAAATTGCAGCATACCAGAACAATATCTACACTGTGCCAGATCAGAGGTTCATCTGTTCTACAGAGTAATTTTTGGATACGGTATGTAATGAAGCAAGAGAAAATAAAAGAGTAAAAGACAGGTGGATTGGTGATCCTTTTCAGTGTCTATTCTTCAAGCTTCTGCAGCTGAATGACAGATTCACAGACATGTGGTAATGGGGAGCTTAATAGCATTGGTTGAAAGAGCTTAAATTGAAACAAGTAATTGTTTTTTCTTTACTATGACAACATAGACGATCAATGGTAAAATTCACTCTGCTGAGGTACATTCTATTGTATAGAAACTGAAATATGTGTTGCTAGGTCGTTTGTGTGTTAAGTCTGATTCTGAAAATGCAGATGTTGGAAGAAGCACTGCCTGTATTTCCCTGATGAGGCTTCACATTTATCCTGGTGATTCAGCACCATCTACTTATCCCTGCTCATCTGAGCAGAGCTTCATGTCCATCTGGCAAGGTACAGGGAATGATGGAAGACAGAAGTGTGTATGAAAATATGTTGTTGAATATAATTGTTGCACTGGATTAATCTTAATAGATCCTGCAGTTGTGAAAATATATTTAACTAGGAAGCTGTCTGTGCTTTGTCAGAGGTGTGTGATGTATAGCTATACATCTGGGATGTACACACATGATAGAATGTTGTGAATTCCCTATGGGTTTCATGTATCAGTCCTAACCATGTGCGGTCCTTTTGTTCTAGTGAAGCATGCACAAGTCAATGAGCTATCACTGTTTTAATTATTAACTAGGCTCTACTACTTCAAAAGGGTATTTTCATATGAGTGGCATATAAGTCAGTCTAGAATATGATCTGTTCAAAGATGGAGCCACGTGGCTTAATCTGTAGTTGCTGATCCCATGTTTTAATTTGTCAAAGAAGAAATGTTATGTATGTTCTTCTTTGTCAGTGAGACCTACAGAGTAGTCTGTGTAAATTTGATGCAGGGTGCTGGTTTTGATGTGTTTGCAGTTTATGATAAACCCACAGATAGGAAATAGATTTCTGAGTTCATTTCCAGAAGCATGCAGCGTTTTGCTATTGAAATCAGGGTATCTGTTCATCTAAGTAGCAATGAAATACTAACAGGAGTCTGAGATTTTTTTCCACCCTGAAAGGTAATGTTAAGGAGAAATTGATGAAATATTTGGCATCCTGAGGTATGTTTGAAAACTGGAAATATAAACACGAATCAGAAAACTTAGATTTTTTTTTTTCTAAAATATTAAGTTGTTCCCTTTTTTGTAGAAAGAAGTGTTCATGTGTGTAATTTTTCTTTTTCTAATCTTTCCTGTAGGCTATACTTCAAGATCGTATTGGCAATTAACCTACTTCTACGACTACTTTTCTTTTTACTCATGCATATTGTGGCTTAATGCTGGCTAGAAACTGAACACCACACAGCTGCCCACTCCTTTTTTTTTCTTGGAGAGGTGGGAAGAGAATTGGAAGAATAAAACTGAGAATTTATGGATTGAGATAAAGACAGTTTAATAGGTAAAGAAGAAGCTGTATGCGCAAGCAAAGCAAAACAAGGAATTAATGCCCCACTTCTCTGGGCAGGCAGATGTTGGATCTGCCCCAGGGAAGCTGGGCTCTTTCATTACAATGGTTACTTAGGAAGACAAATACCATCACTCTGAACATACCCCTTTTCTTATTCCCCCAGCTTTATATGCTAAGCATGAGTATATGGCATGGGATACCCCTTGGGTTAGTTCAGGTCAGCTGTCCTGGCTGTGTCTCCTCCAAGCTCCTTGTGCACCCTTGGCCTTCTCACTGGTGGAGGGTGAGGAGCAGAAAAGACCTTAACTCTCTAAACCCTGTAGTAACAAAAACATCTCTTTGTGCTTTGATCACTACTGTTTTCAGCACAAATTCAAAACACAGCCCTACACTGGCCACTGTGAAGAGAATTAACTCTAGCCCATTAAAAAACAGTGCAATGTGATTACTCTTGGTTTAGAGAGCCTTTTCCTGCAAGTATTTACTATTGAACATAATGCTTACAGTAGATATTTTCATATAATGGTTTGGGTTGGAAGGAACCTTAAAGATCATCTAATTCCAACCCCTTTGCCATGGGTGTTCCTTCCACTAGAGCAAGTTTCTCAAATTCCTTGGGAGTATTCATGGTGGATTTCTTTAAAGGATGTGTGTGCTTGAAAAGCCCTCTGGTTTACTTTAACTTGGAAGACCTGTCTATGCCTTGACTAAGAGTCCCTTGACAGCTCTGTTTAGTCTTGTTTAAGTAATTTCACTTTGAGACCTTTATGCCCATCCAGCTTTCTCTGAAAATAAGCACTTAGCCTCCAGGACAAACACTGTGTTACTTCCCTGCCACTACTCCATCCACAGAAGGATGTTTCTTGCTTCTTGTGTGCTGCTGGAAGGCTGCAATATTTTCAACTTGATGATATGGCCCCAAATTCTGAGCTGTTATAAATATCTGCTTCCTATTAGACTTCTGCCATGTGTCAGTAACCCTTTTGAAATATGACTGCGTATTTATCTCTGTTTTCTAGTGGAACCTGTCCTGGTACTTGACAGAAACAAGCATCTACAATCACTAATGCCATAGGGTCAATGTAGCTGCAAAAAGGGTAAAGTTGTGATGTTGTGCTTATAATCAAATTGCCTTCTAAGTTACAGTTGACCATGACTTTTGGTGTTGGCTTAAGGGCAGAAAAATGTCAAGTGTGATTTGTAATATCTGGATGCAAATGTTTTGCTGCTTACTTATGAAAATATTCTATTTGTTAACTTCTGTCAAAAAATGCCAGTCAATTTTGAGAATTAGTAGGCTAAAATGAAGTCATGTGAATATTCTAATTTGTCATGATCTTTGTTTCAAAGCTCTGTGAAACTTAGGAAATGCAGTTTTGCAGTAAACTTAAGGTTAAGGAAAATGTTTGAAGGTCTATAAATACGTTTTTAAAGCATAGGAAAGCTTAGAATTTTTTAAGATTGGAAGATGATAAATTGAAAATACCAGCTTCTATAAAAGTAAATTGTTTTAGTCTGGAACTTTAAACAGTTTGACCATTGAAATTCATGGCATTAAGATTAGGTACTTTATCTTGATATTTTATCCCTTAAAGCATTCTGTTTAAAAAAATAATCTTGACTTTGAATCCTTTGAATTAATTTATTCTGGAGAAAAGATAGAATCTTTGCAGTACTTTTTCCTCTTAGGTGTGTTATAATATACATTTGATAGGGCTTGTTTCCAATTTAAAATAATGCTTATGTGTGGAGGACTTATTATATCAAACATTAGAGAAGAAATTATGTGATATTGTTAATGAATTTGATTGTTAATTTCATGCTTCTAAATCAAGTGAAGCACTGTGCTTCTGGCTACTCTGTGCTAGAGTGGAGCAAATGCAAAGCTGCTGGAATGTCTCAGGTATGCAAGAAGGTTTAAAGCCTGTGCCGGTTGCCAGTGCAGTCCAGCAATTGTGCAGCTGTGAATCTTGCCCTTAGTTTTCCCAGTGTGGCCAGAACTCTCCTGCTGCTGGCATGAGCTCAAGACCAATGAGAACTTCATCTGTGTATTTTGATAGGGACCTTTGTGTTGCTGTTTTTGTGAGTCTTAGAATTGCCACTCTCAGAGTAGCTCCTGTGTGCTAGGTGTGACTGTGATGTGATGATGTCTGTGTTTAAGATGCCAGTGCTGCTGAGCTGCCTGTTAGTTACAGTAATGACAACCTAGATGTGTGTTACTGGAGATGGTGAAAATGCCTTTTTTTCCCCAACTTGCATATTATGACTTTGTATCCATGAACTCAATCTTTCATCATTGTATTTAAAATCTAATTTATTGATTTTCTGCGTCTCAGAGTGGAAGCCTGTTTCTAAATACCTTTCCATCAAGCACAGCCAAAGGATTTTGAATTTTACTACTGCACAGACAGCTGTGATCTTCATAATTGGTTTGTGTGGGTGTCAGTGTTCAGCTCTCCAATGAAATTTGTCAGAAAAGAGATGAGACACTGAATGAGAAGGGAATTAAAGCAGAAATTTGGCTGTACAGATGATTTAGCAGTAATCTAATGTGGAGCTAATTGGCTAGTATCCAAATTGTGCTTCTGATTGTTTGTTTTCCTCTGGGGAAAAATGTTATTGAGTACTTGATGCCTGCTTCCCTGAAGTAAAATAACATAAGCTTCATGTCTCAGTATTTTGTTCTAACTTCAATTTTTATCTTGTATGGCACAACTGTTTCTTATCGTGTGCATGGATTATGATATCAAAACTAAAAATGTTGGATTGTTGTAGCAAAATACTGACCACGTGTAGGTCAGCAGGAATTTTGCATTTTACATTATTAGTGCCAGAATTTCACTCAAGGTTGTTATACAGTAGATACATTTTTAATGCTTAGCTTCTGTTTGTCAGCCATAGTATACTCATTAGTCAGCAGAATGCAATAGGGATGTTCCGCCCCACCCCCCCCCTTAACAAAAAGGTTACTTAAATGTTCATGGATTTGTACTGCTGCAGTCAGATGAAAAACTTTGTCTCCAAGGACAGTCTGCTGGAAGGCTTTAAAAATGTGTTGGATGTCTGAAATCTTTCAGTCAAGTTAGGTAATATAACTGAGCAAAAGCAGAGCACTAGAATAGAAGGAGATGTAGCAATTCTATTTTATAACTTTTTTTCTGTATTGAAGAATAATTTTAGTTTCCCTTCTTTGTGGTGAGATTTTCTGTATGTCAACTGTCAGATGGAGAAGTTCACTAAAGAAGTTCACCACTGGGTCTTTCAGGAATGACCTCACCAGTTTCTGTAAAGGTGTTGGTCTCTGCTTTTTTACTGTATTTTTACTTACTGATCAATTCTGCTTTTTTCAACAGAGAACATTTAGAATATTAGTAGGAATCATCTTCATTTATAATGAATTCGAAGGTTGTTACTTGCACAAATAGTAATAATAATGAGAATGTGTATGATTTTCATCTCAGATCTGTGTAAGATGCTGGAGTTTGTGTCATAACCTGAGGCTGTGAGCAAGCACACTGACAAAACTTCTCCTTTGGAATTAAGGCAGCTACGGAGACCTTTGCCCGTGGTTTTAAAAACTGAAATATACTTTAAGCGTTATGCCAAATGGAGTTCCAGCTTTCTATGCCTTGGATGCAGCAGAAAGGGAATCTTGTGGTGATGCCTTAGGTTTTAGCTTTTATATTTTTCAGATTCTGTACTCCTTTAGTGTGTAGTTCTGAGTTTCATATTAAGGGGTGATAAGCTCTCTTCATAGAGTATCTAGATAAAACAGTTTCTTTCCTAGCTTGGGACCAAGGACAACCACCCACATCTCAGGCCCAAGAGCATAAACAGCGTGGACTGAAGAGAGGAAAACAAGAAGGATGGGACTACATAACCTAAAGCTGTAATTGGACAATTATTAACTTCAGTATGCTAATGGACCAGAATTTATACAAGTGAGAGACCTCTTGACCGGTCATCCATTTTGTGACCATTTTGGGTCCATCTTGGGTGTAGCCCTGGCTGGGCTCTTGTACTGCTCAAGGTGTATCCATTGAGGCCTTTTAATAAATACCTACTTTATTCTTTAACTCTGTCTAGCCTCTCTTCTAGGTCAGCCTTCACAAGGCATCAGTAGGGGGCATTTTCTGGGGACTCAGTCTGACGGGCCACGGAATGTTTATGGGGATGTCAGGATAACGTGCAGCTATAACCATTGTTTATGGCTGTTCTGGAGCAACAAGTGTAGAGTGGTTGGTTAAAGGTTTTTTGCAAAGATAAATGTACTGTCCCTGTGGTAAATGTTCATTGCTTATATTGGTATATTCTGAATTTTAGCTAAATGTAAGTCAGTTGGTTTTTTTTTTTGGGGGTTTTTTTTAAATAGCAGTCAACACCCACAGTCCAGAGATTTTTGAGAGTGGAATTACAGATGCACATGTGTGCCTTCACGCTGGAATGATGGTACCTTTTTGTATATGTGCCTGATGTCATAAAGGCATGGGCTTGTGTGCTGTGTCTCTTGTGAAGAGACAAATGTGTATCCCATTAAGCAATGGTGCTTGCCTTAGTTCTTGGAATAATTGCTGTTTGGAGGTAATCAGTATTAACAGGCTTTTAAAATGTTTCAGGACATGTTTAAGGTATGTTCTGTTTTGGTTTTTTTTTTCCTTTAGGTGGCCTGGCTTTAGCTCAAGTACTTTTTTTTTATGTGAAATATCTGGTTCTGTATGGTGTTCCTGGCCTTCTCCTTCAAATGGATGGACTCAAACCTCCAGCTCTTCCTTGCTGTGTGAGCCTGATGCACAGTTTCACTAAGATGTGGAGGTTAGTAATTGTTGCTTTTCAGGCAGTTTATTACTGAGACATGGCAGTCAGAGCATGCGTGTTCATTCACACATACCTGTTTGCTTTCCTGTCCTTGTCCTTTTTCTCTCAGCCCCGTTATTCATCTTTAGTGCTTTTTAAATGGACTTCTTCTTGATGGTTACTTTTTTCACATTTTAGAGGATTAAGGGCATGGACCCATTTCAGCATTTTCATCCTTTTAATTACTAGAGTTAGACTCAGCCTACCTAGTCAATATAGCAATTCTTTTTTCCAGTTATCTATTAATTTTTTTTTTTTCAGTCTGGGTCTAAACCATACATTTCAGCTTGAAATCCTTCTAGAGACTGGAAATAAATGATTAATCACATGAGGAAAGCTGTAGTTATAGTATTTTAACACGTAGAGTCATACGGTAGAGAAAGTCTTGAACATGTTAAAATACTATGAAAATGATACTTTTCATATAGTTTATAGAGTAGGATCTTTGCTTTTACAGGAGTTCAGCACAATATTTCTTCAAAAACCTATGAATCTTGTATCTTATGTTTGCTTTAAATCAGTGTTCACTGAAATATTTTTACCGAAAACTGTCTCCCAGGTGGATTCTGCTTAATGTTTACCTTCTGTGTAAGAGTGGATTCACTTGACTTCTCTCCTCCCTTGTTTTCCTCTGCACTAGCCAGTATTCTTTCAGGCTGTGGGGTTCTGTGCCCCAGACTGCTAGAAACATTCCCCTAATGATTTAGGCTTGTCAGTCTTTAAGTGCAGAGGCTTCTCTCCTGTTGTGTTAGTGCAGAGCCTGTCAGAACAGTGCTTACTCCATTTTGTCTCTGACTGCTTTGCAATATGAATAAAGCTTTTAATTTTAGTCATAAAAACAGTGGGCCTACTGTTATCAGAGTTTTATTGGATGAGATTTCAATTTTGTTTTCAGCTTGAAGCTAGTTGTAACAAGAAGGCTTTATAGTTTATAATAGTTGGCAAGTGTAGATTTGAAGTATTCAAAGAAATGCAATGGGAAGAGTGCAGAAAACAGATGAATTATTAAAAATTATTTGAGCTACGAACAACTGCTTTGTTTTAAATGCTTTTTCAGAGTTTGCACTGAACTTATGACCTACAGAGTTAATATAGAAATCTGTCACTTTTACCAGGCACTCTCATGAGAACAGCTTCTCTTGGCCTGCTGGCTCTTGTAGGCAGAGTTGCAAACAGCAGCAGTTTTTCCCCTTTGTCAGTTCTTATTCCAGGGAAGCTGTGTATTGCACTAGAGGTGCCAAGTGAAAGTTAATTTCAGCACAAACCTTAATGACACTGCTGTGCCAGGTAGTTGTAACAGGCCATGAAAAGGTGCTCTGCACCTGCAAATGTGTGTGGTGTATCACTGTAAAAAAATGGGCATTCCTTAAGATATTCATAATTCTTGTACAAAAATTGAAACTAATACCTAAGTAGAAAAATTTTCTTTATAGAAGGAAAAAGTGTCAGGTACTGATATTTATCTTTTGCCTGATTATTTAATTTCTATCAAGAATTCATTGCCAGAAGTAATAAAACTATTTCACAGATTGAATTTGTTTGCTTTGCATGTTGAAAAAAGTCAGTTAATATATACCTGACTCGATTTCTTGCTCTCAAAGATCTTTAGTAGTAGATTTTTCTGTAGCTGCTGTGTTATGGGCCGTTCTCAATTATCTAAGGAGCTTTGTGAATGCCCTGAATTATGATGTCCTTATGCCTTTACAGTTAAACTCTTCAAACACTCTACCCAGAGGCTTTGCAGTCTAATGTGGTGCATCAGTATGTTGTATAGGAATGTTGTGTTAGAAGAGGAATATCCTTTGTTTCTGAACTGTATGACTGAACAGAACAGAAAGTTTGCAAATTATGTTTGCATAAAATGAGTTTTAGCAAGGGTTTAGCATAAAACAAGTGAAAAAAGAGAAAAGTAAATGGCTCATGTTGTGAAGTCTTATTAACCATGACACTGTGTTTCCCTAAAGTTCTAAATGCTTTTTGATAGTTTGTGAATACAAGACTTTAACAGGTATGTTCCTGACAACTTTATCAGCGTGTGTCAAATTTAAATATTAAATTTAATAGTACCATGTCTAGTTTTAAGCTGGTAGAGTGAGATTTGTACCAGACTGTTTTCATTAAATAATAGTCTAGTAAAGCTTATTAAAGACTTCTTAGGGCCAGGTTGGGAAATGGAGTGGATTGGAATAGTACAGATGACTTGGAGCTACACCACTCTTACCTTCTGTCTGGCATCAGGGATACTGCTCAGGAAAAAGAGCTTGTGTATGCTTGGCTTACTCTTCCCCTTCTTCCTGGTATCCACTTGAGAATACTGACAGAAACAGTAGGCTGGACTTTCCAAGGCCCAGTATTACAATTTTTGTCTCAAAACTTTTAGCAGTGCACATTTTCAAGGAGAGAAGGTTGCCTGGCAAGAAAAACAACATGAATGTCACAATGTAAGGAATGCAAATATGCTACTAAGGAGCCTTACACCACCACCTGGTGTCCTTTGAGCATAACAACAAAGCTTTTGATCCAATCTATCCAGACCTATGTCACTTCTAGTCAGTACATGCTGGCATAATTCACTGTGATACAGCACGTGGAAGAGCTTTCAGTCAGGAAGGTAAGAAAGATACCGCAGTGTGTCTAAAGTTGTCTAAAGTTTCTCTAGAGCTGAAAAGCAAGGCAGGTATTAAAAAACCAAATCAAGGTGTCTGCCTCTCTGTGATACTAAACAATAAACCAAATCATGTCCATTCAAACCTAAAAGTAAAAGACTTTAAAAAGTTATCAAGCCTATGATAGGTTCTCCCTAATTCACATTTAATCAGGACAATCTCTAGAGTCAAAAAATTATCAATCTTGTTTGCTGTCTCAAGACAAATACAGGTGTTGAATGTGTTACTCTGGTTTCATTTCACCAGGACATCATTAGCTTGCTAAATATGCAGCTGCATAGCTAATAAATGCATGATAAATACATTGCTATTCAAAAGCTTTTTTATATCTGTGAAAAGGAGTCTCTGAGCTCCTGATTTCCAGAGAGGATAGCAGTACAGTGGCATGCAATCTTAGTTTTTAATGTCTGCTTTACCTTAAGCCATGATGAATTAAAACTTAGTTTTTATTACCAAGGTTAAAAGCAAGGTAATGAATTGTGGGAGAGAACCAATGTTGTTGGTAACTTGTGCTATTGAAGAATTAGTCAAGGCTGATGCTTGCTATTACAGCTTCTCAGGTGGTGGGGGGATGAATTGTGTAGTGCAACTAGAAGTAGTTGTGTTACTGCTGAAACTTGCAAATTGAAATATGGAAAAATATCTTAGTGGAGGAGTAATGGTTTGGAAACTACAGAAAGAAAAGATAGTACATAACTAAATCCTATATAAATTTTGACATATTGGTAAATTATCTTGGCAATGTATTCCACAGAGGAACTTGTCAGTTTGTAAATTAGGACAGCAGTTAGCTGCTGTTCATGCAAAAATAATCATGCTTCCATTTTTGATTTTTTATACTGTTATGGGGTATGACTGCAAAAAAAATGTTGGACACATTAGTTAGATATGTTTTGCCATGGTGTGGGAACAGCATGACATAAACTCCACAGTTGTTTCTGGTCATAGACTGATTTGAAATGTGCAGAAGCACAACACCTTGATGTTCAGAGGGCTGGAGCACCTCGCCTCTGCAGATGGCTTGAGAGAGTTTGGTTCAGCCTGGAGAAGTGAAGGCTCCAGGGGAACCTCATTGCAGCCTTCCAGTTTCTAAAGAGGGCTTATAAAAAAGAGGGAGAGACCTTTTTACACAGGCAGATAGTGATAGACTAGGGGAAATGGTTTTTAAGTGGAAGAGGAAAGGTTTGGGTTAGATTCTAAGAAGCAATTCTTTAGGCAGACAGTGGGGAGGCATTGGAAGATGTTGCCCAGAGAAGCTGTGGATGTCCTGTCTCTGGAAGTGTTCAAGGCCAGGTTGGGTGGAGTTCTGATCAGCTTGGTCTAGTGAGAGTTGCCCCTACACATGTTAGGGCATTGAAACTAGATTATCTTTAAAGGTCCCTTACAAGCCAAACAATACTGTGATTCCATGACTACTTGTGTGTCTTTCCACCTTGAAATCTTGTCATTCTCAAATATCCCAAAATAGTTTGGAGACAAGTGTGTTTGGGATGAATTGTGCTAAAACTTGATGCATGCTTAATATAGGTTAGTCTCAGCAAGAGTAGAGGTTTTTCGAGAAGGCAGGCAGAAGTAGCATATATAACACAGATTTCACTGTAAATAGTATTTCATCTAGAACAAAGAAAATGAAGAATGCTGCCAGAGGAAAATAAAAAAAGGCAGTGATAAAGATCAGATCGTTTTCAACTACCATGCTTTAAGTTCTAGATTTTACTCTGTATTTAACACCCTGATTCTTGACAGACAAGAGTCTGACATAAGGCAATCCCTGATTTTCTTGCATGCTTAAGGGGTGGACTAGGAGGGCTGTATTTTGCATGTACAGATACACACACTTCTATATGAACAAGTTAAATTTATGCCAGTGATGTTTTAGTAACATCAAAAAATGGCGTCTGGGTTATGATTTGCAAGAAATTGTCCGCCATTTAGTTTAGTTTACTGGCCTTGTTACTGCTTAAGATTATTTGCGTGACATGAAAAAAAGTGATTTTTGTGCAAGGTCTCAGTGAATTGCTTCAAATTATGGATTACAGTCTGCTGTGGTCTTATCACATTCTTGGCTATAATGATGCCGTAGAAAATAGATCTACAGATTAAAGTGTAAATTTATTTGCACTTGTTTCTTCCTCATCCTGGCACTTTTTGCCTATTTTTGCTGTTGATCCTGAAACTTTCCTCTTTCTGGAAACAATTCCTTGTGTGTCTGTCAAAAAGGATGTTGCCAGGGTTTTTTTTCCCTTTGTTTTGGACTTTTCTGGGAAACGACAAGTCTGACATTGTGTGAGTGTGAGCCCAAGAGATCAGTATGACCACATGCAGTAATTCTGGAATGATGAATAGCCTGCAAAAACTTACTGTCTTTTATTTCTGGCTTGATCTCCTGATAGTATTGTTTAATTGTCCATGAGTTTATGGTGAGGACTGAAATAGGTACTTAAGAAAGGAAAATGGACTTCCTGACCTGTAGAGGTAATTACTTGAGTGCATTTTAATCTGTGCTTCTTATTGTCTCAACCAGTTTGGCACGTACTTTCTGGTCTTTGGGCTTCTTTTTTTTAGCAATGGAATAAATAATCTTGGGAATTAGCTTGTTAAGTATATCAAGGCAAGAAAGATGCTGAAAGGCTTTGTAAAATACCATTAAGGAAATTTAAATAAGATCAGAAGTGGAGTTTCTGTTAGTGCTTGACTTGGAAAGCTTGCCTCCCTAAATTCCCAAATAGCCAGTGTTTGACACAAGTTAACACAAGCATAATTGTGTGTAGCAATAGCAACTGTAGTTGTGCTGCAGATCTGTGTAGTCAGGATGACATTCTTGCCTCTGGGCTCAGAGTGATGTTCCTTTGTGTGCTTAGGGGCTTGTACTCTAACAAATGGTGAAAGATTCACTCTTTCTGTTTGGGTCTTGTAGTGCTCTTTTGTTGTGGTGTTTCTGGATAGGCCGGTGGATGGTCTGAAACAGGAGATAGCAGATTTTCTCCCTAAATTTCTCCTTCCTATGAGTTTATGTTAGTAATAACATGTTAGTAATAACAGTAAATTGCTGTTGTGCAACCTGTCATTTGGAGGTAATTGCAGGGCAGAAAGGAAAGATGATAGGTTAAACTTCTTTACATGGCAGGTATCCTCAGGAGTAGTTAAGTTACCTAGCCTTGAAAAATTTGCATGAGGGAAGGAGAGGCAAGCAGTGAAAAGAATCTCCACGTCTCCATGGCAGATGGAAGGAGGGATTCAGCATGAATCACCCAAAGCCTGGTAGAAATTTGAATGGCACATCCAGATCTGTGGCTCATACCTGCTGCCCACCCTGCTATGGAAAGGGTTGCAGCAGCTGCTTCCCAAAGCTGTAGGAAGGCCTCCTCTGAGGTTCTGTGCCTGGGAAGAGGGTCGGTCTGGGGATTAGAGCCAGGGATGCTGGACAAGCCTACTTGTACTATGTCCAGAGAATCTCATTTTCAGTGCTATGAGCAGCCTGCTAATCAGTTTCAAGAGGATCAGGTATTTTCCAGGTGATTTATTTTGTATTTGTCCTACAGTTCAAGACAGCTACATTTTTGAAAGCACTCTACTCCATGTTTGTGATGGGAAGTACTGAGCAGCTGGAACTGAGAGACAGGAAAAGAAAGGACATGCTTATGCATATTTCACTTTCCTCTAGAGTTTAGGATTGTCTCTTCTGGTACATATTTACCCTTTGATATTTTCAAAGAAGGAAGTTGTCCAGTATGTTGTAGACAGTGTATCAGATGGAATAAATGTCTTTTAATTACCTAGCTTCTCACTGGTTTTAGACTTAAAAAATGTTAATGCTGCAACATTTCTATTCCAAAGTCAAAAGGCATCTTTTCCCTACTGTGTTTTGGAGGTGATACCTTAAATATGAAAAAAGATTATTTAAAAGGGTATTTGGACTAAATACAGTTATGCCCACAGTGTTGGAACAGCCTCGTGCTCATGAGTAAAGGAGAATTTTATTGAAAGTTAAGATTATTTCCCAAGTGTGCAGAAGCCTGCACGATTTAACAGACTTTAACACTGTGAAGTCATAGGATTAGGTTTCTTGTCCTGTCTGTACAAGTGCACTGGATCAGATCCCAAATCAGTAGTAAAAATAACATGCATTAGAGCAGTTGTATCATGGAAAGCTTGTGTGCCTAGAGAGGGAGGTGGTGTGCTTTAAAACACTTAAAGAATATTAAGTTTTCATTCTTGAAAAGATATTAACATGGTCTTTGAAGATGCTGAATGTGAATCTTGGAAAGTGCTCTTTCTTCTGTTGATACGTAAAGTTGAATGTAAGGTAGGTCTCCCTGTATGACCTTGCCCTCCACAACTCCTGTGGTATTCCTAAGCAGAATGATTTGGTGTTAAATGCAGTCACAGTGTGCACGGACAGCTGGAGTCGAGGAAAGCTCTCCTTAGGTTGTGGAGTTACAAGTAGCCTCTAAATATTGCACCTGCTTGCCAATATCTGAATACTTCAACTTTTTGCCAAAAACGTGGCTATTTAATTGCAGAATTAGCATATCTTTAATTGTGGAATAACTTGTTTTAAAGTTTAAAAATAAGTCTCCCTGATTTACTGTATTTTTTGTTAACTATGGTGATGCTTAAAGCTGGGAATTGATCTGTGATGTTTCCAGCTAAGATGTCACCTGAATATATGAAAGTTCTGGAGTGGTTAGCCAGTCTGTCTCTCGCTGATGAAGACAAGATTTAACTGCTTTCAATGTCAGCTAAGTTAGTGCATGCTGCAGTTACCTACTGCATTGTACAGTTCAATTTGCTGGTTATATCAAAGCCTTGGAAGGCTCCTTAAGTCTCTTCAACAGAGAAAAAAAATCTGTTACTCTGGACTGTAAAAAAGTGCAGTAATAAGGCACCCTAATCCTTCTTGGGTCTAAATTACGTAATTATTGGGAATTTATTTGTCTAATGACTGCATTGTTAC
Source organism: Peucedramus taeniatus (assembly GCA_013400575.1). NCBI lineage: Eukaryota > Metazoa > Chordata > Aves > Passeriformes > Fringillidae > Peucedramus > Peucedramus taeniatus. The sequence continues at coordinate 23,287 of WBNO01000393.1, forward strand.
TGTAAATTGAAATTGCTGGGTTTTTTAACAATCAGGCTGAACCCACCTACTGCTCTTTATCTGTGAAGCCTGTTGTTCACTGTATTTGATATGAGCTCTGTGTAGATATAAGCTATTACTGCTGCTCACATTTGGCACGCAGCACTCTGCCTGCTCACAACTACTGTAGAAAATGAGTAATGGCTGTTAATAAACTTGTTTCCTCTGTTTGCAGTAAGGATAGAGATCTCACAGTAATTGGACAATCATGCTGCAGTGCAGGAGTCTGAGGTGACAAAGACTGGGGGAGAACTTTCCCTATGGGAGTTTGCCACTAATGGGCATTAGGTTTCATCCACTCTCCATGAGATACTATAGGCTTTTGAAGAATTGGGGAAGGTATAAAATTAAAGTAATATTTCTTCTGAAGGGTTCTAGGAGAGATTAACAGAATACAAATTAGACTTTGCTTTTTAAGAAAGTGTTTGCTGAGCTGTATCACCAAGATCCAGTGATTGGATATGTGAGAAACAGAACCAATTTGTTATTTTAAAGCCTCCCAAATAGGCAGACTTATGTGCAGTTTACATACACACTGGCAATGGCTGATGCCTGCTGAATATTCTGCTTCTCTTTCTATCCAGGAGATTACAGGGGTAAGGAGGAGTCACTGCCTAGAATCATTGCAACTTTCCACAGGCTTTCTGATATAAATACAAGTTCTACATTTAAACTGAGATAAAACAACAAAACATATTAAGTAATGAGTTCAGTTTGTAGGCTGGAGGCCGCTAGCTTTGTGAAGTGTTTTTCTGTGGTCCTCAAAAGAGCTTTCTCCTTGTGGGTGTCTTACTGTAGTTTAATTTTACTATGCAGGTTCCCAGCTAATAACCGAAACTGTGCAGATGAAGCTTTGAGACTTCCTAATAGTTTCTACTTGGAAATGAAAGTGTATCTAACAAAATGCACACCAAAGTTGGACTGTATCCTGCATTATACAGACTGTCCAGAGTCAGTCCAGGTATATTTCTGCTTCCCCTGAAATCAATGAGGGTTTTGTGCTGATTTTGATGGTGTCGAATTTTCACTGTGGATTTCCACCATTCTCATGGGTACAGGAAGACCTAGCTTCTTCCTGTGGTGCTATGCAGTAAGTACTTCCCAAATAAAATGTTTAGGGCTTTTCCTTAAAGTGATCAGGCATTTACAGAGGACTGTTTCTGTGAAGTAACATGCATTTGCCATACTGGTGCTACAGAGCACTTAAAGCACTGAGCAGGAATCTCTGTATGGAGGCATCCAGCACAGGCACAACACAGTGGCAGCTTTGGTTAATCTAATAATGGAGGAAACCAAAAGGCAAATTGGTATACTGCTGAATCTTTCCAGGAAGAAACACAACAGAGAATCAAAGTGTTTTATCTAAGCATGAAGTGTTAAAATTCCGTGTCCTTAAGTGAGTGTCAGAGAATGATAAAGATGTCTTCATGTATACCCTAGTTCTTATTATTATTGCTGTAACAAGAAATTGTTTGTCAAAGATATGATATGAAAGCATTTGACAGTCTTCATATTTTCTCTTTCAAATAGCACAGATTTTTATTTTTACTCTTAGGTGCATTTTTACATTGAAATAAAAGCAAACTGCTACTAGTTTACTGCATTGCAGATGATTAAAGTCAAAGCTTGTAAAGAAAAAGGTCCATTTAAGCTTGAGATCTAGGCTTAGCAAGTTCTTAAGATTTTGATGTTTACAAGAAAATTGAAATCACTTAAACAGGAATCTTATAATTGGATTGAGCTATGATTTGTTTTTTTCCTATGTTGCACAGTAAGAGTGGAGATGCATAGGAAATGATAGGATTTGAAGAATGGTAGGAATACCAAAAGAGCTCCATATATGCGTTTGTTCCCAATTTCACTACCATATCAGTGGGCAGACTAAAATCTGTATGTGGGTGGAATTCACCAAGTGTCTTGCACAAATTGAAAGGCTGATCTCAAAAATGAGAGCTCCAAAAACATCCTTGTATGTAGTAAAAGAGTCCCCAGAAAAATGTTAAAATGTGGCTTTAAAGTCTCGGTGTCCAAAAGTCTATTCTATAGTTTAGGTAATAGATAAATCCAAACAGATTGTTGTATTGGACTGGGTTGTATTTTTCATTAGGCATCTCTGTCTTCATTTTAAAAACTAATACCACTACACAATATTCACAGTTTAAGTGAATATTTTGTTTGCTTACTGTGTTTATCTCTCCTGCAAAATCTTCTGTGACAATTTAATTGTTGTTTTTCTATTTGAAGTTGTGCATCAGTTCTAAATAGTGTATTCAAGTATGAAGGCAGTTATGTTATTTAGAAGAATTGTTCTGCTTGTCACTGAAGAAACAAGCTTCACCTGAAACCTATACCTTCATAGCAAACTTGCAGAAAACTGAATGAATGCAAGCCATGGACAGGCAAAAGTGTCTTTTGAAAATATAGATGGCTATCCCAGATGTTTATTTAATATTGAAGATGATGGTGAATCAATTGGTAGCAGTCACTGCTTGAAAAATACTTACTCTGTTTGGTAGGCTGTACCCCCTCCAGGGGATTTGCTTTAGCAGAGTTTTATAGCTCATTGAGACATTAAATAATAGTACTTACAAAACCTACACATAGACTTTATTTGCTTTCCTGGTAGTAATCTAACTCTTCAGACAAGACTCTAAAACTGTTCCAGATTCACATTGCACGCTTGTAATTATTTGAAATTTGGAAGCACTCATCTTTAAGGCACTGCCTGCTGGGAAGGTTGGCACAGGCAGCATTGGAAAAAAACTTGAGCAGATCTAGGAGAATCCAGAAAAGTAGTTCTGGGAAAAAAGGGAAATCTTTTTTACAGAATCTTTTGGGCATTCCTGCTGTAAGGGGCTGCTCAAAAATGAGGGGCAATGAAGCAACTTGAGTGCTGTGTCAGTGAAGGCAGCTGTCATTCAGACTTCTCAGTCTCCAGTGCAAAATATTCTGGTGCGGGAGAGACTCTTGGTCAGCAGCTCACTGGCTAAATGCCATATTTATTTGCAAAGACAGCTCATGGAAGTGCTAGTCTTGCAAACAATGCTGCTGTTAAATAGGACAGGCTACTCGGAGGATATGGGAGTGAGTTTGACTTTCTAGTGTCAAGTTCAGCCATATTTTAAAGAAAGGGCCAAGAAACATTGCAGCACTTAAAATGCTTTTTAAAAGAGATGTTGAATACCCAGAGTACCAAAACAATAATAAATAACCCACTTGTTGGATTTCATCACTGCCATAAATGGCAACCAGGCTGATTTGAAGAGATTTAAGTGTAATTTGCTTTGCTCCTGTCCAGCTTAAAGAAATTACACCATTCCTTTCTGCGTTCAGAATTGTTTATGTTCAGTGGCAACATGACTGTTTTTAAGGTGTCTGGGATATTTCTGTCTACAATGCAATGCAGTCTCTGGGTGCACAGTGTCACATTTGCCTGTCTCCATTTACATTACTAAATTTATTTTTTTTTAACAAATGGCAAGCTATCTACATAGGTCTACTCCCCTGAAGGTAGGGCCCAAAGTAAGAACCAGGCCAGTATTGGGTTTTTAGTGCTGATGTACTGACTGCTTGCAGTGAACATGTCCATGGTTAGCTGAATACTTCCCAGATTATGCTGCACACTGCATGATTTGATGTACTTTGTTTCCAGGAATACTGTGCAGCCCAGCAATCCTGGGGTGGAACTGACAGAAAATAAAGCTGTACTGGTTTCTCTTCAGCACATGGCTTAAAAATATGGATGCACAAAATCAGAGTTGAGCAATTGGCATTATTGCAATTGGTTTCATAAAATATGGCTCTAGTAGCTGTCTTAACTTGAAGTTGATTCTTGTAATCTTGGCATGTGCTCAGTATTTCCATTTTTTTATATCATTGTAAATCCTTGGGAATGAGATCTCACAATCAGACCTTGTAAGATCAGGGTCCTTTAGTCATCATACTGGAATTATGAATTGTAGTCCCTAACACAGCTGATGAGTAGCAGTTTTCATCTAGGCAAGTCCTTAAATATGGTAGGCTGGCATACTTGATTGAATATAAAAGCTGTGTACTAGAGGCTCACACAATTCTTCTTCTGAGGAACCAGCATTTAGACTTCAGTTAAAGGAAGGTACAGGTTTGTGGAAAGTGGGATTATGAACAATCCACTGGATGCTATGTGCTTAAAATTTTTAAATTTTTCCTCCATCATCTTTGTTCTGAATGAAAATTTGAAGACAGGTTGTTGCATTGTCCTGGTTTGAAAGACAGGTATCTGCCAGCAAAAGCTGGAATCTCCCTTTGAATAGAGAATGTAAACCCTCTCCCTCAGATTATTATAATTTTGCAATTAGAGGCTCTCAGGCAAAGATTTGGGAATAGGAATAACTGTTCTTTACTAGGAGTATTAAATAAATAAATAAATAAGCCACCAAATGTAATAGTGCCGAAAGACAAGCGAAACAAAACAAAACGCTAGAAAAAACCTGACAGAGTCAGGGATGTGACCTGACAGCCTCTTGGTCAGGGTGTTAAAAGCAGTCCAGATGAATCCTCTTGGAGTAATAGATGCAGTTCTGTGGAGTGGAGATGGTCCTGTAGAAAGTCCAGTGGTGGTGAGACGAGTCCATGTCTTCCTCTGGGGAAAAAAAAAAATCCAGTGGAAAAACAGGGTCCTCTGGTGCTGCCATGTCCTTTTGGAATGGTGCCCTTAGGACCGACTGCCCATGTTCAACTCCTGTTCACCAGGAACCCTTCTCCACCCTTTTGTTTTGGTCAAGTACCCATAAGTACCCAGCAATTAGTTCCCTAGCAAACCACCTGGAAAAATTCCACAAACACAAAGGAAACAAATCCAGCCCCCCAACATGCATAATGCATTTAGCTTTCAGAGCAGATACTGCACATCTGAAATAATTTTTAAGCCTCTGCCTGCAATTATACATCTTTCTCCTGCAGGTACGTTTTCAAAGATTGTATTTTGGAATAGGTCTTTGTTGGTTTAGTGTATGTATATTATTGGTCACTAATCTGTAGTTGATGTACTGGGAGAAGACAGGTTTGATTATGAGATTGTATATGTAATGTTTTGTTGAACTGTATCAAACTAGAGCTTGCATGCTTAAGAAAAGCATGAAAATTGTGTAAGAACTGTGATACAAAACTGCCCTACAGAGGAGCAGAATTAAGGATGTTTTTATAAAGAAAATAGCTATCAAAATTGTCTGTGTTGTCCATAATGATTATGAAATTGAGGTTAAATATATCTCCCTTTTATTGTTCATTTGGCTAGTTAAGATTTTGCTTTGTTCTAAGACCATTGCTATTTTGATAAACTAGATTTTACTTATTTCTCCAAAATATGAAATACTATATAGCTATTGATATTTGAGCAGTGTAGAGAATTTAACTGATAAATAATTTTTTACTCATATTGCTGAGGATATCCTTTCTCCTGTTGTTTAAGATTTTAATGAAAACGTTTTTTTTTTTTTAAATTTTGAAAATTTACGCTCATTATAGGATTTCTGAAACTTAGAGAACTGAGGCACCCTAAATTGCAAGAACTACCAGGTAAATTCTGTATTTTGCAGGGAACTTCAGGATTTAAGTTGTGTGAAGTTGGTTATAAACTTTGTTGTAATGTCAAGTAAATATGGGGATATTTTATAGGCAGTAGATAATCCTGTCAGTGTTCATATGGCAGGTCTAATTGTGTGGGACACTGCCATGCCTTTCGGGTGGAGTCCTCTGTTGAAGGGATCACTATGAAATTTTTAATGCAAATACATTGTGATTATTTGTTCTCTTGTTTTATTTAATGAAGTTGCTTATTTCACCCCAAGTTGCAGCCTTAACACTGCTGTACAAACCATCTTTTACCTACTTTTAACATTTCCATCTAAGAATGGAGGGATTAATTGCTTCTGCTAGATTTGTTTCCACTGCTGCTTCACTGTATTTCACTTTACTTGTTGACATAACTGCAGTACGTATTTAAATATGAACAAGAAGAATAGTAAGAAGTGTCTGCAGTAGTATTTTGTCAAAACCATTCTCCTATAATTCTTTCTTTCAGTGTTTTTGCCTTGGGCAATGTTTCTGTTCATTATCCCAGGTGTCTGTAGACAATATCCATAGCCTGAAGTAATGCAACCATTTCTCCCATTTACAATTTGAACTTGTTCAGACTTGATATCCTTGCTTTTGGAACTAATCAATGATACTGTCTCAAGGTGTCTTTAAGATCTAACTGCACACTCAGACGATGCTGTATAATGTCAAAATTCTGTTGGTCATGGTGTAGTTATATCTTAAAGGACTGCTTACACTGTTTAGAATTCAGAATCTTGGGTAGACTGTTGAAATGTATCAGTACAAACTCAAACTGAGCAATAATGGGTCCTGTCTGTGTATGCTGAATGATATCTAGTGAGGCTCTGATAATTTTTTCTTCATGTTATTTATTCTAATAACTTGGTTCTAATCATGTTTATTTTTAATACTTATTAAAAATATTTCCACAAAATATCCAATAGCTAAAGGCCCTATGAAATAAACCGATGAAACTTTTCTAATTACAAGTGTTTTAGATATATGTTTTATATAAATCTATATGCTTTTTAAATAATGTTTTGGGAAGAGTGAAAAATGAGTAAAAAGGTGGCATTTCATGACATCTACAGCCAACTGTCTTGTTTACCACTCTGTCTGAACCCACTCTGCCTCAGCTTTGTCCACCCCAATCTCCTTCAGGTCTAATATCTCAAGTTAGCAGGATCATTCACTTTTCATCCATTTGGTAAGCCAAGTCCTTTGGCTTCTGGTTCAGTGTCAAAAGTAGTGATATTTTTATGTTCCACATCCCTGTCGGTAAGAAGCTTGGTGTGTATGTCCCATCAGAGACTGTAGCCTGTTTGATGATTGCCATGGAGAACAGCTGGGAGAACTTGAAAAGATCAGCCTGGCTGAAGATGTGCAAGATGGCTGTTCAGCATATAGCTCTCTCCTGAAACTGTGCTTCAGGAGTTCTTCTCCCCTTCCCAGCACAAGCATTCTGAGTGCTTGGTCCTAGGAAGAAAAGGTTTTCAGAGCTAAAAATACAGACTGTGTCCAGCTCCAATACAGAAAACTGTCTGTATAACACTGAATATTTTAGTGAAGAGAGGGAGCCAAAATACAGTACGTATCCAGGCAGGAGGAATGCAGAAAGATAACTGGATGCATTTCATGCAATTTAATTGCACAGTAATATAACAATAATATAAAAGGTGGAATGATTTCAGGAAAGGGTTGTGAAAAATACAGATTTAATGATGATCAGGTAAATGTTTCTGGCAGGATGTTTTGCAAGGCAGATTTCAGTGGGGAATTTGTTGCTCTCCTATCTACCCTGCTGAACAAGTGGAGTTTCCCTCGCTGTTAACTCCTATAATTTCTGCAGCTCCTTATCTGTCTGCTATTATCAGGATGCCATTAACAATCTTATGATTTCTCTTGCTCTTTCAGTTAGAAAGCAGCACACAGCAAGCACAATAAAACTGTGTTGTACTCAAAATGACCAATTAGGTTTTTCTGGAACAGAATGCTCAAGAGCTTAGTATATGAGTTTTCTTTGTATGTGAAACATAAGCCCATTCCAGAGCAAGTCTAGTACTGGGAATAAGACACTTGCATTTTCCATTTGTGTCATTGTACACATAGCTAATCTGGGATTATGTGGATAGTCCCATAAGGCTGGCACATACTTCAGATATTAGGTAAACGTCTCAAATCAGCAGATGCCTTCCTGTAGTGTCAAGGATTTGCTAGTACATTGTTCATGAGCTTGGTTCTCCTGAGTTCTCTTAGGAGTGGAGGAACCAGAAAAGGGGAAGAAATGCTGACAGCTACTGTCAATGTATGTTGTTAGGGCTGAAGATTTCAGACATGGTTCTTGTAATTTAATGTGATCTAACTTGTACTTACTGTCAGAAGTCCTCAAAGTTAATTTCCTTACTGATTTGAGTGGAACACACTTGCAAGGTCTGCTTTTTGGAAGTTCTATATTTGAAGGAGACATAAGGGGTTTTTTTGATAATTCTTTATTATGGGGAGAATTCACAGCAGTCCCTTGCATTTTACTGCAGTACAGAGCAGAAGAGGGGAAAGAGATTCCACAGAAGTTTTGCACAGAGGATCTACTTGCATATAATAGAAAATGTGGTGGTGACCATGATGCTTGTATTATTTCCAGTAACAGTATATACACATTTTATGCTTTATGTGTGTTATAATATTCTGAATGTTAATACTTTATTGAATAAATACTCCAACAAGAGATTTGTGAGCTTTATAACATGCACCTAAATCTTTTCATATGATGATCATCTCAAATTTCACGTGTCATCACAGAAAGGAAATTGCATGTTACACTTTTGCTCTTTGCTTCATCAATTCTAGTAACATTATATTTGGTATTACTGTTTTGAAACAGAGTGTTTGTACAATACTCAATAGAGTAGTATTTTTTAATCATTAAAATGTGGCGGATTTTTTTTTCTTACAGAAGTTTTGACGTTGGGCTGCATCGCTTTCTGGTCAGGTAAGCTAATACTTTGAATTGCTTTCCCATATTGCTAGGGTTTAACCTCAGCTAGCAGCCAGGCCCCGTGCACATTCACTCCCTGCAGTGAAGTGGGGGAGAATTGGAAGGGTAAAACTGAGAAGAGTTGTGGGATGACGTAACAGTTTAATAGGGAAATTAAGAGCTGAGCCACACACAAGAAAAGCAAAACAAGGAATTCATTCACTCTATTATGTGTAATGGTGACTTGGGAAGACAAACATCACAACTCGGAACATCCGCCCGCTGCTTCCTCCTTTTGCCAGCTTGGTACGCCAAGTGCGACACCACATGGTGTGGGATATCCCTTGGGGTCACCTGTCCTGACTGTATCCCCTCCCTCGTGTCCCCTTGTGCACCCCCCAGTCTACCTCTCAGTGGTGAGAGCAGCAAAACAGGCCTTGACTGTGTGTAGTGTCGCTCTTCAGTAACAGCAGCATCCCTGTGTTTTCAGCAGCACTGTTTTCAGCACAAATCCAAAACACAGCCCCTCACTAGCTGCTGTGAGGGAAACAGACCCTATCCCAAAAACATAAAAACAAAAAGCAAAGCAAAAACCAGGAGACCTGTTAAAAAGCATTTCTCTTGTTATAAGTAGAAATCACTATGGGAATTCAGTATTACTTTATGCTTTCTATGGTAAGTTCTTCTTTTGTCTTCTGTTGATTTTTTAGTTTGAAAAACTCCAACTATTTGTCTTGGCTGTCTACCCAGTGTCATTCTCTAATGAACTTTTTCAGGAAAACGTGACTCAGGAAATTTCAGTGGCTGTGAAAATCTTAAGTTTTCTTGCACTGAAGACAAGCTTTTAAAAACCCTTTTCCACTGGTAACTCTAGTACCTTCCTACCTTGTAAAAAGAGCTTGAATTTTATAGAAAATTTGGAATGTGGATGGGAGTCTTATATTCTCAACAGTAAAACCAGTTTATTCAATGCGTGGAATGGACTGTTCTGAAGATGAGTAAGGAAAGTGGAATCATTGTTTGAGTGCTTTGGTTGATAATATTTAGAGGGATGAAGCAATTAAAGAAGGGCACTTCAGCAAGAAAAGGGAAATTAATGCATTTGATTTCTACACTGAGTAACTGTTTATGCTGTTTAGAGTTTTTTGTGTGGGCAAAGTCACAGATGTTCACCAAGAATGTGTTTGCCTTCATTTTTAATAAAATACCTATTACTATTTACTGATCTTTATGAAGAAGTGTAGTGTGTACCATGAAGAATGAATTTTTCTGTGGTCTTTGGGCACTTAGAGAATTAATTCTATCAGTTATTTCATCCACTGAAATGTCTATCACTGAGGAACTCTACCTTGGAAAAATGAGTCCAGTATGTATGAGCCAGAGTATGCTGTTTGGGTTCAACCATAAGGATCAAGTCATGTCAGCCTTTTCTTGAGTTGGCTTTGCTGCTGGACTCTTTATTTGAGGCTACTTTGTCATATTTCCTGGTTAAAGACTGGCTTAAGCCTTCACACATGAGTCCTTGTGGCTTTAATACAGTGGTTTTTGGCACCAGATATGAGATCATACAAGCCTAGGTCACAAGGCTTAAAACAAATCTTTGTTTTAAGGCCATCCCCTTTCTCATAACTTTTGAGCTGTAGACTTTGTGTATTTCTTTCTGTGTAACATTACAATGTGTAACAGATAGCTCCCTTCATAAAGGCATACTGTCAATATTACTGAATGTACTTGTGTTTTAGAGTTCTTAGATGACTGAATATGTAAGATCTGGTATCAGTTCTACAAAATCAATTACATCTATATTTTGATGAGCAGATTTTGTTTGTAAATAATTGTATAAGAAATTGTAATCATCATATTGAGACATGATTTTAAAGATGCTACTTTATAAAAGAGAGTGTTCAAGAAAGTCTTCTGGGAATGCATACAACTACTTAACCAAGAGTAGAATCATGGTAAGCATTGGCATACTAAGTTTGAGATACTGGTAAAGCTTCTGCCATAAAATATTTTCATTTGCTTCATACAAGGAGTGTAATAAGATATTATTTTCTCATACAGCATTGTTTTACCTCCCAAGGAGATGCAGTAGTTAAGTTGTATGCTTGTGTGGTCCTTGACTGCAAATAGTCATGGAATTGGCATGAGCTGAATGTCATCTTTGACTCATGTATGATTTTTTCAAAGCCATCTGTGTCCTGTGCAGTTCCTCTTCTAACCTTAGCTTAGACATTTTCAGCCTGTTACCTTCCTGTGTTAATTACTCTGTTATTATGATGTTAATGACATCATCTGCTCTCTCTGTAACTGTGCTGCTAAGGAGGGAAGTAATTTTCTCTTCTGTTGTATAAGAATGAGTTTTGCTTGGTGTTTTCTTAACTGAAAAAAAAAAAATCCTTTTAGTGGGTGACTTTGGAGTAGGAAACAGACTTGGTGTTAATCTCTTCTGTTGATCTGCCTTGTGAATTTTTGAAAGTTACTGCCTTTCTTTGTCTAGACAGTCTCTGCTCCCGAGAACTTGCAGTTCATCTCCTGTGTTCATAAAGTATTTGTCATACATGTTATACTGTTCTCTTCACAGTTTTCATTTCCATGTGAAATAAAACAGTAGGACAGAAAAAACCTCATCCCAAACAAACCTGAGTTGCAGGAAGCATTGAAAGTCTATGAGGTGGAATTTGAAATGCAAAAGAAATTATATTAAGTATGACTTGACCCTGCTGTGGAACAGGGAACCCAGTATGACACTTGCAAATACAAAGTGCGGGGCCAACAAAACTAAAAATAGTCTCTGCTAAAAGGACAATCTGCCGAATTAAATGCTGATTGAAGGAACTAGGACTGTATGTACTGTTAGCCTGGTATACAGAGTCAGTGGCTTCCCCAAGTGAAGCATGACACAGAGTATTACAGAGAATTACAACTGCACATGGGTTTTTTGTGTTCTTAGTAAAAAATTAATAGAAAATAATTTCAGTCCACCCATCTATGTCTTGGACTGTACTTCTGATACTATTCTAAGATAGCTTGGAAAAGTTTAAAAATCTGGTATTTTAAAATGTACTATAGATAGGTACATATACTGTAATGGCTAATAATGTGTTGTGACTTGGACTGAACTGGATTCTGGGACTAGATTTTTAATTACTACTTGCAAGCTGAAATCAAGTGGTATCATGGAACTTAGATTTGTGGAAGTAAAGTGCAATGGAGTATATGGGGATCTGGGTTTTGAACATTTGTTAGCTATGCCATTATATTTGAAGCAGGGATCCTGGAAACGCACCAGGGAAGGATTAGTACTTTTGTTATGAAAACTGGGGTTCCTTACTAGTAATGGAAAATATACTGCTATACCTGGAAGGTTGTTTTCCCAATGTTTTCACACAATAATATGAAAGAACCTATTTGTTACTACTTTAGGATTACCAAAATTATTAATCATGTTTTTAGATCACACGAGTACTATACAAATGTAGTAATATTTTTCGAATGTGACTGCAAGAAAAGCAACCCTTTTTCTCCTAAATCAGAGCATTCTCAGAATGGAGCAATAGGTGTATTTTCAGAGTTAGAAATATATAGAAATAGCCTTTAGCATAGTAGTTTAAAGGAGAAAGAGTAAGAGAGGCTGCCTGTTGCTCTTTGCTCACTGAAGCTATTTTATCTAGGCATTTCATCCAGTGCTGAGAACAGGGCATTGGATAAAATAAAATTCTTAACTTGTGGGAATATTTACAGTCCTGATGGCAAACAGTACTACCTTTAGGACAGCACTGATGAAGACAGTGGGGAAGAATGACAGTTCCTGCAGGCATTATTCTTTTGAAAAATCTCTATGCTTTCAGCTCTGCTGTGCCTTTGAAAAAGTGTGAATCATACTCATTTCAGTACAGATCTGGCTTTGAAGAGAGCTGCGGGACCATGCACCCCCAGTGTCTCCAAAAGGCATCCATCTGTTAGCAGTGCTCTCAGCTCACCCCATGGTTTGCAATTACTTAAGCTTGTTTAGGGTTGCAGGTTATTTAGGTTAGCTTAGTCCTGGGTGCAGAGGTACTCTAAATACAAAACTTGGAAATCACACACTTTTTTAGTTTTCTCAGGTAAAGCATGGCATAGATTACCTCTAGCATCAAAATCTACTGTGTGGTGACCTCTACTGATTTTTAGTTAGGAAAAGGGATCCCATGGTGAAAGAGGGGATTATGGTTCTAACTAAGGTATAGTTATGAAAGAAGAAATTGAAAAAATCTGTTCATCTTCTGGCTCAACTCCTGTATTAGTTTGCTGTGGAATCTCATGGGATCCCACATTTTCAAGCTGTCCCAAGCCAAAGAAGTCTACTCCCCTGCTTAAAAGGAAATGCAAGCAGACTTTTTTTATCACTATATTGAAAAAAATACCCACAACAACAACTGACCAAAAAACCCCAACACACCAAAAAATTTCCATAAATAACAACCCCCAAACTTCTGAGCTTCCCCTTTCTCTTTAATGCACACAGGTTTTGGAAAGTCAGCATATGCTGCAGCAGTTCTCTAACTCCATTGTTAGGTAAGCTTAGTGGTGACTCTAGGCTCCAGCAGCTGTACCCAGATTCTGTATGAGGTTCAGTGTAACACATGGCCCTCTCTTGGGAAGCAAATACCACTGCTAACACTATTCCATCTCTGCTGCCCTTTTGAATGTAGCTGCCCATAAAATACCATTGATGAGCTAATATATTGTAGCTGAGCTAGCACAGTAGTAGTGAGATTCCACTTTTCTCCAGCAGCGGTAAAGGTATGTGGATAGACACTTCTGCCTTTGAAAGTGCTAGCTATCCCAAGGATTCATTCTTTTTTCTTTGTTTTGTCAAGAGATTTGACTTTTTGGTTCACTCTGTGTCCTGGATACCTAGTGAGCCTTAAAGCAAACACAGAAGTCATAGAATCATACAATAGTTTTTGTTCTAAGGGGCCATTAAGGATTGCCTAGCCCATCCTACCCTGGAATGAGCAGGTACAGCTTCAACTAGGTCAGGTTGCTCAGGGCCCTGTCCAACTTGCCCTCAGATATTTCCAGCTATGAGGCACCTGCTGCCTCTCTGTGCAGCTTGTTTCAGTGTTTCATCACCTTCATTGTAATAAAATATTTCTTCCTTCCATCTATTTGAATCTGCTCTCTTTTAGCTTGAAACCATTATGCCTTGCCTAGTTGCAGCAGGCTCTATTCAACAATCTGTCCCCATCTCTCTTGTAAGCCCCCTTTAAATCTTGAAGGGTTGCAGTAAGGTCTCTCTAGGGCCTTTTCTAAGATAAACAGTCCCAACTCTCACAACGGTGCCCAAGCTGTCTTCTGAAGCAAACCGCGATGTTTTCCCAAGAACAAAAATCTGTGTGAGGTTCTGGGAGTCCTTCACACCAATAGGCCACTCGTTTCTCATAGTGGTGTGGATACAAATACACCAGCTTTGTAGTCCTGTGCTGTCACCTCGTAGTTCCTTAGTAGTTTTTACCCTTGGAACTTCTCTTTTCAGGCTGACATTTTAGTCAGCCTTTTGCTGTAAAATATGGCCACAGTGCTGCACTCACCTTCCTTCAGAGGAAAACGTGGTGCCCTATAGAACAATTTCTGGATTGTATGGATTTGGCTGGTCTATTCCAGATAAGGTTAATTCTAACCAGTATTGCCAAAGCTTTGTGCTGCTTTCCCTGAAAGGCCTGGATGACTGGTTGGAGCAGATCTATTTGACTTTTATGTGTACCTATGTCAATGGAAGACCTACTGAATAAAAAAATACTCTTTTCTTTAATATAACCTGTGGTGTGTCTATGACATTTTATGTATCTTATTTTTCTCAGTTGGATCAGTGCTTGCACAATAGTACTGAGTGAACAGAAATGTGTCTGGATGAAGGAAAACAATTTATATCTATCTGTAATCATCAAAGTAATGTAGACAGTAAAAACTGCTAATGATGCACATGATGCACTGCATCGTTCCACTTAAATCTACTGATAAGCTTCCTGGGGAAGGACCCAGTGATGTTGGTAATTTGTTTGTCATGTGCAGGTAGTAGCACTGAGTATAGAATATGTGTAACTGCTGTACTTGAATTCTCTTTTGGGTCATTTCTGCCTCCAGTTCCTAGCCTATAAGCAAAGCAAGGAGACTTGCAGGGTATGAGACTCTAGTAAGTATTCACTAGTCTTGAATTCCTGGGATCTTTGTACTCCTCTGAAACAGTGCAGATAAAGCCAGTGGAGATGGCAGAAGCAATATTTCAGTCAAGAGTGTCCAGCTGTGATAAAAGGTTCTGGAGCAGACTAACACAGAAATGGACTGTTTCCAGGTTGTGTTACAAAAACATCCCTTTGGAGAAGAAAGCCCACTGAAATAAAGCCTCCTTAGCCAGGTAGCTAAGAGGAACAAAAGGTGATTCTTCCCATGTTTGGGAGTATTGTGATGTAGATGTGATGAGATGTGCTGGAGACAGCTGTTGTTGGGGCTTACTTGACATTTTGTGATTGTTAGCATATATTAAACCTAAATATGTAGTCTTGTTGGTAATAAACATAATTGTAATAATCAGTAGATGTGATTGAATTGGCTTCGCGTCTAATTTATACGTCATTTTAAGGTTGAACCACTTATTTCATTGCTGTGAAGTGGTATTAGCTTAGAGAAATCTTTCTTTCAATATGGGGCCTTAGGGTTTCTGCAAAAATAATTTTAAAGTTTTAAAACAGAAGAGAGTAGCAACTAATCTGTCCATAGAGATCTCTGCATGGAGAAGTTGAAAAAATAGCTCTTATTTTAAAATACTGCAGTTACATCCAGCTGTATTGCAGACTCCTGTGAACTCTGCTTTCAGATGCACTGGAAATTTTGCAATGTTGCTGTTGTTTGTAATTTTTGAATGGGTCAGCATTGGTCTAAATGTGTTCCTGTTGAAAGCAGTGATAAGAGCAAAGAGGTATTAATAAAAAGAAAACAAAAAATCTCAGTAAAAACCAACAAGCTGGATAGTGCTTGGAATCTTCTAAAATATTCAAATTTTTAGACCAACATGACCACTGCTAAAAGTCTGTAATTAAACTCCTGTGGATTGCATTGGGAGGCTCTGTGACTGTTCTCTTGTGTGTGTATTGAGCACAAGTGTGAACTGTACAAGTGATCATGATGTGTAAAATCAGTTGAGGTGTGGGACAGTGTCCAAAATACCTTGTTTGTTTTAAAACAAGCCAACCTTAAAAACTTGATGAAACAGTAATAAAGACTAAGTGCTATATTGTTCCAGAGGAATTGCAGTCTCTCAAACACCTTCTCATAATGAAACCTTGTATTTTTTTTTAAACAGCAAACAATCTGTTGTTATATAATGAATTAGCATCGAGCATGTTGCAAAAATAAGGCTGGGGTTTGTATAAACAAAACTGAATCTTTATGTAAATGTTATGTAAATGTGACATTTAACTTAAACTGTTGAAGTGGGGAAGTTGGGATTAACAATGTACAGATCTCATCATGTTTATGTGTTGCAACTGTGAATTAAAACAGTTTATTATTTTTGTTGCAGGGTGTTTGAGTTACTATCTATGAGTAAGAAATACACCCTGAAATATGAAGTGTTTAAAGATACAGCTCATGCTACTTATAAATAATTTTACTGAGTGTTTTAATAGAGCTGCATCAAAGACTGCATTTCAGTGTATTGCAAGAAAGTGTGTGCCCAGCAGTCTTGAACTACCTGTGATTTTAAGGATTTTGCATTTATTATTTGTGTAGTCCAGGAAGTATGTCACAGGAACCTTTTGTCCCTAAGTGCCAGAATTTGGCTGGAGTTTACATATGATTTCAGTCTGAGGGACTTTGCATCTTATATTTTCATGTATTACATCAACTTTCACCGAGCACTTCTAGTAAAGGAAAACGTGTAAATTTTCGTATCACCTATGTGTGATAGTGTAAGTTAGATAGATAAGTATGAGTATAAGTTTACAGAAATCTGCTTAATTTTGTTTGCTTTTTGGGTTAGTTCTTTTGTCTTTTACCCTTTTAACGTTGTCTTTTTTTTCTTCTTGTGGTTCATATTTGTACTTTAGCATGCTGAGAGACATGATTACAGCTTCTACATAGGAGGATGAGGCTGGTATAAACTTCAGTCTCAAAGTTGTTCTACGTTTTAGATGTGTTGCAGAGACCCACATGCTCTTCAAAGTGAAGTTGTTAAGATGTAGACCAGAACCAGAAAACAATGGGACGAAAAGAGTATTCTTTTCTGCTCCGGCTTCTGATAAATTAGTTGTATGCAGCTCAGTAAATGACATCGCAGCCAGCACACGCCTCAGACTGAATCTTTGTCGCCGGCCCTGCTGCTGCTCTGAGCTTGCTGTCCGTCCCCCCGCCGAGAAAAGACTGTGTGACGAACCTCCCGCCCTGTGTTCCCTGCCGCGTGCGGGAGAAAATAAATCCCTCAGTGCCCATGGCTTTTCCCTTTCTGCCTGGCGGCTGATGCGGCCCCGGGGGAAGGCTGGGGAGCAGCGGTCCCGGGCCGGAGCGGCAGCGCTCCCGCGGGGCCCTGGTTACGCTGCGCCGCTGCCGCCGGGGGGCGCTCCTGCCCCGCCCGCTGGTCGGGACCGGCGGAGCCCTGCGGGAGCGGCGACACCGGGAGCTGCTGCTGGTGACAGCCGCGGGCTGCGCAGCGTGTCCTGCTGCGCTCGCTCTGCTGCTGCCCGGCTGCGCCTGGGAGGCGATCGGACTTCGCTTTCTCAAGAACGTCTTGGGGAATGACATGGGAGTTCATCAGGCTGCCCGTCTGTTTTTTGAAAGATGGTCCCGTTTTAGGAAATTTAGGAAATTCCAGAAGATGCTGTCTATTATACAATCTCCTCTACTTTTGTGCCTTTTCTTCCTGAAAGCACCTGATCAGACAGGAGGTAGTTCATGCAGCATACAAGCTAGAAGTGCTAGAAGAGGAAGAGCAGCTCAGAATAACCTATCTGGCTTAGCACCAGAGAATACAGAATGATTTTACCCTTTATCCCTGTGGGCAAGGAAGCTTGCATGCCTTTCTCTTCGGTGGCTACTTTATTGTGTGGAGTGGTACGGAGATGGAAGATTTCTGAATCCTTTGATGAAGATCATGGGTCTTTGGCTCATCTTTGTGCAGAGGGTCATCTTGCTTCACCTTGCCTGGGTCTAGAAGTAGATTTGAGGTGGTTGTAAAATGGCATGTCAAAGCAATAACCCCTTAAATTTAATCCAAAGTTGTAAACTACAAAGGTTTCTCACATCATGATGTCTGGATAGACCATCATCAGATGCGTTACTGAAGTAGAGAGAGAGCATCCTTCTTTTGTGGCCATGCAGCAGTGTCTGGCAGTTTCAAGCAGATTGATACCCTGGTAAACTGTGTGGTTGTTAGTACACAGTCTGCTTTCAGTCCTTATCTCCAGTACTTGGTTCCAGGAATGGTACAGGAGAATTTATAGAGTTAAAGCAGTCTAGGAGTTTAAACGTCTAACTTAGAGCAAGGTGCAAAGAGCAAACATGGGGAACAAAGAAAGGAGAGGAAAGGATGAAGCAGGAGGTTTGATAACTCATGTCTAGTTACTCCTAGATCAGGTAGTTTTAGAGTTTGTGTGGAGGTGAAAATACTTTGAAACACCTGAGTGGAAGCATTAGACCTTGGTACTAATGTATCTGTCTGAAGAAGTATTGATTTCAGTAGTAAAGCTCAAGCACAGCACTTGACTCGGTTATTTTCACTACTGACGGTAATGTTGGTGTGTTTAGAGCTGTAAGCAGGAGAAGAGTGAAGTACAGTGTTTAAAAATGCTGCCTGTGTGGGATGGGAGGTGTTTTAGTGATTGTCAAGCTGCATAGGGTACCATATTGAAAACCATATTCTCTTTGGATTGATGGCTAAGCGGTGTATGGAATTACTGAGGAGAACTTACAGGCCACCAGTGTTGTGGAACTCTCTGGAATCCATCTACAGAGATTAATACTGTTCTGGCTGACCAGTGGTACTGTGATGGGAGGTGAAATTCCAGCTTCACTGTGGACTGTGGGAATTTAGTGAGATCTGAATTTCACCGTGAAGATGTCTGTGTTTTTTTCTTTTTGTAGATGAAGCAGGATAATGGTCATCCTTTGTAAAGTACTTTGAGATCTATGGATTAAGAATGCTATATAAGAGCTCAGTGATGGTTAGTATAAGCACTTTATGTAACATCAAGAACAGATGATAAAACAGGACAGGAAGTAACTATTGGATTTAGACTTGTCCTATCACAGATATGAAATTAGAGCCAAAAAAAAGAAATAAAGTGATTTCAGTCTGTGTGCTCTCTTAATTGTGTATATTTAGGTAGGTTATATATGTAGATAGGAAACTGTAGTAAAAAGTGCTCTTTTAGGCAGGTAAAATCAGGAGAGCATGTATAAAATACACAAGTTAACATCTTTGCAAATAGATGTTGTTTATGGTGTGTTGTTTAAGGGGAAACACTCCTTTCCTAGCTCCTAAAGAAATTAGGCTATGTGAATCAAAATTTCACGCAGTCTTCCATCTTAGAGGTGACAAATAAATAATTGCATAGATTTCATGCTTTTGAAGGAATGAAGGGTCAAAAGCTTCAGGCTTCTATTTAGCTTACTGTCTGAAATACGTGAGTAAAATAACATACTGTAGCCTTCCTATTCTAGCCCCAAAATGTAATTGCAGTACTTTCTATGCAGTGTTGAAGAACTAGCTAAGGTCATGGCAACCAAAGGATAATTCTTACTGTTAATTGTCATACGGTTCTTGCTTTCTTTGTCCTGGAGATTTATCGTTTTCTTGGTAGCAACGTAGCTGGATAGTTGAAAAGCTGTCTCCACTTTCAACCAGCCTCTGCTGCTCCCTTCTGTGTGAACAGCAAAATGCACTTTGCTCTCCTGAGTTACGTGATGTAACTCCAAACTTGAAAAAACCCATTAAATAAAGAATTCTGAATTGGCTGATGTAAAGAGAATCAGGATGTATAAGTAATAACTATTGCTCTACAATTTTTTCTGAATACTAATGCTATGTAATGAACATTATCTCCTGTAGCTATAGGGATAACATTATTCCATGTGCTAGTGCTTTCAGAGACAGTTGTGGTAGATTTAGAGATTATTTAAAAAGTATCTAGCATTTTGGTACAATGAATTGCTTTGCAAATCTGGATTAGACTATTGCTCTGAAAATATTAAATATTGGACATGTACTAGTGAGGCTAGTGAAGCCCAGTAGTTTTAAATACTGTCGTCAATTTTTGACCAGTGATAAGGAACTGACACTAGAATGTAAGGAAGGGTAGCGTTTTTCTTTGCGTTACTCATATATGTGTATGTGTGTATGTATATGTGTGCATATATATAAATAAATATATAAAATACATGCATATATATATATATATATGTATTAGAAATACATGTATATATGTAAAATATACATGCTAGATGGATGGAAATGGAGATTCAAAGCAGTCCATGTCTTGCTCAGCAGATGTTCTCATTTGAATGCCCTCAGAGTGTGGCAGTATTTCAGGGGCAAATATTGTTCAGGAGTAACCTAAGTAGAATTAATCCTGCCATGGAGAAGAGGTTAGTTGATCTCCACAAAATACACAGATTGTCTAACAGAGTAAGCGTGTTCATGGACAAAAATTTTTGCAGACACAAAGCAACAGTGAAATATAGAAGCTTATCTGTAGCATTGTAGACAGGCTTGTGTTTAACTTGTGTTTAAGCTACACAAGTTTCCAGAACCTTCTTTGGCTACAACACAGCAGGAAAAATGTTGCTTCTTAAAAAAAAATGTCTTGTCTCTGAATGTTGTGTAAGTAGACTGCACTGTACTGTTTGAGTCACCATCCCTGGAGGTATTTTAAAGGCATGTAGTCATGGTTCTTAGGGACAAGGTTTGATGGTGGACTCAGCAGTGTTGGGTCAGTGGTTGGACTTGATTATCCTAAGAGTCTTTTACAAACTAAACAATTCGATGATTCTAATTAGCACCTTTTGTTGAAATCAGCACTGCAGGGCTGCTGTCACCTGTCACTCTTGAAGTGAGTTGTGCTGCTGTGTGATGGCTGCACATACGGGACCTAGAGGCCAAGTGCTGCCTCTTAACTGAATGAGGTTGGTATCCAAATATCAAGAACTCCAAAATACCTCCAGAATTTTCCATGCTGGGTTCTCCATATAGAACTTCTGAGCTTTTGATGGCATGTCTGGAATCTTCCCAGTACTAGTGGTACCACAAAGTTACTTGTCATTCTTCCCCCAGGCAATAAGAAGCCTAGTTAAAATAAAAGTTTGTAGGAAATAAAAATGACGTGATTTAGATGACATTTTTGCTTCAGAGTGCTGTTGTACAGAATTAACGTTTCATTTACGGTGATGACTCCAGATAAGAACTTCTTTATTAGAAGTAAATTAGATGTTAATGATTAAAACTGCGACTGTTGAAATGGATAGAGCTGAAGAGCAGCCTTTGATGATCAGTAAGTTTTAGCTGATAACCAAGCAAGAGCTTTTACTTACATGGAAGAAACTTGTACTTTTATCATTGGTGTCAAGGCTAGGCATCATCTTCTACTGCAAATAAATTACTGATGAAATGCTAGTAAATGAACTTGGGTCAAGGGCTTCCTCTGTGCACATTCAGTAGGGGTTTGTCCTATATAATGTACCTGGTAGCATCAGCAGTGAGTAAATGTCAGTCTGTCTTAGGGCTCCACTGGACAGTCAGCTGTTGAAACAGACATGACATATGGTGGGAGCTTTCTGCAATGTAAATCTTAATAAATATTTCATTTCTTGTTTATGGTGTCTTGTTTATAAACTATGTAAGCAGCAAAATGGGGAAGGTTAACAAAGTAACCATGGAAACCTCTTTTATCCTCTTTCTCTCCCTCTCTCTGCAGAAACATGTTTCGATGATAGTTATGATTTCTTCCCCTCATTGTGATTTGAACTGGGCTAACAAAATAACTCATAAAAATGGTATTTTAAGTTATTGGTTACCTAGTGACAACCAATAGGTCAATATTTGTATGATCAGCATGAAAAGGGATTTTGCATTCTTTCTCACTGCACGAATAAAGCACGAGCCTCCAAATAACTGTCTGTAACACTAGTAGCAAGCCATGGCTGGACAAAATACACTCCTGCATTTCTGAAAAATAGGATCTTCCAATTTGTGGTTTAAACACTTGGTAGTGCTTAAATTGTGGATGAAGTGTTTCATTCTTTTTGGATGATACAGCCTATTGTCAAAATACAGGCGGCCTTTGCAGAACAACCATCTCTGAATCTACAGAAGTGACAAAAAGGAATGTGAAAGGGAGTAGTGTTTCATATTTTGAAATCATTAGGCTTCAGCATTAGAGGTACCAGAAAAGAAGACCAGTGTAAAGGTTAATTTGCCTTTCTAATTAGTTCCTTACAAAATAAAAATTGCAAATAGAAGATACATATTTAATATAATCTGAGACAATATTAAGAAACATGTAAGTATGATAAAATTTAGTGATAATGCTTCACATTTGTATTTTAGTTCTGGACTATTATTTCAAGATAATTCTTTGTATGTTTGCATAACAGTAATTAAGCTTAAATTCAGCAGGATGGGTTAGCGCTCTTTAGATTTTATTAAATGAACAAACTGTTTAATTTGAAAACAAATTACTTACTTGGATAAACTTTGTTTCAGTGATTAGATATAACAACATCTGTTATCGGAATGCTTTTATTGCCACTTGACTTACTTGAGAAGTCAACTCAAGAATAACTTTTAGCAGCCCTTTAGCATTCTGTTGTTTATTACAGTACTGCTTGTCCTGCATTCAGTCTGGTTTTAAGAATAGCTGTTGCTAGGTTTTCTATCAATTTATGTCTCTGCTTTTATGGGCAACAATCCTGCTTCATCAGAGGTGGATACCCACCTCTTGAAGATTTTCCCTGCCTTCTCTTGTTCCAGATTCCAGAACTGAAGGTTTGTTGATGTTTTGAACTGTCTGATCAGAGCTTTGTGTGATGCTCAAGAGCAACTGTTATAATGAATAATTTTGCAATTCCTTATTAATGTTTTTGCCCTTTTTTTTTTTTTTTGTGATAGTACAGGGCGTTGTCTTATGCAGGTTTTCCACTGCCTACAGGTCTTGTTATTACAGGTAGTATTTAAGTCCTGACTTCAAGTCAAGAAATTTTATAGAAACCATCAGTATTTCACTTCTGTATAAAAGATAAAACTTGATAGGGACAAAGTGTTTTGTATAGCAGGCAGAAATTGCTCCTGCAGACCAATCTTCTGTTATTTGTACTTTCCTGTAGATGTGATATGCAAGCTCTTTCTTTTGGTTTTTGATTTTCAAAAATTAATAGTGACAAGTTAGCACAGCTATAACTAAGTGAAAAGTTGTGATTGAATTATCTCTGATTGAAGGGTCTGAAACATAAGTTCTATGAGGAGCAGCTGAGAGCACAGGGTTTATTCAGTCTGGAGAAAAGAAGGCTCAGGACTTTATTGATTTCCACAACTATCTGAAAGGAGGTTGTGGCAAGGTGAGGACTGGTCTCTTCCAGGCAGCAAGCGACAGGAGAAGGGGAAATGGCCTCAGGTTGTGTTGAGGAGGCTCAATTTGTATATTAGGAAAAATGTTCTTCACTGAAAGCGTGGTTAAGCATTGGAACAGGCTCCCCAGGGAAATGGTTGATTTATCTTTCGTGGAAGTGCTCATAAAGAAAGTGGACATGGCACTTCACAGTATGGTTTAGTTGACAAGGTGGTGTTCAGCCAAAAGTTGCACTTGATGATCCTGCCAGTCTTTTCCAACCTAATGGTTCTATGATTCTCTGAATTTCTGATTGCAACCTGTGTAGAAGATTTACGGAATATGCCAACAAAACTGCAGATGTAACAGTTATACAGTGATTGCTCAAAGATACGATCTTATTTATGTCACCAAGTTAAAAGATATTTTGGTGCTAGGAGGGAAGTACCTGTATTAGAGAATATTAACCTTTGTTGCTTCTTGGACAGTGCTTAGAGAAGGGTGTGAAGGTCAGAGGCATAGAGCTCAAAAGGGAGTGTCAGAAAGTGAGTGTCTACACTTTCTGTGTACACTATCATGTACAATACCATACATTTCTATTGTTCACTTTCATGTACAATACCATACATGCCCTTTGTTCCACTCAAAATTATTTTTGTGCCTGACATTGTTGTTTTCAGTGTGTTTTTTTTTCCCTCCTCTTGTATTGAAGTGGGGAAAGACAAAAACTTTATCCACCTCAAACTAGGAGCACAAGGTTTTATTAAGTGCTGTCTTGTGCATAGAACAAATCAATGGGGAAGGCCTGAAATTATTCTCAAATTTCTTCCAGCTTAACAAAAGGCTCAGAAAGCAATATTCAGGCAGAAATGTCTCACTTCAGCTGATGGTGTCTCTGAAGAGTTCAGAAATAAATTACAAAAATAATGACAGATTTCATTAAGATGTTTCAGCTGTGGAAGTGAATGTGTAGGAGTTACAGGCTTCTGCTAAAGATGTAGGAGCACAGATCATTCTGGGGATCAAACTGACAAATTATTTTATCACAGAAAGCTGACATATCTTTGTGCTGGTTGTGCTCAGTGTCCTGTATGCAGCTCCATCCTGATGGGGTCATTATCATTTCACTGAAGTAGTGCAGACGTTCCAGAACCTGTGCAGGGTGGTCACAGTATCCTGACTCCTCTCCTGTGTCCTATAGAGACACTTTAGGGCAGAGTTGGAAACACTGTTATGACTTACTTTGTAGTTATTAAATATTTAATCATCAGTTCACAGAATTGATCTCTTGACATTTTGATTCCAGTTAGTAGTGATAAAATAACATTTTTAAAGCATAGTAACATGAATAACTGTGCATTTGTGTGAGTAAATTTTAGTTCACTTTCTTATGAATCACAGAATCATTGAGGCAAAAAATGACCCCCAAGATAATTGAGTCTGACCCTTGGACTACTCACCACATTGTCAACTAGACCAGAGCACTAAGTGCCATGTCCAGTCATTTCTTAAAAACTTCTAGGCATGGTGAGTTCATCACTGCCCTGGGCAGTCCATTCCAATATTTGACAACCCTTACTATGAAGAAATTCTTCCATTATTCCCACCTGAACATCCCCTTAAATCACTTTTTTGGAGTAAAGTGATTTTTTTTCCTCCTCATAACAAGGTTATTTTCTCCTAATAACAAAGTTACTAATGCCATTATGTTAGGTCAACATTTTATGCCTTTTTTTTTTGCCCTCATATCATACTGCTTCAGACTCTGAAATTGTATCTCTTCCAAGATCATGTTTGTGTTGAGATCAACAGACTTTGTTCTGTTTCTAGGTTTTATAGAAGTACAGGTTTTGTTTCTCTATGAAAAACTATGTAATTTTAGCTCTTAAAGCTGCCCCCAAGAACTGCCGATGGAAAAGTCTGCCCAGTGATGCATGCAGTAGGCCCTAATTTTGTTAGAATGATTATTTAAAAATAAACCAGCAATTGAAATATCCCATTGTTCAGGCTCATTAGTCCTCCAAAGACTAACAATGAAATTAGTACTTGCACCTCTTTTAAGCCTCTTTTTGATGTCTGAGTTCAGTAAGGAGCTCCTTGCCGTCACATGCTGCTTTTGCTTAATTTCTTATTTGTCAGGATGGACCTTTCCTGAGCTTGGAGGAGGTGATTTCTGAATATCAATCAGCTTTCCTGGACCTCTCTTCTCTCTAGGACTATATCAATGAGGTTCTTAAAAACAGATCTCTGAAAAGGATGGTGTCCGCTCTCCTGAAATCCAGGGTTGTGGCTCTGCTTACTGCCTTGATCCCTCCTCTTGAGATCCTGAAGATCATCATCACATGGATATTGTAGCCCAGGCTGCCTCTGACTTTCCCATCTCTGACCAGTTCTTTGTTGTTTGTAAGTACGAGATCCAGCAGAACATCTTTCCTTGTTGGTTCCCCACTTGGGAAGTTATCAGACTAAATCACACAAGACTCTGTTTTCTTCTTGGTGGAAAAAGCCCAGTTTTTATTCACATAACTTGTTTTTATACAGTTGTACAGACCTCCTGTTTGACTCCAATTGGTTATTAGCTTTCTTGCCAATTACTTTATTGGTTAGTAACGAGTTGTTACCCTGTATTGATTGGTCACTCAAACCCCCAGTGTATACATGTGGGAAAAGTTGTTTGTGAGAGATAGTTTTCCTTTTTCTATCTAACTGTCTAAAAACAGTTTATACAGGTGAAAGTTGTTTTTCACCCAGGAATAGATTGTTCTGCTAACAAACTGCTCACACCAGGATTGCTTTCACATGGGAACTTGCAAAGGGCTAGCCTGACAAGGCCAGCCATTAATTTTAACAGAGCAGGCCTGATTTTATTAGGCTTTTCTTTATAATTTTTCTACCTTACTGCAACAGGAAGTTGTCATTAATGCACTCCAATGCTGCATTGCCCAAGTGCTGCTGTGGGATCAGGAGGTCTGTAACAAGGACACCCATCCCCAGGCACAGCTCTATGAACTCCAGCTGCTCTTTCACAGGAAACAGGTCCCTTTCCAGGCCTTCCCATGCTGCCCTTCCTAAAGAGCTGGTATCCATCCCTCACAGCACTCCAGACATTGTCTCCTCCTGTTTGTTCCCCACGCTGCCTGCATCAGAGCAGAGGTGTTTCAGAGAGCTACCCAAGCATACTGAGTCCCCAGAGGAGGCTTGAGAGCTTTCCCCAAAAGACCAATCCATATTTATTGCTGAGCAATAAATATACTGTACAAAATATACTGTAAATTATACAGAAGTGTATGGTAGTAGTCCTGAAACAAACTCCAGAAGCGTTTTAAGTCAATATTCTTTGTTAAGCATGTCTCTTTCTTTTTCCTACATTTTAATTTATGATCAACATAAAGGAGGTATGGGGTTCCCTTTCTTTGTAATAAGTTTAGTCTTAAGCCTTACAAAATTATGTTAGTGATGAAAGCTCTCAAATGACTCTGTTTAGAAGCATGTTGGATGCTAAACATGGCCTTTTTTTTGATTTTTGGAAATCAGTGTGATGTTTATGGAAAGATGCTTAATCAATGTTTTTTTAATACAAAGAAATGGAAGTGATCTCTAAAGAGATGATTTATTCTTTTATATGTAATAAGCTAGTCATTATCTGTCTTATTAATTTATTTTGGGTTTGATATCATTCCGTCTGTGCTTTTTTTGAGTTGTTGCTGCTAAACAAAAATGTATCAATTAAATATTTATATATGAGCACCTGGCAACCAGTTGTGCAGTGTACAGTTCTCCCGACTTTGTGAGAAACGTCAGCTCACAAAAGTTGTTAGTGACAGCCTGCAGGGAGGGAAGCACTGACACAGCAGTGATCTTGCAGACCTGATAGAAATGGACAATACATGTTGTCAATCACTAGACCTAGGAAAGGAATCAGGGAATACAAAATAAGGGAACAATAACGCAGAACAAACAGAGGGCAGGAGGGAAATAAAATCTGTTCCTACTATACCAGTTATCTGAGACAATTCTTTGTCTGCGGTGTATGTGCTTCTTCCTCTTCGCTGTTTCTGCAGGCAAGGTATTAGAAAGGGAAGATAAGAGCATCAACTAGTCTCATCTGACTGATGGCACTTTATTATTTTGTCATACTGCCCCTTTGCTGATTGGAGGTAAATAAGACTACAGGAGATTTATTTCCTCCATTGCCATGGGGTGAGGAGGAGGAAAAAAGAGGACAGTGCATTATTTCTGTTGCATACACAAATGACTCAGAAAACATGATCTAAAGAGATTTGGTGCTTCCAAGAGCAATGGGCTTTGATTCTGCTTCACTTTACAGAAACCATAGTCACAACATGCACAAATAGGCTGAAAATTGCTGTGGTTTGCTTATAGAAACACCTCCTAACTTATGCTGCCAAATGGTAAATCATAACACTGGGCATTGGAGAAGCAATTCCTCTGTATTCAGGGGAAGAGTGAAATGATGGGGAGTAGGAAGATGGTGCGTGGATTGAGTTCTGACAGCGTGTCAGGCTGGGCTTCTTGGAGGCAGATGGCATTAAAATGTCACAGCATTAAAATAAGCATGTCAGGAATAGGATTGGGCATGTAAGAGGTAATTATTCCACAGAAAAGTGATATTTCTATGAAACAGATTCTGAGAGGATTTAGGATGGTTACTGCTGTAATTAGCTATGTGAAGCTTATCACCCTGTCTTTCAGCCCTGGCAGGAGACTGCCACAACCACTTTAGCTGACAGACTCAATTATTTAAATAAAGGCAAAAATGAATGGATCTTCCAATCCTACCTTTATGATCTGGGAAAGTAAAACCTTTGCTTGGAAAAGGTCTTCAGAAAGTCTCTTTTTGGGTTATTCAAGAGCTACTTTGAAATAGGTTCCTATTGATGGTTTAGATAAGAGTATTGTTCCTCAGTTGATATTCATAATTTTTGCACCATTTGCTGTTGAAGCAGGACCATCTATTTTTTGCATCTTACCTAAGCTGATGGCCCTACTCAGCATTGCAGTAATAGGCATCTGTGAGTGAAGGTAAAAGTACTCTGTAATATATTGCCTATAGATTNCATTGAAGGCTATGGCTTTGCATATGAACTTAAACCGGGTTTTTGGCTGTAAGTTGTCCTCTCAAATAGGTGCAATGGGATAGTTTTGTTTCAGGAACACTTAGCTCTGGTGTTCACTTTTCAGTATTCTGGCTGTAAAAAAAATGCTGTTCATCTAAACTGCTGGGGCTCGATTCATCCTACATATCATGATGGCTCTTCAGGCTATCTTGTGTGTCTGCACCCTAAATCCTTGTTTTGAGACAGAATTCCTGTATGGTGAGGCCAGTGCATTGGCCTTTGTGACTGTCTTCTGCACAAAGAAAGGAATCTCCTGTCCCTGCATCCTCAGCTACTGTGGATGCTTCAGAAGAATTGTGTAGGATTCATAAGTTATGATTTTTTCTGCAGAGGGGTCGTGTGTTGCTTAATTATTTTTAGTATGAGGATCTCATTCTAGTAGTTACTGTAACACTGGTCATTTAAAATCTCCCAATGTATTCTAAAGAAGGGAGCTTTTTAGCAATTACTGCATTAGCCTGAGTTAGTTTAATTCAATGTTCACATCCATTGCTTTTCCTATGGACTCCTTACATAACTGAGGTTGAAATTTGCGTAGTCTTTCAGTTCCTTTAGAGCTCTTTGTATTAAACTGTTTGAGAAGTCCTCCAGTACTCCTTTGGTACCTTTTGTGGTACAATACCAAACTTTTCTAATGTGATTTGCAGTGTACGTCTAATGAATGGAATTGTAAAAAAATAAATGTAGTATGTTTTGATTGTGGGGGGGAAAAAACGCATTGCACCATGTTTCCTTAATATGTGATAGACAATTTCAGGCAGACATTACCATCTTATGCCTCTTTGCTGTCAATATCAAATTTTGCCTTAGATTTTTAACAGGTTTTGAGGCTCTTTGGTGAAAAGCAATTAGTTAGATCTGCCTTTCTCTTTTTTAAGTCAGATAGGTTTTTTCCTAACTTTTATAATTTCTGACACTCCTAACTTTTGGGTTTGCCCATTCAGCTCACCTGTTAGTGCTGTGGTATCCTTCTCTAGACACTGCCTCGGACTAGTTCTTGATGGTGATGATAAAATACAGCGGTAGCAAGGATGACCATTAATTCCAGCTAATTACAGTGTCTGCTCTATGTCAATCAGCCCCCAGTCTGCTTTCTCACATCCCAAAGTCCACCTCATTAACTTCATGTAGGTGGCTGGAACAGACATGGCACTGATGGACAGCATGCATGGCATTGTGGTTGACCTGAAAGCACTTGTTACATCTCTGCCTTTCCATGGTATCCTATGGGATGTTTTCCTATACTCTGATGAAGAGTTCAAGGTTTCTCTAAAAATATCTGTGTTGAACTATGGTTACACATCAAACACACATGGAAATACTGAAAATGTAAACTCCTATGGTTCATGCAGGTTGTTTACTGTACTCAGTGCTATGGCTTTTTTGAGTGGGATAATGGCGGCGAGCTCTGCACATTTTGGCAGCAGAAGGTGATGCACATGTTTCCCTGCCTCCCAGGGTAAGTGTTTAGATGCAGTTACAAATGATGAACAACTGGCTTTACTCCTGGAAGGGTGACTTTGAGGGTGATTCTTATCCTTGCAATGGGTTGATTTAGGTTGTTTACAACCTCCTTGTCATCTTTGTTTTTTCCTCTGGTGACATATTATGTTTGTAGGCTGTCATTATGCAATGTTTCATATCTATAGATGGCATCCCTATTTTCATACATAGTTACAAGAGTATAATGGGAAATATGATAAGCAATTTTCTCCTGTGGTGCAGTCAAGTACTAGCTTATAGGACTCAAGTGTCAGGGGAGGACAGGACAGGATTTGGAACTAGATTCTGGGGCAACACTGCTTGATTTTGTTTAGTGTTTTGTACTTTTTCACTGATTGCTTTTTATGCATACAGTATTGATAGTCTCTAGCTTAGCTATCTTCAGCAGCACAATGTAATGTGTACTTGAAACCTTATTGTTACACTCAGAGAATGCTCTGTCCTTTTTTTAGCTTTTGTTACTGAGAGCCTTTGTTCCTGGATAGAGTGCCACAGTGTTATGGTGTACATGGAATGGTCCAGTTGGTACTGAGCACTGAATTCTTTTCACTACCATGGGCCACTAACATTCTGTATACTTCTATCCTACTCAGTGCTAATCAAGTTCAAATTTTGGGCCCTGTGGGGCTGAGAGACCCAAAAGATTTCATTGTGAAGATGTGGGAGGCCAACCAGGGTCAGCAACCCTAACCCTCAAAGATAATGAATCTTTTTACACACAGGTTGAAGATTGATCTTTCCTTTAATTCATTTGGTAATAAAGTCACACCTTGAGCACCTACCCAAACTAAGGGCCATGGTCTCACCTTTTTGTCCATGCATTTTGGAAAAGGTATGCAATCTCCCTTGGTGCCATACCACTGTGCTGTATTGCACACACATTTTTCCCTCTCTGATGAATGAGTAAGACAGAGTATGGTGGGTTCAGTTTTGGTTTTTTTGTGGTTTTTTTTTATTTGTTTGTTCATAGATAGATTGTTTTTTTAAGACACAACCAGAGTGCATTCAGATACTGTAGCAATGGGTCTAGGATAAGAGTTTTTGTAGAACAAGCAATGTTTGAACAAGCACAGACTGTTTCAAATAAAATACAGAACACTTAGCAGTGCCTGAAATTGACTTTGGAACAAACAGAGGTCTTTTGAGAATTGTTTTGAATAGATATAGTATCCTGAATCGCACATGACTTGCAGAGAAGAAACTATGTTAAGATGACATTCAGTGTAACTTTCTTTTGTGACAACAGAATCTGCATTTTAATCATGACAGTTATGACAAATCTTGTTTAATTTGGTATCTGACATAATATGGCTCTCCATGTATTTATTTAATGCATCCATGTATGTGAAGCTTTACTGAACCCTGTTAGATCAGATTGCACATTTGAAAGGTATTTTCCTATGCATTTTAAGACTGATTGCAACATGGTAATTTATCTGCCTTGAAAGCCACTTTTCAAAATATGCAGAAGAAAATAATATTTCTTTGGAAAAGTCTAGAAATTTTTTAGAAAAAATCTTTAGCATAAGAAGCATCAGAGGAGAATTCATAGATGAAGCTGAAGGGTCTAGCGAATAAAGAACTACTAGCTGTGTTCTTCCTATATGTTTTTCACCCCCAAAGAGATATGTGTTCATACATTGATAATAATGACACTTTGGACTTGAATCACTTTCGAATTTCCAGGTGCTGCACAGATTTTAATTAGTGTCTCACCTTGTTTCCAGTCAGCTCTTCCTCACTGAGTCAGAACACATTATTCCTCAGTATGCAGTGCTTCAGCATAATCAACTTTCAGCTTGTGAACAGTCTAAAATCTGTTCTTTCTACTGTACATGAAATTCTTAAGAGTTATACATGGCAAGGTCAGTTGCATTTAAATAATTATGATATAATTTGAAAACATAATTACCATATGGGTAGTAAATCCATTTCCATCATTATCGGTCAAATGTCAAATTTCTAGGATACACTTAATTTCTGTCTCTCGTTCCTTCTTCACTCTGCTTTAATTTTCATAAATTGAGTCTTGTATTTTAGTTGTATAGGAAGAAAATGATGCTGAAAAGAAACAAAATAGTATGCTGGGTTTTTGTCCTTCTGCAGTTCATCTCCACATTAAATTCTTTTCACAGTCTTTTCTCCAGTTCTGCAAACCTGATGATGAGCAGAAGTAGGCTGCTTGCAAATGGTGCAGCACAGTTAGATGGATCCTTATCTGTGTTTGTTTTGAAGTGTGAGTTAAATCACTTAAATATTAGATGAAGCTGATTTTAAAACTTTGAGTCTATATGAAGTGGTTTGGGGAGTTTGTTTAGTCATGTTAGTTCTGTTGTTAATGTCAGAATCATGATAACTTCAGAAAGCCTAGGATTTGAAGGTGAACAAGTCAAGCAATTTTTTTTGTATTATAACAGAGGTCAATATAGAATGTTTGACAAGTTGAATTTTTTGCATATTTCATCATCCCTTGTCAGCTGCAGATGCAAATGAGAGGCAGTGCTTCATGCTTACCTCTGAACTAGTCAAGTGCTGTCAGTAAAACATTCTCTTCTGTCCTGGTTTGGGACAAATTTGGAAGGGAGCTTCCCAAAGGAATGTTTCCCTAAAGGGCAGAGTTCAGCAGCCCCTCCCCCAACCAGTTCAGGAGATAATCTCCTTAGAGAAAAGTCAAAAAAACCTGTTTATTTAACAAAGTATTCACAAGCATGAAAAACTGAATAATATTAAACAATGAAACCTCTCATTGTTCTGAAGGGATGGTGAATTCAGAAAGTCCTTCTGTGTAGTTCAGAGGAAGAGAGTCCTTTCGTGGGGTGTGGCTCAGCTCACTCAGTCTCTCTCAGTCCCTCTGGGGCTCAGACCCAGTGTCCAGGCCACAGAGCAACTTGGGGGTTGTGGGGGGCCCTAGGCGACTGTCCTGGGGTTCTGGACCAGAAAGCAGCCGAACAGTTCCAGAAAAAAACAGCCCTGGAAAAGCCTTTCTTGCCGTAGCTAATGAGGAAAGCCAGCAAGAAACCAAGAAAAACTCCCAGTTTATTTCTCTCTCTCTCTCTGCGTCAGAAAACTTAGAGAGCACTGCCGTGAGCTCAGAGAAAGTTGAACTCTTACCTCTGTGTTTTGAATATAGTATGAAAAAATTCCACCACTTCCCCTTCTCTCTCTCTCTCAGGGCCTAGCTTAAAGCAACAAGGCCCATTTCTGAGCAAAAAGACAGACGATGGGGATACCAGTATCATAAAGTCACCCCAGGACATTTTCTTTCCTTTTCTGTCTCACATGTACATGGAGAAACTCACATGGAATTAGCGGAATGATAGCTGGCAGGATACAGGCCTTGCTGTGCTCCTTAGAGCTCTTATAAGCCCAGTACAGCGTGACCTGGCAGAGAGATACTGACTCCCTCAGAAATGAAACCAAGGTAGCCTTGTAAAACCCTTCCCGGGGCTCACTGGTTTCCTGCCAAAGTGTTGAATGTTGAGTCATTGGATATTGTCTTGAGGATGGTGGAATTGCACTGTGCAAGTCACAATTCTGTCCTAGTTTGTAACCTTTTCCAGAGGCAGGGATGGGATAGTTGAATACTTTGCACCAAGTGCTGGATTGGTCTATGTGCTTTAGATTTGGTGAGTGGTAGTTCTAAAGGGGTTTGGTTTCTGAGAGAGTTTCTGAGAGAGTCCAGGCATGGCAAGTAAGAGAAAAATTTGCAGCAGTGAGTATGTTGGAAAAAAGTACTGTCTGTGCAGTCTAGGAGCTTGCAAGAAACAGAAAAAAGTGCTGTCAGTTACTATTTCTTTAGAATCGGGTGAATATATGAATGGAAAGTGCCTTGGATCACTTGAAAAGGTTTGGGTTTTACATGTTTTGTAAGTACATGTGTCTGTTGTTAAGCATGTACATGCTGTCCAATTAAGCAAGACAGGTCTGTGCCTAGCATGGCAGTAGAGTTTAACTCAGTAGAGTTTAAATACACCGTTGGTTTGTACTAATATCACTTGTCTTGTTCCTTCACATAGTGGCTTTCAGAGACAGTAATGGCAGAACAGGGTTTGTACTGTAAGGATTTTGTCTGAACTGGCAAAATGTCAAACCTAAATAGCGTTATCAACTAGAAAATTTTGAAACATGGATGGGACAGACTTGTCTCATATGTCAAGCACACTGTACAAGCTGATGCCTGATTTTGGGTACTATCTACAGTCTGACATGGCTGTGTGGTATTGTTGATCCTTGCAGGATTATGTACAGAGAAGACAAAATGCTTGGATTCAACAAAAAGTTCTTTGCTGCTTTATTTCTTGCTATAAAGAATGTGGAAAGAGAATGCTTTCCTAATTACTGAATCTCAATGACTAGACTAGAAGTGATACTGAAATAATGCTGGGATCTTAATTTTCAATATTACACTTAAATAAAACAGAACAGAAGTGAATCAGTTGAATAGATTACACAGTAAACAATTGATGCAGTCCATTTCTTCATCTTGTTTGTACCCAGTGCAAAAGAACCCAAGAGGGAGAAATCAAGCCTGCAGCACACAAGAAGAATTTTCCACGTTTGATTCACAAAACCAAAGATTGATCATAAATATGTTTTCTTGATCATTTTACCTTTCAAGAATTCTGAGTTAAAATGTGTGGTGGTTTTTCATATTGCTATTTTCCTGTAAAAAGTGAAAAAACATAGCAAAGGCAGCTGAAGGTAGAAGATGGAAAAGAATGCCCTTGCTATTGATTTAAAGTCTACCTACTCAGCAAAACAAGAGTCACAGGAATCACAGCTAGACTACCATCACAGAATGTTCTCATATTTAATACTGAACTCTATTAACAAGGTTAAAAAATGTGTGGTAGTTATGAACAGGTTTTCTTTCTCAGATGCAACGAGCAAAGCATAATATCTGTCCCGTGCAAAGATCCTGTTGAACACAGGCATTATTGTTGTGAAGAAATGTGTATTACACAACTAGAATTGTGTGTAAAACTCAATTTATAATTTAAATGTTGCCCACATTCACTTTTGTTCATTCTTTGTGGTTGTTACACTAGAAGCTAAAAATTGCCTCCAGTTCTGAATGGCAGCAGCCGTGTTGGAAATCCTCAACCTTCTGCCAGCAGTGGATGCTTTAGAGGTTGTAACACCGACTGTTACTGGCTTTATGCTGTCCCCTGTAGCTTTAAAGGGATTTTGGAGCTTGCTTAAATGAGTCCATGTTCAGATCCTTTGATTTCCAGCCTTTCTTGTCATGCCAGGCAGGAGCAGAAAAGCCATTGCCTGTTGAGATCTCAGGAGTAGCCCCGGCAGCTTGTGCTTTCCAGCTTGGAGGAGAGGTGATGAGAGAGTGAGGGAACAATGGCTGTCCAAGAGGGATTACCTGAGGAGGCTGTGTCATATGCTCAGCTTGTCCCATAAAGGCACAGAAGAGTGAGCTGCAGAGAAGAGCGTTTGTATGTTTGTTCTTTAAGGAAAATTGGAGCTTAACACTGATACCTCACAGCTTAGCTGCGAAGTTAGTACCATGCATGTGCTCAGAGGAGGATTTAACTGGCAGCCTTAATGTTAAGGACTGTAGTTTAGCTTGCACAGTATTTTTTTATGGTTTGATAATTATTTCTCAATAAATATGAAAGTAAAAATATCGATTGTGGAAGCATAGTAGGAGTAAACACGCAGGAAGGCTTAGAGGATGAAAACTCTTCAGCCAGCTCATAATTATGTACAGTTATTCTGCCCAGTGTATGAGATGAAAAAAAATCATTGTATCTTGCATGTGGTATTAGATTTTTATAGTGAAGAGTTTTTAGTGTAGGAAACATTGGTTTTGGCTATAAAATAGAAATTCTTTAATGCATGTGCTCTGGAAATTGAACTAACATTCAAATGGAAAGAAATATCTGTCAAGTTCACTCTGCTAAATCCAATCTCCAGACTAAGTTAGTGGTAAATTAATATATTTTTTTCCTGGTGCTTTGCTAAATGTTTGCTCTTCTTGATGAACCCTACCCCTGCGTCCACAGACCTCACGAAACATGCAAGGGTCCAGGCAAAATATTTGTGTGAATACATATAGAAAAAATATAAACACACAATTATTCAATGCTTTTTTCTCTTGAAATAGCAGTTAATTGTAGTATGATCTCTGTAACTGTGAAAGGTCAAGAAATCTTTCTGAGTCTTCAATCCTCACATTTTGAAAATATTTAGTTTGGCTTATTTTAGGGGTAGAGAAGAGGATACTTGGTGCAAAGGGTACTTGGAAATGAAAAAGCACATAATCCAGATCCTTATCCATCTGAAACTGATGAAAAAAATCTTGCTGACAATAAAAGAAAATATGGTCTGGCTTTTTCTTTTTGGAGCAAATAAACTTATCATAGTTTTCACTGTACAGGGTAGAATGGAGACTGAGACAATCATAGAATTGCCAGATGGTCACAAGAAGAGGATGGAGTGGGCTGCTGTTGTGGGACTAGAGGATATTTAGTTTGTAGAAAAAGGTGAGAAACAAGTGAAGGCAGCTTAGCAGTACTAATGGTCAACTGTGCAAGCAAGTAAAGATGAGAATGTATCATTTTATGCCCCCTCAACTTCACATTAATTCTCACTGAACATTAATAAACAATACTGTAATGATGGATCATCATTATCAATCTCTGCAGTGGTGCTGTCAAAACTTTTGCATTGTAAACAGAAAGTGTTCCAGGATGTTGTCAACATGCTTGACCCCACATAATTACATTTGGCTTTTTGGTATTCATGAATTCTATACATATGGCTCTGCTCTGCCACTGTATGAGCTCATAACTGAGAATTATGAAGTTTACGTAAGAGGTAGGGGAGAATGGAAGACTACTCCTTAAACTGGCTGAGCTTTTCTAGTCTGCTTCAGGGCAAAGAGTCAAATGACTGGTGAGGGTACATCTGAAATTCAGGTACCTTTTCATTGCTTCTTAGGTTTTGGTCTCAGCCAGGAGCTGATGGATGCCATACCC
Organism: Peucedramus taeniatus; assembly: GCA_013400575.1. Lineage (NCBI taxonomy): Eukaryota > Metazoa > Chordata > Aves > Passeriformes > Fringillidae > Peucedramus > Peucedramus taeniatus. The sequence goes on from WBNO01000393.1 coordinate 60,086, forward strand.
CCACATCCTTCCTTCTGAAGGAACCTGTCTGTGGAAGGGAAGGTACTCTTGAAGGCAGAGATCTGCTGCAGTGTGAAGGCAGAACGTGTGGGAAAATGCTTTGCTTGCAGCTCTCCAAGTTGAGTGATACCCTTGTGGGTGATGGCTTGTGACCGAGAAAAGCCATTTTCCAGTGAAGGACCACTCTCTGTAAGATGGTGGAAAATCAATAGCTGAGAGCACTGGTTCCCTACTGCCTTCCAGGTGAGGCTGGGGTCAAGGACAAATGTTCCACCTCCATCCAGCATCACCCATGGTTGGGAGTGCAGAGCCTCATGTTTGCTTTTAGTGTGGTGGGACGTTGTCTGTTTGTGCATGCATTTGTTTTTTTTCATCTTCACTGCCTCATGGCAGAGCTGCAGTAGGATGGAGGGATTTTTTGTTGTCTGATTCTCTCCCAGGTGTGGAGCTTTCAGCCCAGGGAGGTACTTGCATCCTGTTGCTGTGGGGTAGCAGTTATTGAATATTGAAGCAGTTAAAGTGTTTTGTTCAATATTTGGTGAATAATTCAAACAATTTAACAGCTAATCCATAGCTATCTTACCATGACATTCTTTAGATTGCTGGTTAGACTTTAACTGACAGATTTGGTTTTTTCTTGAGGTTTTTCAGGGAAAATAAGCCAGTTTGGTGTTGATGATTCTATTTAACTCTTTGAAGCTACCTTACCTCTTTGAATGCCATTTCTCAGCTGGCTAGCCCTCAGTCCTAGGGATGAAGTAAGCACAATCTACTATTTCATAGTGTGTTCCCAGGTACCACCAGGAATTTGCTAAGCAGTTCCCAAGCTGGATGAAATTTTCTTATTCTTGTTGGTTACCCCCACTTTTGGAGAAGGAAATGGAGTTTATTTGCTTTTTACAGTCTGTTGAAATCTCAAGAAGCAGAAAACATGAAAAACAAGCACTGGTGACCCAATGTGTAAACCAGATGCTTCCTTGAATACCTTTCAGAGAATTTCATCAAGGCATGCTGACTAGAATGCTGCTGACGTGCATAATGGTCTTTAACATGTTTTGTGTCTTTTCTGGCCTACATTTGTACTTACCAGTTAAAACTAGTTTTGTTGATTCACCCTCTTTCGTGAGGATCAATGCAATATCATTACTTTATCAATCATTATTTGTTCTGTCTTTCTAACAAAAAGAATACCTTTAGACAACTGGAGAGCTCAGTGTTGTAGCAGGATAAGATTTATGGCACATCTTCTACTTAACTTTCCATGACACCTTAACTGATGATTTTTCCCTGGCACTTTTACCATTCCCTTTTCCTTGAGTATGCACCTGTTTTTTGTCCCTTTTTTTTACTGTTTTTTCCCCATCCTTACATATATATTTACATTTCTGGCTGTAACTACAAGTTCTTTCTCAAGTTCTGCCTTTGCATTGGAATAATTTCTTGCTCTATGTTTAAAACTTACTGGTTTGTTTAGCTCTAGCCTCTGTTGCTGCTGACTTCACAGGAACTGACATTTTCCACTTAAGTTTTTATCTGGAGTGAACCCTGTGCCTGGTGGTTGTTAGGGGTGTATGTCTATTCTTTCTTTACAAATGAGAAAAAAGGAGATCATCATTATTTAAGGGTGCTACTTCAACAGAAGTAAATATTTGTCTTCACTTTGCTTAATTAAATTTATGTTCATTGTCACTTATATAAAAATTAGGCAACATTGATTTGGGCTGATAAATGTGTAAATCACCTCTACATCAGAGGTGATTTAATTCTGCTGGTGTTTGAAGGGTTTTTGACACAAGCTGGAGAGGGTAGAGAAGTTCTTTATTGTGGAAGGTGCTGTATAATCTTAAGTGATCCCAGCTTTGCCTAGACATTTCAATGCCTTGGCTGTACTTTATAAATAGTCATTTCCCAGAACTGCAAAGTGCATTTTCTAAGAAATGTGAGCTCAGGAGAGGTGAGTGAATTACTCCATTTGGAATAATGTCAGAAATCTAACTCTTCAAACTTTGTGCACATATAGTTTGGAGGAACATGTAATGCTATCTTCTCTTAAGCAGATACCTTGATATTTGTCAAGTTTCCTGCTGTATTTATGCAATGTCTCCTCTGTATTTCTGCGTTTCATTAATTACATGCCTTTGTTTCAGAGATCCATTGAAGTACATTTTGTTGATTTTGGTTTAAATTTGAAGATTGTAATACTTACCAAGTCTTCACTGACTTTGGGTCTTTGAACATTATTCTGGTCACACACAAATTTGTATTTCTGATGCACCCTAGTGAAAGTCTTCTGACATCTTGATTTTTGTTTGTCTGTAGAACTGTACAGCTCAGTGAAGCAAAGGTATTTCATGGTTTGGTGAAATGCTGTGTGGTCTGTGGATACTAACAATGCCCTTTGACGTGCATGTGTACAAAGGGATATAAAAATGCAAAAGAATCATTAAACTCTCCACAAAGGAGTCTGCAAAGATTAAACAGTCTTTCTGTTACCTAGAAAATTTTAGAGGGCTATTCAATTTTATTTCCTTGTCTCCAAGCAAAAATGGTTTTATAAGGAAAATAAATAGGTTCTGTTGTAGTGACTGCATTTCATGCACTCCTTTGATGGAGGCACGCTGGAAAAGGTAGCTGTTAAGTGCATGGTGATGAGTGTATTTTAAACATCTGAATTCACACATGCATATGAATCCATATTTTTTTCTGATGTACCTGGCATACTAAGATTAGCAGAATGGCTAAATATAATGGAATTTAAATCAGCTCTCTGAGAGAAGGGAGACAATACAATATTCTTGGTGTGGTGAAAGCAACAAATGACATATACTTAACAGTTTTTCACTAACTGTACTACAGACAGTTTGATATGTGCAGTCACATGCAGAGGAAAACTGGTCTCTTGCTTCAGCTGTAGTTGAAAACGACTGTAAAATCTGTTGTGAACGTACTCTTATGAAGGGAGGGGAGATGGCAAGGGAAGAGATTTGTTGCAAAGGGTTTATTTGTGTGGGAAAATTATGCCTATGCAGCCTCCAGTTGAGGTATAGAGAGTTCTGAATTTTGAGCTGGGCCCTCTGATATAGAAATAGCCCAGATTATAAACTTTCTAACATAATTTGAAGTATTAGAAGACAGGCATTCTTTATTACAGTGCTGGACACATTTGGAGGATTTTTCCTCTGATCGATTGTGTGTTGTGAAACTTTACAACAGCATTTAATCCATTGTGATCATACACATTCATTACAATGTAATTCCTAGCTAATTCATAAACATCCCTTTTCCTAGAACTAATTTACATGCCTCTGCCTCTTACTGGAAGTCTTTTTATGTTCTAGAGGGTCATCTAAATGTGTCTAAAGTGGTTATATTTACTGAGAGCCCCCAGTTTTGCAAATGACCTTGCCTTGAACTTCTCCTAAGGCATGCGCTGTTTCTTGTTATATACCTTTGCCATAAAAAACACTTAGGTTCCTCATTATCTGTTTATCCACTGCTTCCAACTACATTTAACATCCTGTGTGTCTACTTTTACATTCTTTAATCTGATTTTCTAGCTAGTCTTTAAGCTCTATTTTGTAACTTCAAGGGAACTAAAAGTTTCTATTCTCTGTGTTGTCTGTCAAGTCCCCCCTTCTCTTGAGACTGTGTCTCTTTCAGACAAGTCTCAATACTTCATTTTCCAGCACAAAGTGTTACAACATCTATATCATTGAATCATAATACAAGCAAGTACACATACTACAATGATTGCACTGACTGCCACGACTGCATTTGGTGACAGTCTCCAGTTTGGTAGCCATGAAGTAAGCCAATACCATCGAGAAGAATGTTCCTCTTTCTGCTAATCTTCCACTGCTCTTTCTATTGGGATGATTCCTGTCTGTTGGGCTTCAAACCCATCGCTGATCTAAGTGCAACACTCCTGTTCTAAAATAGCACACATTCCTCCCTGGCTAGCAAGCAGATAATCTAAGCCTATACAGTTCTGTACAGCCACCATTCATGTTTGTTGGAGTCTTGGGATGTGCTATTTGATATTTTAATAGTACTGTTCACCACTTCTTCTAATAATCTATTTAGCTTCTTAATATAAATTCCATAGTGCAAGGCAGCATGGGGCATAGAGTGAATCGTAATCTTTTGCTTCCCAAAATCAAAGGAGTTTATTGTGGATTGTCCTGGACTCCCTGGATGGAAAATGTTTTCCTGGCCTTAAGTCTTCCTTGTGGTTGTTGCCTAAGTACCTTAAGGGGAGGCATTAATACTGCTTGGAAACAGGAACAAAACCATCCTTTAGGAAGCCATTTGTAGGCATTGACTCCACATATCTAATAGGTCCCATTCTCAGTATCAGAGGTCTGACTTCCTTCTTCCCACTGTTGCACTGCTGGGGATCTAGGGCTCCTACATGTGCTTTTGTTGTGTGCTTGGTGTGATGAGGTCAATGGAATGTTATAGTGGCATTGCAGCTGAGAGTGGTATAATACTGACATTGATTTGTTTCAGCACTCCAAGTTCTATTTATATTTTGAGTAAAATTAAAGCATATAAATCCTTTCACTTTATGACCCCTAACTACAGAAGTTGTAGTTTTCTTCTTAAGGGGAATGTTACTAAATCCTGTTAAATTTATAATTGTGTTTCTGTGTTCTATTGTACAGTTTTCTTTTACTATTCCTTTATTGACTCCATTAAATCATAGCCCATTAACAAAGTTCTTGCCACCCCATAGGGTTGACCATCCAAGGGAACCCTGTTCCTCCCAACATTATTTGAGAACATATCCAGCAATTAGTTACATTTAATATTTTAGCTACTTTGATATTTAAACTTTCATAAGAATTTTCATGACTAATCCCAAAGAAACTCTGAAAGTCTCTTTGGCGAACAAAGATTTTGATTAGCTGTCAAGGTACAACTCATAAATAATACTTTAGTTAAAAGGTTACTCATTCTCTTTCCTCGTTGTTTGTGTTGGGGACAATAATTCATTGTCCATGGAGCTGACGCCTTTTTGATTCTAGGATAGTGCACCCAAGGTCCTTTACTGTTCAGTTTTACTGTGATTTTTGGGGTTAACAGTACTTGGTAGGGTCCCTGTGACTTTGGCTGTAGAGGTGCTGGATCTCTGTCCCTAAGGTACACCCAGTTTCATGGTTGGAATTTGTGTGCTGGTGTATCCATTCCCACCAGTCTGGCAATGACAACTGCCTGTCATAAATCCTGCAGCATTTTACCTGAAGATATGAGATAGTTATTGAGGTCTTGCCCCACCTTTAACATGCACATCCCTTGGGATGTGTGGAGTTTGATAGGGCTGACCATAGAGCAGCTCATAGGGACTTAGTTTTCCAGTGCCCTTCACTTGGATTCTAATTCTCAACAAAGCAATTGGGAGCACTTGAACCCAAGTCAATGAGGTTTCTTGACAGATTTTACTGAGTTGCAGCTTAATAGTGTAATTCATCCTTTCTGCTTTTCTGCTAGCTTGTGGTCAGTAGGGAGTATATAATTCCCACTGAATTTCTCTGTGTTGTCTGTCACGTCTAGTGTCAGAGCTGGGAGAAGTAAAGAAAATAAGTGGGGGAAAAAGAATTATTTTGTTCATGGTGTTGCTTATGCATTTTGTCTAATGATTGTTTATGGCACAATGAGCAATTCCTGGTGCAGAAATCTGGACAGGAATATCTGCATATCTCCGAGTAATGCCCTAGCCACAGACTTGTTTTTTTCTAGCATAATCACTCTTTGAATCTCATTTCTTTTCTGCCTGGTGGCAGCCTGGTAACAGACAGCTGGAGCACTCCTCTGAGAGGCAAGATATGTTGGTCTCCCTGGCAAAGAGCCTGACCTCTACCATTTTATAAGCAGAGAGTGACAGCGCTATTAATATATCCCTCTTCTAGCTGTTTTTTCAAAGGAGTATATAGCCTGCTTGTTGTGCTACTGAGCCTAGATATCATCAACACATGGTAGGTGTATTGTGAATATCAAGAATGAATTGGGCCCCTGAGGGGAGTTAAGTTCAGAACAGCTTCAGGGAGCTCTGCAGACTCCTTATGGGAGGAGGCAGGAGTGCCTCCTTCCCAACTCCATCTGTCAGCTGGGGACACAGCCCTCTCCCACCTAGTAGCTGAGTTGTAGGCACTTAACTCAAGGTTGTTTTGGCAATAACATCTAGGCTTCTACTGTCAGCAAAATGTTTGGGGTGCTGGTTTGAACTTAATGCTATAACCCTTCTTTTGGCTCTTTGGTCACCTGGAAGCTCTCCCATTTCCATTCTGATCAAAGGCAGCTGACTGGTAGTTTTACATTTGACTGCAAACAGGTGGTGGTAGGCAGGGTTTCTTTCTTTCCTAGATACAGCTGTAAGAAAACTAAACACAGCAGTCCATCAGTAATGAAACTTTTTCCATTAGAAGGAAATATTATGATTTAGATTAAAATTTCATTTGAAAGAAATTAATCTCTTTGAAAACATGAGCTTCCTTGGAAGAGTGAATTCAAAATGATTTATTCAGTATTCTGCATTATCTGCCCTTTGACATATGGACTCAACTCATATCATTTTTTGTGTTGAATGCAAGGGAAGAAAGGTACATAAACACTTCTCAGTTTTTTAGTAGGAAACTTCACACTCAGTCTCTGGTGGGAAACTTGCTAACAGTTGTGAAGTGAATGAGAATTCAGGTCATATTTGTAAAGCTGAGTGTTCTTGCATATGAATATTCTCATTAATGCTTTGTAAACCAAATGGACTTACTTTCTCATTAAACATTTTTGTGATAATGCAACAAGACTTGCCTGCAGCCAACATCAGTTTAAATATTTTAAAGGATCTTCATTTGTCAAGGTCTCTAAACATCAGGTTAAGCTGGTGAGCTGAGAGAGTCTTAGAGAGCTTAAAAAGCTTTGCCAACAGCCAGCAAAATTGTTAGACTGTGAGAAACGGAGTTTAACAGAGCAAGGCTTAGTCTCCTAATAGAAACTTAGCAAAATGGTATTCCAAATATCTCTGGTTATTTCTTTATTTCAGGTGCAAGTATGAGTGGCTCAGCCTTCAAAGTCATGTTTATGGGAGATGTTTCTGTGATTTAAAACAAATTATTCCTGTAGGACCCAGTCTTGCAAAGACTTACAGGTGTGCTTTATTTATGCACTCTGTGTAGCTCCGTTCAAGTCAGTGACAGCTTGAAGTGACAAAAGAGGAATCGTGAGAACTCACCCAGAAGTAAGAATTTGCAGAACTGTGCCTGACATCTTTTTATTATGCAGCAGAAAAAAAGTCAATGGTTTAAGGCCATGAAGAGAGTATTAAAAACAAATGAATTAAGGAAGCCCAGCACCAGCATAATGCTGCCTGGACGAGATATTTCACACGTGTCCAAAAATGAACACGCTCACTGTACAGAGCCTCAAGCGATTTCTGTTGTCAGGATGCAAGATGGAAGACTGCATTACTGCTTTTTAAACGTTTACTGTGTTGTCTCTGTAATTTCCCAATTCAAAACAGTGTGATGGTCACACAGTTAACTCTTGAATGCTTTGAAACTTACAGAAACATTGGAATTTTGAATGTCAAATGTTCCCTGAAATAAAACCCATGTATTAATTGTATTTAATATATCAGTTTTAAATAAAACTCATGATATAAAACTCGTATTTTAATTGTATTTACTTTGCCATTACAAGCAAATTAACTTTTCCTTTTTTTTTTTTTTTTTTAATACATTTCACCTCATTCTGGATTAGACGTTCCAAGATCAATCCCTAGGAGAGGGGAAAAATCATCTATAGCCTGCATCTTTCTGTATTACCTTACTTCAGGGAGAAATTCAGGCACACGTTGAAGAAAAGTCCTGGACAGAGCAGCGGTTAAACAGGCGCTTTACTTGCACTTAGTTCAAGATTTAAATATGTTTAAAATTACATGCATATGCAAGTAAGAGCAGTATGTGGAGGTCTCAAGGAATAATAACCCTCCTGAGTGATTCTTAACTGATAAAAAATGCTCCTTTTAGAGGTCTTCTGAAGTTACCAGAACAAAAACTTCATAATGTTGTGTGTTTTTCAAGGGAGTGGTTGTCAGATCTCTTATGATTGTTCTGGAGATTACCACTTCAAGAAAACTAACAACATGGTTATTTGATTTAAAAGGTATTCTCTGTAAGTAAATGTCACTTTTAAATGCTTCAGCTATTATGTTTGTGTTTGCATTACTGTAGGGATTTAAATGGTACCATTTGCATATTTTATCCAATTCTCTAATGTTCACTTAGTGAGTTAAAATTAAGATAAGTCGTGTAAATGGAACAGCTTGCTGGCAGTGGATAAGGTGATTTAAACTGCTGTACCTGGACTAAAAGTAATGCACTTTGGGGAAGACACATACAAAGTATGCTTTGTTTGTGAAAGTAGCATGTTTAATCTCATGTAAGTTTTAGTTTGAAATCAAAAAAGAAATAGAAAGATAGAAAACCCAGAAGTATGTTTAATACTGGCATCTTTACCTTGGGAGGGGAAGGCTAGGAATATAAGTTTAGTCATGTCAGGTGTGGGGTGTACATGCAAATAATTTTTACTATATAACATTCTCTCAGTATTTGTATTTATGTGCTTCAAAGACACCCCAGATGTTTTGAGATTTTAGTGACATGGAGTTCTCTTTCCCCTTCTCTCCATGTTATGTGCATAACTTTTTCTTCTGACAGCATGAAGTACCTTTCCTTGTTGTGCTTAAGGGAGGTCTAGCCAGCCCCAGCCCAGGAATGGTTGGCAAAGCCTGGCCTGTGGTGTTTACATGTTCCTCTCTGGTAGTCTGCCTGGAAATAGCTGTTCTTTTGCCTTCAAATTTCTCCTTTGAAGCTTTGGCAGTGATTGACTTTTGGCCTGCTAAGTTAATGTTTTATTTTTACATACTCACCTAGCCTGCATTTTTTGATACTAAACATTTTCCACAGGTTTAATCTTCTTGTCTGTAATTTTCATGGATCTTAAGGGGGACCATTGCTGGCTGTCCCTCTAACACAGCCTGGAGGGACATGACCAATTGCTACCCTCAAATCTACTTAACTCAACATCCTTTTCTCTTTGCAAAATATTTTGCTGCTTTCCTTTATTAGTCCACCTTTGGCTCATTGACCACCAAGTAACTGCTGAATTTTCTTTTTCTGTATGTGAGTTAAGATAAATTTGTTATATATTCTACATGCTACATTTTTCAGCTTTTCTGCCCTCCTTACACATGTAGAATAAATGTGTAATCTGTTTAAGAACTGTTAAGAAACTCTACTACAAGGGTGTTCCTTTGATTTGTGGTAGGCTGTGATGAGTACCCTTGGTTGCTTTTATGTGCTAATAGTCTCCAAACCGATTTTGAACTTCTGTGTGGATTTCCTGTGATTAGAAATGGGAATAATCTTAAAAGCTGCATGGAAGCTTAAAATGAGGTATTTATGTAATGCTGTTCTACTTATGGTGCAGCAGGTCAGCATGTTCTACAGCAACCTCTCAATTTGTGTAAACCCTGAGTAAAGTACAGGATTTACAGTACAAAGGGGCTGCGGGGATAGATTGCAGGTAGATGGAAGTATTGGTAAGAAAAAGAAAAGTTAGGAAGCGTGCAGATATAAAAGACATCAATTTGTAGTAGCCATTACCCCTTAAACTCTTTGCCTGCCCCCTTCCTTCCCTCCTCATAGATTTTCTTAGCAAACTGGAGGTCAGCACAACTTTTGGAATGCATTGTAAGAGGTTCCTTTTCTTCCCCCCGCCATGGGGAAGGGTGAATGAGGGACTGTGTGGGGTGTAGCTGCTGGGGAAGTATAGAGTTATAAGATTGTAAACTACCAGATTGCTCTAAAATAAGCAAAATGCATCTTTGCAGCAATGAGAGTTCTGGCATGGTTGTTTTGTAAGACAGTTCTGGTTATCAGAGTATTTTGGTAATCAGAGAGCACAACGTGCCTGGTCTTGAGCCAGGCTCTGCCTCTGGCTGCATAATGAGTTGCCTATTGCTTGTACTTCACTCTACCAGTGCAGCAGTGTATGCACACATACATCACACAGGTATGATGTGCATGGATGATAAGGTAGCAAATACTTTTTTTTCCCTGATATCTTCTGTAAAGTAGTAATGACTTTTTCACGAGATTTTTCTGAGTGAAAAATACAGGAACTTACAGAATTGGTCTTCACTCTGTTCAAGAGAAATGACTCAACATCTATCAATCCTTTATAATCACTGCAAAACTGCCACTAGGAATGCTTTGACAGGGGAAGGCAAAACACACTATCTGAGAGTGGTTACTGCTCTTGTGACAAGGAATGGCAGCCAGCTGCCTGTCCATTTCCTTATGGCACCAGCAGGGAAGGAGAGAGGTTTTGCTTTCTGCTTTCCATTTGTCCTCTGAGGCAGGGAGGCAGACTCTCCACAGTGCTGGAAGGGAAGGTCAGAGTGTTAGTAAAGATTTTGTTATTCCTTTTGGCTTCTGTCCTTCTTCAAACAGGTCTTCACATAGTGGATTTTCAGTTGCACATTTGCCATCAGCCTCACTACGAGCTAAAACTTTACCAACCTTTAACATTAATCAGAATTATGAGTTGTTGCTGTTCAATTATCTAACTGCTCTTAAACACTAAAAATCAGAAAAAAGCATATTTTTCTCTGCACAGTAAGCTGAAAGCCCTTCAGGCCAACCTAAACTGAGCTGCAATTGGGTACAAATGTTGATGCTGCTGAGCTCTTCCTGGCAATGCCATTGCCAGTGGAGGCTGCCTGTGCAGCTCTGCTCTCTTTACCCTCTGTGCCACAGCCCTGCAGGAAATTCACTGCTTGCAGACTGCTAAGATAAACCCCTCTGCCATTAGATTAATTGATTGCAATTGCAAGTGTCTGTTACTGCCACACTGTTCAAACATAGGAAGGGGAGAGAGAAGAAAAGCACAACATAAATAGAAAGTATTGATCTTAATTTCTATTTATTTTTCATATGCTTAGTGAAAAAGCACACCTAAACTGAGAAACATGTAATCAGATGTTCCCTGTAGCAGATTGAAGTAAAAAGGTGTATTGATGTTATGCCAAGAAAGAATTTGGAGCTTTTGATACTTGTTTTTTTAATGACTTTTTTGTTTGCCCTTTTATTATGTTCATCTCTGTATTTTACTCCATTATTTATTTTCTTACTCCAAAGATTAGGAATAAACAGTGTGTTAATTTCCCTTTTAAATTTTTAAAATAGTATTTATCCCTGAATATGAAAACTAATAACCAGGGATTAAAATTTCACTGGAAAATAAAAAATCCCTGAATTATCTTAGCAAATAGGAATAGTCTCAAATATGAGTACAGACTTTCATGCCAAAGGAATGACAGCTGAAGAGAGCTGTCATTGGTGGTTCTCAGATACCACATATCCTTGCTGGTACCCATGAGCTGGGTGGTGACTCCCCTGCCCGATGGGCTTCTTCAAAGTGTTGACAGAAATATGCAACTCTTTCAGACAACATCTGGCCAGTGGTCATGCCTTAATCAGAAAATGATGTGAGTGGATGTAGCTCTTCAGGCTGGAAGTGAAATGACCCACCAAATAGTGTCAGCTTTCAGAATCCCATTGCTTCTGGTATTTTTTCTGAAGGAGCACTGCTTTCTGGTCACTTATAAGCATCAATTAATGACTAAGGTTATGACTCCTAGGTTCAGTTTAAATGCAGAATATAATTGCATGGAGAGTGCTTCTTATGGGTTTCCAGCCTTTTTTGGTATGAGTTCTCCAAAGGTCATCAGACTGACATGATCCTGAGAGTATAATAGAAGAACCGGATAGGAAGTATTTACAGTTCACATAATTTTTGATGAAATATTTTAAAAAAACAGAAATTACAACCTTTTAGTAATAAAGTATGTTTCCATGCATCTACATTTCTGACATATGGGAAACAGTCTATGGGTTGTGACTGTATGTGACTTTATATAGTGTTTTAAATTTTTGTTAACAATCTTATAATTTAAATTTGCATAAAGATTACAGGTAATTTCTGTAGCTGACTTAGAACTATTACAGTTTTAAAAAAATTGAATATTTGCTATTTGCAGTTTTGAGAATATAGTTTGTGCTATATATGTGCCCAATGCAGAGTTCCCAGGACCACAAAATTGTCTTTTGCCAAATGGTACATGCACATATTTCATGAAGTGATCTACAGCTTTGCAGAAAATAGGGCAAGCTCTGTAAATAGAGCATGTCAGGTAGTTTTTTCACATTCTTTTTTATGCTACAAATTGACACATTTGTTCTGTGGTGGATGTTTTTCTGAGATTTCTGTGAAATCTCTAACAGCACTGCTTATTTCTCATTTCACCCACAGGTACATTTATGTTCCAATGGGAGGATCTCAATCCAGTTTGCTTGGAACACTATTATCTACAGCCCTCACTTTTGCCTTCGTAAGCTACTGGCATGGAGGACAGAGTTATTTGTGGTACTGGGGTGCACTTAATTGGCTTGGAGTAATTGTGGAGAATGGCACCAAGAGGATACTTTCTATTTCACTTGTTCAAGATCTAATTGTAAGTTGAATCTCTCTCCATTTCATATTCTTTCTTCCTGGCTCCATGCTCATCTGAGGTTGCTGGTTACTAATTTGGTTTAACCGAGATGAAATTCATGGATAACAGCTAAAGTTAGCATTCCCTTGCCCACCTTTCAGTATCTGAGGTAATAACTAGTTCATATCACTAGAATTTTGCAAAGTAGCAGCAAAGCAGATGGTGAAATATGCATGGTCTTAAAAGCTTCCTCTGCAGTCCTAGAGTAAGCAAATGCTTGTCACGTTGTATATGGATGAACAGAAGCCAGTTTTAACATTTGTATTCTGATTTCACTCAGGATGGCCTTAAAATATTCATCTTCACTAAAATTAGGAGTGTATGTTTCTAACCATGTGTTTCCTGGACAAATGTGTGTGTAGCAGCTGCTTGCATCTGCGAACAAGCTTACACTGGGAAATCTTATGCCACTAAAGAGCCAAGTAAAGAAAACATTATTTTGCCTTGAAATCCTCTGGTATTTTCATTTTACTTATACTTTTGACCTTCATGCTGTAATTTCCAAAGGACAAAATTGACTTTGATGTGCAATTAGATGCAAAAAACACTGTTTTAATTTTGATGGTCATTTTAATCTGCAGGTTTGCTTATTACTAAATCTCAAATCTTCTAATAACTGTTTATAAGACTAAATAATTTGTATATCTTGCTTCCTTACTAGTTAGAATTGCACAGAATTCATACTCCTGTATATTGTTGTTTTGGTGGAGACTCACTCTGCAGCCTGATGAAGTCCCAATGCTCAAGGAATGATGCTTGTTGTCCATCCTACCCATTTCAGTTTTCACTGTTTTGGTATCCTGTGTGTGGCAGCTGATACAGCTCAGTAATTTAGAAGCCAGTGCTACCTTGTATCACCCAATTGTCCATCACTGCAATTTCAGTGATATTCTGGAAGCAGATTTTTACCTTCCTAGAGAATGAATTTATCAGATCCATTAATCCTCCCTCTAGGGTGAAACTGAGCTTCACCATCTGACCAGCTACATATGTTTGTCTCTGGACTGGAAGACAACATAGTTTTTTAGGCATCCCACTACAGGAGGAAATAAAAGTGTAGGTGCTTGCTTTTTTTATCTGATGTCACTGTATTAGAAATTGTAATAAAACTCCTAGGGAATTAAGTTCTTAAATATCATAGAAATTATAATGATAATGACATTATAAAGGTGGGGATTATATATGTTGGATTAATTTCTAACACGTAGTTCTAATTATACTTAACTGATGATGGCAGTAGGGTTATTTTTGTATAAATTAAATCCCTAATCAAGTGCATTTTACCCCTTTCCTCCACCTTGTTTTCATCCTGTGTCTTTAAAGGCCTAGCCAGTGTCTTCCATGTTTCCTTTGTTTCTAATTTCTATTTGGAAATATGGTTGTAGACCTTCTTTAGAAGAGCCTTTCATATCTTTTCCTGAAATAATTCTGAAGCCAGAATTTTTAATACGCATAATTTTGGCATCTACATTAGTGCATGAGGCAGATCTCACTGCAGCTATGGCTGAGTCATGATTTGCATTGTGTCTTGAAGGTTTCTCTAGAAGAACATGAGCTACAAACTACTCATTATTGCTCTCTCCTCACTATTTTAACTAACTCCCATTTTCCCATTTTCTTCTTGAATGCTGATACTGGGGGGCCAGATGAGTAGTTGGGCTTTGCATTTTCCTTATCAAGGGGTGGAGGGATATAACATTCTCTGAGATGTACCACATTTAAAAGAAACTGAAAATTTCCCAGTGCCCTGTATGAATCTCCTCTTCCCCCTTTGAATCTGTTTTTTGGAAACATTCTTATAATCCTGTCTTGGTGGGGGGTGTGCTGCAAGTCTAATCACTGTGGTGTTGAAGACCTTCTTGTGGGGGATGGGTTTCTCACTTAAATTTCATCTGTTGACAAGCTGAAATCCTTTGCATTCTTGTGCTTCACTCAGTTGCTGTGTTGGCTCTTGAGAGTTATTTTTGAAAAGGAAAGTCTATTTTTGTCTTCAGAATAGCAGATAAGTTTTTGAAAAAACACAGAGCACAGGTTTATGCTTTTTTAACCCGTTCTGTTCAGAAGACCTCCTAATATATTATTCTTAAAGTTGAGATACATAATTCACTTGAGCAGGAGGTGCTTAGTAAAAAAAAATCTAGAGATATAAGTTTAATTTTAATTTTACTCTGTTTTTAAGATTGAATTGGTCATTAAGAGTAACAAGAATGGTACCAAAACTGCCTCTTTTTTTTCTTCACTCTATATTGTCTCAATTCTTTTGCAAAGGGAAGATTAAAAATTAAAATAGAGCATATTCAGCTTTCATCTTTCCCTGAATCCTTGTGCTAACTAAATATATATAATGCATATATCGCCTATATTTATGCAGATTTTACTGGTAATTTCAGTCCCAACACTTGAAACCAGAACAATATGGGGAAATCACACTTTTGTAGCTGTCTGACAGGTTTTAAATATTATCTCAGGCATATTGAGCTAGAATGAACAAAGCAGCACTGTCATTATTTGTGAGAAGTAAAATCAGCATATAAATAAATATGTACTGAAAACAGTAAATTCCCTGATCCAAAAAATTGGTTCTGGAATTTTTAATTTGAACTGGTTTCAAACCAGTGGCTGGCTTCCTGTGTTCAGCTCTAGAAGAGCTAATGGTCTTTCTTACATCCTTTCCAGCTTACACTCTTCTGAACTTTAGTGTTTCAGTAAGTTGTGTGAGGAACAGTTATCTACATGTCTTTTTTCCCCTTATTGGTTACTTGTTAGTTCTTGGTAAATTAGAGCTGAATTAATTTTGTCTTTTCAGCAAAATGTTATATATGAGACAACAGTAAATGCTAGGCTTCCTAAGATAGGGCAGATCTGGGAACTTTATATTAAATGGGAGAAGTTTCATTGTGTTTTTGACAGATTTTTTTTCTTACATTTTCAGGTGATATTTAGATCTGTACTGAGCAAGGTAGTACTTTGCTTCATTGTTTCTATATTAATTTCTAACAGATGAACAGACTCAAGTAGTAACTCATTTGAAATCAATGACAGAATTTGTATTGACTTTTAATAAGTATGTCTGATTTATGAAAGAAAATGCTGATGGCTAACATTCTCCCAGTGATTTGAAGTTTTTCTTTCTCTTTCCTTAAAAAAAATGATCTATAAAAAACCAGATCTATAAAAAAAATTAGATCTTGGAATAAAAATAGATTTAGAATTAGTTAAACCTTAGAGTAGCTGGCAACACCTTTAAATCAATGGATTTTTGAAAAAGAAATATTTGGAGATCATCCAAAAGGAAGATATAGCAAAGGGAGTGAAGCTGGCAGATTGATAAAATTAATGTTTTAATCTAAATTGAAATAGCAACATTTATCTTTTTAGTTCTTTAGTTAAGTGACAACATGTCATTCAGTCTAGTAAGATTTTTTAAAATTGAGACATAAAGATCTCTCTTCTCAAAATCATACTATGATGAATTTCTAGTTTAAGGTCTTTTTTTTAGATTTATTTAGTTAGAAACTAAATACACCATAAACAATTCATTTTGGGAAACCAATTACTTTTACGTATGGCATATTTCAAATTTTTACTTTCCTTGTAAGTGTTTTGATTTTTTAAAATATAGAATACTTAGATTTCCATATTTTCATTTATGGCTGCAGTGAGGTGCGCTAATTAAGTCCATTTCAATATACTGTCATTTCCTACCCAGCCCCCCTTTGCAAAAGGGGAGATATTTTATATGAGGTCCATGTTTTTCTCAGTGGTTTAGGTTAGACTTCATTAGTCTGTTATACTACTATTTTCCCCAGAGGAATGAACTCCGTACATTTGTCTTTGTAGTTAAAAGACCATTATTTTGTGCACCAAAGATGGGGTCAATGACAGCTGGTATCCTCAACTTTCCAGAGAGCAGAATTTTAGATGATTTTCGTAGTTTGGATGGGGTGAGGCATTTTTTGTCAGTTTTTTTTTTTCCCTCTGCTTAATTTTGTTTGCCCTATTTGTTCTGCTAGACGCATTAAAATTTCTACAGTTATTCATAATAAGTTATGCATTGTACTGCAGGCAGCTGGTGTGGAGCATGGAAAGGTTCTGACTGGTTAGTCTGACCTCTGGACTCTGGTTCCACAGGGAATTAAGCTGAGCTAAAAGCTTATTGCTGTTGAAAGGGGAAAGGTTTGATTTCTCTTTCCTCCCTCCCTTGCAGTCTCACCACTTCCTCCTCCTCACGCCTGCCTGCTGGAATCTTTGCTCAGCTGATCTAGCTCTTTATCACAGCAGAAAGCTCTGCTTCCTTGGGTTATTTTATTGCTAGATGCTTTGACTCGTGGAGAGGGATCTGAAAAGCACCCAAAGCATTACAGTATAAGAGACAAAAGCCAAGGAAAGGAAATGGAAGAGGAGCAGCTCAACTACTTGGAACCTCCCGCTTGTAAATGTGCATAAACAGTGTGGGGTAGCAGACTGAAGCTCTGTATTTAAGAGCAGTGAAACAAAAAGCCAGTTGGATTTTGCTGCATTAATTACTCAGACTATGCTAGGGCACACATTCAGCCTGACCAAGGTGGAAATGCCTGTGTATTTCACAACCATATACATATACAATGTATATTCAATGTATGTGTCCTATATACATTGAAAAATGAGTAATTATTTCCTTTAAATATTTTTGTAAGTATAACTCACTTTAAACTACCATGAGACAAAATGTTTCCTTCTTCAGTAGAGACAAGATCTGACTAATCATTACAAAGTCATTTGAGGGAGGTGTGTTTGTTGACCACCTTGCAAGATTAAATCTTTAATAAGATCTCTGCAATAAATGAAGACCCTCACAGCTGTTCTTCAGCACGCACTGGGCTTTGATCTTCCTCTTACTTTATTTGGTGGAAAATGTATTTATATCTCTTGTATACTATTGTCAAGCCAGTCTGGCCTTTTCTTTTTTCCAATAGTTTTGTATCATTCTTACATATTTTTATTGCAGCATGGTGATTTGATTAAGTGACAAGCATTACCAATGGTACTTTCTTTATAACATCTTTATGTACTTGCTGTAGAATTGTGTTTGAGTTTGTTGCTTCATTTTCTAAGAATGAACAAATTCCCTTAATCAGACTCTTATTCTCTAATGCAGAATTGGTTTTTGAGACTCGGTACCAGCCATAATGTAAAAACCCAGACTAGGGGAAGAGGCTTGCCACTCACTCCCTACTGCCCACCCTGACCTTGAGTTCAGCCATATCATTGCTGTAACCAGAAATCTTTACTCTCCAAAGTAGACATACTTTGCCTCAAAATAGGTGGAAACTTGTTCTTATAGATGTGAACAAGGGCAGATTTGTGACTAGTGGTCTTTGGTACTTAGAAGCAGCAAGCTGAGCCAAGGTGCTGTTTTGTAGTGAGATGCTAAATGACCATCAAAGCTAAATATGGGTTGCCTGATGCATCCTAGTCAGTCCAGTGACTTCTAGCTTTGCTAACAATAGTTCTGAGTCAAGCAATTCTTGCTGTGTTTCTGCTTTTGCTTGATTTTATTTTCTTCTCTCTTCTCCACCCTCCTGTGGTAAGTTTCATTTGTCTTAATGGAAGTAAATCCCATAACATTTTGAGTGCCCTGCTGAAAAGTGCTCACACAGTCACACACTTGCATTGTGGCACTGGTTTTCTTTGCTGAGGGATCTTCTCATCTCAAACTCAGTAACAAAGACTGAAAATGTAGTAGAGGGACAAACATATGCAATATGATACAGAATTTGGTGTGGTGAATGACAAAAATGCAGAAATAATTCGGAGATAACATTATATTGTTTTCTACCTTTTGAGGCTTTTTTTGGTCTAATCTTTGCAAGAAATATTATTTTTTATGCCAGAAGTGGAGAAACAGTTGTGGTTTCTCAGATATGGTTACTGCTCTGCTCCAGACAACAATGTCAGCTGGGAAGCCCCTGACATAGCTGCTTGGTTGTCATTAAAAAAAAATAAATTTATCCCACCTACCAGCATTATTTACTTCCTCTTCCATTTTGGAGACATTGAGCAATTTTCTGGTGCTAGGTCATTAATGTTGTTTGAAAAGCAAGTAAATCATGCTACAGTGTGAAAACAAGGCAGAATGATGCTGGTTATGTGCTTCTTTGTTACTGTTACGTGAATACAGCCTCCCTCTGGTTTGCCTCAAAAATTTGTCCAGGCAATAGATGTCAGCAATTACAGAAATATGAGTTAAAGTCTCAAGGAATGGTTGCACTCTGGTCTTCCTGCTTTGCCTTGAGTTATAGAACATTGCTGCAGGGAAAGAATGGTCTTTATTTGCTGAGAGTGTTTATCAAATGTCTTCATATGGATTATTACTGTGTATTATTTATTTGGTAACAGTCATAAGGGGCAGGATCAAAATTCAGCACTAATGATTGGTGAAGTTGGATCTTTTCCCAACTGGATTACAACTAAGAAGGTAAAAATGTTAAAATGTGGATGAGAGAACTGAGAGAATCAGCACGGGCAGAATGAGAATTCTAAGAACAAAAACAGGGATGTCAAGGACCTGGACACAGAGAAGAATGCACAAATCTCTCCATCAGTGAGAGCTGAGACACATTTACAGGAGTTTGTACACTCTATTACTTGGCTAAATTCCCTGCTTTAAACATAAAACAGAAAAGAGGATGGCGCATTTCAGTGCTGTTCATTTTGCACTTTTCACAAGGTGCCACTTAAAAAAGAATAAATGGGCAGGTCCTTTGACAGTGAAGAGTTAAATGTAGAAGTACAGAAATTTACTTGTGTGTATGTCAAACTTTTACACATGCATCTGTAAGTGTAGTGGATACATATGAGCTGGTAGGAGGCTTTCTTCAAACAGAAGGGGGAGTTGGCTGTTTGCTGAGAGATGCTATAAATGTAGATCTTTTGGAAAATCTAAAAATGAAATGCTAGCGCAAGACAGCATTTTGTTGAGTGAATGTTTAGTAAGACATCAATAGAGAAGATGAGTATCTTCTCAAATACTATATATAGCATTTATTCCTAAATTCAGAATCAAGTTCTATTTGTGAAAATAGATCTTAACTGACAGCTGCTTGATTTTAATTGTGTGGTCCTCTTTTTATAGGAGTTATGTAGGGAATTACAGGTTGTTTGCATCATCCTGTCTCTTGGAAAAATGCTGTCAGTTCCTGCTTTCGTGTGTGAACCTTTCAGGAGCTAATTTTTACCTTTGCTTTGCAAGGAAAGTATATACCTTGAAAAGAAATGGGATATGATCTCAAGCCACAGTTTAGGTTGGGTAGAAGGGAGGGAAAAACTGCAAGCAAAATGAAATGCCAGAAAAATGAAGCAAACTGAAGTAAAGGGGATGTTTCTGGGTTAGAGTTAGGTGAAGAACAGAACAAACAGGAATGATTGCCATGATTACTGAAGGGTACAGTGTATGTTGATGAGGAAGTAAATTTGTTCTTCTATTTAGTGTGGAAGTTATTGATGGATAAGATCTGGCAGCACATCTTGTTCACTTTCCTCTTGCAGGCATGTTCTTATCTTGGTACGTTGCAGCCCTGGGGATTCCACCATTTCTTTTAGGTTATTTCATAAATTAATATTTTGTACATGTGTTCAACCAGAATTCTTTATTTTTGTTGCTCTTCTGTTCTGTGCTACAGTCTCTGCTCTAACTGTTGAACATCTGTCCCTCAGCTTCAGAGTGCAGGAATGTGTACCATATTGAGATGTCAACCTCTTATGAACTGCCTTTTCCTTGCTCCTGTTGATTTTCAAGCATAACTTCTGTTATCATTAATGAGCACGTGTAGTCCCTCCCTTTGTTTTTGCAATCTCCCAAACACACTTCTGTCATTGTGACCCATTGCCCACTGACAATGTATTTTAACAAACATAGGATGCTCAGATGCTCCATTGCTTGGACCCAACCCATCTTTATTTCTATTGCTCACTTTAAAAATTAAATAAATTGACATTCTGTTTGGCAGAGCTTTTGTCACAATTTTCAGCCTTTCCTCCATCCCATCTGCTCCCCCAGCTGCTCAGTCACACCCTGCCCTCCATTTTCAGTGTGCCCAACTGCAGATAAATAAAATAGCCGCTAACTGTTAGTCAGGATGTGTCGCCTCCCTTCCCACTGTCCCATCTGCTCCTCACTCTCTTTCAGCTTTTCACCCATGCTCCTGTTTTTTTGCTGTCCTGTTATTTTTGGCAAATGGCTGCATTGCGGATGACCCAGATTCGGGATATGCATTGGGGTGTTTGCTCCTGTGGTACTGTGGCAGTTCCTGGAGTTCAGGGGCATGGAAGAGTTGGCTTGTTATTTACCTGAGCACATTTTCTAAAAGAAGGCCCTTGAGAAAGTCTGGCACCTTTAAAATTGACTGGGTGGTTTCCCTTCTGTTGAAAAGTATGGAAGTTGTGAGAGGGGCTTATCCTTTACTTGGAGGACAATGGAGGGTGAAAACTAAAGCTCAGAAAATTGCACTAGTAAAAAGAACTTTGAAGCTTTTTCTAAGCTCTTTGCTGATATATATAAGAACACCGCCTGTACCCCTCCTGTACTGGGCAGCTTTACTGACAAACATTCTACCCACCCTTCCTCTCCCCCCAAAAGTCCTTGTAAACCCCAAATAACAGACTATTGCAAAGAAAGTTTAAATTCATTTTTGTGACATAAAGATGAGTCAGCATTGCATCAAATTTTAAGCATTGATTGTCTAATAAAAACCTTGAGGAAATTGAAAGGATGGAATTGTAGGAAGCATTCCTAGTCTCTTCTCATACACTAGGAGAAGCAATGAAAGATAATGCAGGACTAGGTGTTATTTTCATGGTAGTTAATTTGCTCTATTTCTTCAACACAATAAATAGTGCAGTTTCTTTATCTTATTTGGCTGATAGGTTTGAGGGGGAGAGAATGAAATCTGTAGAACAGATAGTAAGAAAATATTGTATACTTTTAAAAGAAGAAATCTATTCTAGAAGTTGTTCTAGATTATGTTGATCCTTAAAAAACAAGAGCAGATGAAAATAGGATAATGTAATCTCTAGTTTTGCAGTTTGTAGTATCAAGTATATTTTATGTCACTCTGGTCATAGTATCTGACAGTCTTCTTCCACAGTGCATATGTTCACATAAGAAATAATTCAGCTGCTTCTCCAGTTTTATCATACGCTCTTTTTTTTGCCATGTGCTTGGATCATCAATTCTCTGGATGAGTAGTTCATAAAGATATAAACCTTGTGACTCTCTGTTTTACTCCATGAAGATAGACTCTTGCTTAAATTGCAGGAAATTTAACTCCTTTACATGGGACTTGTTAAAGTATTTTCAGTATAAGCAAGCTCAATAACATCACTGAATTTATGGAGAAGCTTTCTTTAATCTGTCCCAGAACAGCTCTATAAATGAGATATTTTGCAAATGCAGCACACGTAGATGTTTTCCATCTTATGAGTGTTTGCCCCATTACCAACTAATGTCAGGGGAGACTTCCTGCCACTTGTCACTCTGTCATCAAGCTGTGTTTGCAGCATGGTGGAAAACATGTGCCCCTGTTCCTGAGCCCTCTCTAACCCAGAGTGATGCTTGGGACCTGCCCCCAAGACAAGCCACTGCAGTTGGATTCGGAAGCCCCTCTCAATGATGAGCCTTTGGGTTATGCCAGATCACCATGATGCCACCACTTTTGCTAGAAAAAATTTAAGAGTGGTTGATGTAGGAAAATGTAGGATTGCTTCCCTGATAAAAATACTGAGGGATCCATTTCTGTAAAAAACTTCAGTGTGATATTGTGTATAGGACTGCCTACTTTCGACTGCTGTACAGAATTCAGTCTCAGGTGTCTCCTCAACTTCATAGAATTATAGAATAGTTTAAGTTGGAAGGGACCTTAAAGATCATCTAGTTTCAACTACCTGCCACGAGCAGGGACACTTTCTACTGGATCTGGATCAGGTTGCTCAAGAGATCCATCCAGCCTGGCCTTGAACACTTCCAGGCATGGGGCATCCACAACTTCTCTGGGCAACCAGTGCCTCATCATGCTTACAGTAAAGAATGTTTTTCTAATACCTAATCTAAAGCTATGCTCTTTCTATTTGAAGCCACTCTCTCTTGTCCTGTCACTACCAGCTTCCATCTGGAAGGCTGGATTACTTATCCTGGTCAGTCTTCCCTACAGTGTTTCTCTGTTGTTGGCTAGCTCAGAGAAATAAATGCATTTACCTGGAACCTCAATTTAATCTTTCCATGCCATTCAGTGATATCATTGTGAAGAGCCCTGTAAAAAAGCAAATTTTCTGTTGGTAGCTCTAACTGACACTAGAGAGAAGTTTCTTTAAATTCTGCTCTGCTGCCTAAGCCACTTCTGCCATGTTTGTGTATTTTGTGGTCATAGTGATGTAATTAACTTGCAAAGCAACTTAAATAAGTATTTTCTCTCTAACTCAAAATTCCACTATATCCTTTACCTTAACTTTTAATTCTCACCTAAATGATCTATTCTGGTGTGTGTTGTCCTTCATCAGCTTTCTTAAGAGACAGCCATTATACAAGCTTTCCATTTCTGGCCTGGTTTTCTCTTAGAGGCTAAATGTGACATGCATGTGTAAGTGGAAATGGATTTAGGAATGTAAATGCCTGGACCATGCAATTTCTTTTCATGCCTGTCTTCCTCCTCCACTCTCAAACACATAAGATTTGCTTGCCAAGGTACCCCACTACATGATAGTACCATTTATTTTTATAAGATGGCTGCAAAGCTGCAAAGTTGGGAGAGCTCTGATGACAGCCATTTTTGTTAGACCAAGCAATGTGCAGAGGGAAGTTTTCCCCAACATCTGGCAAAAATGTCTGAGGCTGATCTTCATATACAGCAGGAATGGGTTTGGAATAATAACCCAAACTCCATTCAGTTCCAGGAAGGGTTGCCTGAGCCAATATTTTACAAATCACTTTCTGTGTCATGCTGCATGAATTTGGGTTGAGTATCATGATAGTATGTCTTTCTTTTTTTTTTCTTTTTTTTTTTCTTTTCTTTTTAGTTTAAGTACTACAGTCCATTTATTTCACAATGTGTGGGGGAGGTGGGGATGCTGGTGATTAGTAAAGGTGAAGTGTGGTAAAGTATTGATGTGAGATTATAACATGGAGCATTGTGGAGGGATGCAAATCGGGGTTCCAGCCAGGCAGCCATGGTTTCATTGCCATTTTAACACAAGATTGCCACTCTATCTTCTGGCTGTATTTCTAACAAGAAAGAGGAAAGAGAAAGACACAGCAGTAAAATCCAGAGAAACAGCACAAATCCATAGCAGTTGTTTAAATTGCTGTAATATTGTTAAAAGCATTAAATGGTATAATGAAGTGTTGTGGATGTGGAGGGTTTTTTTAAGTTTGCTTTGATGTAAACAATTTGCTGTACATTCACAAAATTTACAAGCTTGTAAATATTTAAATAAAATTGTTGTTATAAGTTATCTAGACCAATGTAATTTCTTTTTCATTGCTAAATAATGCTTCCAATTTATTAATTTGAGCACACTGCCTGCTCAGGTACTTTCCCAGTTAGCTTATTTTAGATGGCTTGAGATGTTTAAAGAAAGTTTTCTTTTTTACTTTCATAGCAGCTGAGTGAAGTCTGCATTGACATCAAAGACTGTCAGGAAAATGTTTAGTGCTTTTTGGATCAATGGCTAGCCAAGCTAATGGAAATTAGCTACAGCAAAACCCAGTGAAGATTCAGTGCTTGTCTAAACTGTGTCTGTCATAAACTGCTCCTTTATACCTTATAAATGGCTAAGGGCTTTTATGGTCTATACTACATTTAACTTGCCTTGTTTAATGTGCAGCACTTCTGTAAAAGGTGATGTATTATATATGACAGTTAAATTTATTTTTTTAGTAACTCTATTCATTAAAAAAAGGTAGCAGAGCTTTTTAAGCTATTTATGTTGTTTTAGTTGTACTGCTTTGGGTTGTAAAACAGGCAAACTTTAGAAACTTAACAAGTCTGATCATTACCTTGATGGAAAATGCAGTTAAGCACCAGCTGTCTGATGGGTAGTCCATCTCCAACTCTTTCTACTGCTTTAGCTCAGGACTTTTTTCCCTTTCTTAATTAAAACTGTTTTTCCTTAGAGGTGATAAATAAGTTTGATAGACAAAGGGAGAGTGAAGGGTCGATCTGATGATAGAAAATGCCCTATTTGAGCTGCAGCTTAATTCGAGCTACCATGATCATAACTCGTCCTTATTTAAACTTTGCTGTTAACATGGATTTCATAGCAAGATTTCAAATGCTTTCTCTGTGTGCCTACACTTCACATTCTGAAAAGACAAATGTTTTTCATGTGTGGGACCATACATTCAAACAAAGCCTTTCAGGAAGAGACAAACTTAAGCTGTCCTCTATGTGTGAACAGAAGGAGAAGGTATTGGAAGTCCTTGGATTGCTTTGGAGATGTGAAGTACTAGAAAGGGTAAAAGTTCTTTCACTAACTCAACTGTCCGTGTCTGTGAATATTTATATAATTTATATATTCTCTACCTCTCTCCTATCATGTCCTAGTTTTCATCCAGAATTTTCAGAGAAAAATCTGAGTCTCTGTTTTCATACATGACTATTTTTCATAGCATTGTGTGGAAGATTGGCTGTTGCTTTTTGTACATACTGACTGATACAGAGCATTTGTCCTGAAACCTTATCTGTCCTCATTTTTGTGCTGACTCAGACTGACTCATATACTAGATATAGTTCTGACCAAGGCTAACGTTCAATTTCCCAGAGATTACTTTGCAGTAATATGTTGAAATTGTATTTCTATGCCTGTAACTGTCATTTATTTGAAGATTTGTCTCTTTATAATCTAGCAGTTGAAGCATTTGTTTTGATGCTTACAGAAGGAGCAATTTAATTGTCTAGAAATGTACTTTTAGCTGTCTTGAGCATGTATTTATGTTGTTTCAGGTATCTGAGTATGAATTCTGGTCTGCCTGTAGCTATTAAAGATTAATTATTACTTTTTTTTTTTTTTTTTTTGTCGCTGCAGTCACAAGACTTTGTTTTCTGCAATGTCACCATTTATGAGGTGAAGGCTGAGCAGTCCCTGATACTTCCCCTATTTTCCATGCCCTGGAAAATGGTCATCACACAAAACATTCAATCTTTTGTAAACTCAAGCACTATGTACAGAGGCTTTCAGCCTGGGGCCACAACGTACAGGATATTTTTCCTTGTGTAGTAATGAGACAATATTTCTTGGTGAAGTGCTGTAATGTTCTTTAAATTTTCCTCTTGTAGTGAAATAATGGAGAAAGCTAAAACTTACTCATCTTTCTTTTACCATCTTCTTGCAATCTCCATGCTGCACTCACACCTCAGGTGATAAATGCATAATATAGATTCAGAAAAATATAAACTAGTATGTGGTGGAGAGAGACCTCCTTTATTTGTATCATTAGGACAACAGTACCAAAATCTGGGTAATTATGCTTCTTGAATGTGAGCAGTAACATTTGCACTGAAGAGAAAATTTGAGATTGCATGTGAACCTTTTCTTAGAGGTATCTATTTGTTAAGAGTCATTGCTATAGCCAGATTTATTCTGATTCTAGAATCTTTCAGTGATGTCTTATTAATCAGCCAGAGGATTAATGACTTTTGAAGTTGTTTGGTGCTGTTTGCTGTGGACTGAAGTGCGTTACTCTATATTGGATCCTGCTGGAAGTATCGCCCACCCTAGAAGCACGTTGCTACTGTTCACATCTGTCAGCAAAAGTTCATCAAGGAGCATATTTTGTAAAATAGGAATTAATCCACTGAATGTATAGAACTGTGTCCCATTCTGGGCTCCCCCCACCAGGGACATGCTGAAGTGAGTCCAGCCAAGGGACTGATAGTAAAGGGAATGAAACCTCTGCCTTTAGAGGAGAAGCTGTGAGAGTTGGGACTGTTCATCCTAGAGGAGAGGAGGCTCAGGGGAATCTTACCCATGTGTATAAATACCCAACTGCAGGCTTTTCTAAGTGGTATTCAGTGACAGGACAAAAGGCAGGGGGCACAGACTGAAATCCAATTTAAACATAAAAAAAACATTTAAACACAGAAAAATCTCTTTTATTGTGAAGGGTTGCCCAGTGATGTTGGGCAGTGTACATCACTGGGGATATTCAAAACCAAAACAGATACAGCCTGAGCAGTATCTCTAGCTGATCCTGCCTTGATCTTTCTAAGTAACCTCCAGAGGTCACTTCCAGCCATAACTATGATTCAAGACTGCTTTTGATCAGGAAGCCTTACTCCAACTTGAATGGCATTAGTGAGAGGTTCTGTTAGATATTTTAAAATCTTAGGGATCTGTTCCATAAGAATTTGAACTTCTGTATGAAAGTTGTTTGTTGTAATGGCAATGTCTTTTTCTAATGCTGCTTGAAAATTTGCAGGGATTGTTAACTTCATCTGCACCTTTTTTTTTTGCCCCTCAGGAACGTTTCTTCTCGCCAAGATTTTGTCGTCGACTTCATGCTGTCCTAGCATCTGTTAGCACTTCAATGCTTATTTTATCAAATCTAATATTTCTTGGAGGAAATCAAGTTGGAAAAATCTACTGGAACAGGATCTTTATGGAAGGCAAGTTTATTTTTATGTGCTTTCTAGATAACAGAATGTTCCAAATGTTACCTTGGGTGGGCTGAGCCAGGTTTTTCTCTCAGTGCACTAACTGGGAGTTAATTTTTTTCTGGTCAAAACTATCAAAAGTCAGAGAAAATTTAAATAACTCTGCAGGCTGCATGACTACAAAGAAACATTGCCTTTCTCCCATTCAAGTCTAGAAGGCAGGCTGTCAGGCTTTCCTGTCAAGTAAAATCACTGAAGATCAAGTAATAAATGTGTGACAAGTTACCAAGTAGAATTTTTTCCCCACTCTGCATTTCACAAACATCAGTAAGGACAGGCATACTAAAGCCAACCCCATAGATTCTGTGGATGGTTAGTGGGTAAGATCTGCATAGAACTGCATACTTGAGCAATTTTTGGCTTTTTTTTTTTGTAGTGAATGTGATTTCAGGCTGGGGACCTGCTGACTATTGAGGACAAGTGTGGGGACAGGGGAACTTGGGTGACAGTGTCAGCCTTGGTGCTGCTGAATAAGCAGCATGGGACGTACTCTGAGCTGACTCAAGAGACAAGTGGAGCTTTAATTTTTTTGCCAGAGGTCAGCATAAGTAGGACCAGTTTTCCTTTTAGGTTCTTACTGCTGCCAGTCAAATGAAGATCTTGTAGAGGAATATTTCTTCCTCATGAGGGAAGTACTAATAGTTTTCTGTGCCTAGAAGTGCTCTCTCAAAAAGACCACCACTGTCTATTGCAGTGTTTTCTCCTCTTGTTCCTTTCAATGGCTTAGAAATCAGCTCTGGAGTTCCAAGATCCTGCTTAAGCATCCTAAAATAGTGAAACTGCTAAAGAGTAAGTTATGTACATGAGTGGAACAATTTATCTTCTGAACTAAAGGAGGAAAGCCATTCAAAGAGCTTGAAGATAGGAATATTTTTAGCATGAAATATAGTGAAGCTTTTTGTTAATATTGGGCAGGAAAGAGGGAGTACTAGTTTTTGCTCTTTAAAGCATAAAATATTTTTTTTATGTTTTCTAAAAGGCTTTATTTTTTCTTAAATTGTTTCCTTCCAGTTAGTTGGCTAATAGTAGAAAATAAGGGGAGAGAAAAAGTTGAAAGTAAATTTCAACATCTCTTCTTATTTATTAAAAGAAAACAAAGATTAGTAAAGTTGTCTATCTGAGGCTTATAGCTCCATACAAATTATTTCCATAATGCAATCTGTATATTATATGAGAATATATATCAAGAAAGTATGCCTTCCTTGTTAGAAGGGTTAGTGGTTGTGCAGGGGTTTGCAGCTGATGAAGGACAATGTTTTATCAAGTATAATGATATTTAATTATTAATTAGTTATTGATTTTTTTTCTAGGTTTGTTTTTTTCTTGGGGGGGTAGTTCTCTGGTCTATTCCTCCTCCACTTGAATACATAGAGTTACTTAAGGATTAGGTACCAGTCATCTAAGACAGGAATACGAAATTAGTTTAGTCATTTACATTTTTGTTTCCATGATGTTTTAATCAAATTAACTTTATTTTTAGAACATGAAAGCTTTTGCTTAGTGCAGCTCATACTGCTCTAGTAGTAATCTCAGTGTTTAGCTTTACGAGCTTTGTATGCCTCTATTATTTGATCATTCAGATGCCTGTGAGTGTATTGTTTAACTGCATTGTTGTTCTGACAACTCTCATGTACAAACTGAAACATCTGTGAAAATTTTATTGCATCTACACACCTGATCCATTATGGTTTTCTTACTGGGGAACAAATGGGGTGAACTCTGGTATCACTCCATGCTAGGGGATGAACAGATCAAGAGCAGCTCTGCAGTGAGAGACTGTGGGGTGCTGGTGGATGAAAAGCTGGATGTGACCCAGCAATGGTCACTGGCAGCCCAGAAAGCCAAATTGTTCTGGGCTGCATCAAAAGGAGCCTGGGCAGCAGGCCAAGGAGGGGGATTCTGCCTCTCTGCTCTCTCTGGTGAGATCCCTCCTGCAGTGCTGTGTCCAGGTCTGGGGTCCCCAGCACAGGAAGGACATGGACCTATTTAAGCAGGTCCACAAAAATGAGCAGAAGGATGGAGCATCTCTCCTATGAGGAAAGGCTGAAAGAGTTGGGATTGTTCAGCCTGGAGAAGAGAAGGCTTTGTGGTGCTCTAATTGTGGCCTTTCAGTACCTTAAGGGAGCCTACAAGAAAGATGGAAAGGGACTTTTTACAAGAGCCTGTAGTGACAGAACAAGGAGGGGAATGGCTTCAAACTGAAAGAGGGTAAGTTTTGATTAGATACTAGGAAGAAATGCTTCCCTGTAAAGGTGGGGAGGCACTGGAACAGGTTGTCCAGAGAAGTTGTGGATGCCTTATCCCTGGAAGTGTCCGAAGTCAGGCTGGATGGATCTCTGAGCAACCTGGTCTAGTGGGAGGAGTCCCTGCCCATGACAGGGGCCTGGAACTGGATGGTCTTTAAGGTTCCTTCCAACCCAAGCCATTCAATGATTCTATGACTGAAGGCCAGTCAAATCTAGAAGGACTATTCAAAACTTGGTCTTCAGTTTCAACTGAATTTAAGTGCTGGTCTGTAAGAGAGACAACAAAAATCTATGTTTGGAGTGTGCAATGCTAAAAGCTAAAGTTAAATAAATTTGTTTGTAGTCTGCATTGTTCTGGTGATTCCAATTCATCAATATTTACAGTCTAAACTAAACACTGCAAATATGTATTCTTTGATTATTCCTTTGTCAGCCCAAGAACAGATGAGATGATCTAGCTACTTGGCTTGAACTCAAGCTTTTGTCTTCACCTTTATAAAAAATTCAGTGGGGATATGCTTGACTTGTTAGAGCTAAGGGTGGTAGTGGTAGATGGGTGTTCTGTGAGGCAAGAGGGCATTTGTCTGGGTTTTTATCCTTGTACTTCATTTCTGGTGTGATGCAAGCAATATAAGGTTCCAAATAATGAAGATTTTCTTTTGTGCATTATGATTCTGGAGAGCTTTGATTAGAACAGATGTTGATATTCTGTCATTGACTTGTGGAGAATAGTGTAGAAATCTGGCAAAGGACCCCCAGAGCCCTTTTGTATGTAATATCCAAATGTGAGTCATTTCACTTGGTAGACAAAGCAATGTTACAATGTCCAGTATGTTACTGAGTTCTGCTAAATACGTATCTAGTTGCTTTGAGTCAATAATTGTTAGCTTTGGGTCAAGAAGAAAGAAGATATTCTGTGAATTTCAGGTTAAAATTTTAGAAATAATATTCTATATTTAAAAGCTTTTTGATCTCTTTGAAATTTGCCTTGGTTTAGGAAACCTAAGCAGGGTTTTGCACCACTGTAAAACCAGAGAGTAGACATTTGCATTGAGAGGATGTCTCTACATTCTCAGGAACCCACCAGCAGGACTTGAGATTGGTTGACTGACATGGCAGAAGGCTCTGCAGCACTAGTGTGACATAAAATCCCTCTGGGATCAGGAATAGAGAGGTGGAAACAGAACCGCCCACCTGTGCACTATCAGCTGCAAAGAGTAGTTGGTTCCTTTCCTTTGTTCAAATCCCACAGATTTATATCTATAAAAATCTGTACATGTATGGATAGGAAAAAATAGAACAGATGTGTGCTTCACAGTTTGTAAATGTAATTGGCATTTGTAGATCACTAAAAAGTAGTCAAGAACATATATGCTAAAGTCCAGCAATAAAACACATCTCAGAGCAGAAATCAGATCTGCACGTTTAGGTGCAACATAAGATGTTGGGTGTGTCATTTTCAGGTCTGGCAAGTAAATGAACCTCAGAATATCAGTAACATTGTAAGGCCCTAAATGCCCAGCCTACAGCACTTCATAGTCAGAAATTAGCCGTTCTATTGTTGTAATACTGAAAAGCACTGTTTTAAAGAGCAATTTCCTGCTAGCATGTGTGTGACAGTGATGCAAATTTAAACCAACAAGCTCTTAAAAGAAAGTTTTACTGAAGCTTAAGATGTATGACATGCACTTCTAGTTTTGCTCTTTGGTTACTGGAGAGGATCTACTCTATTCTTTTGCAAAGACTGAGTATTGTCAAAAATCTCTAGAGTTTTCGGAGAGTAGGGAAGATACAGATATGATAGCACTTAAACCTCAGGGCCAGCACAGTCAGTTCAAGGAGAACCATACAAGTGGGATACCTTTGTTATCAAAGCTTTGTGAATTGCGTTTTAGGAACAGGATTTAGATGAAGTTTCCTGGGATGAAGTTTCCTGGGATTCTTATTTGACTGATACTTGTTTTGAAGTGCTTTGACAGTGCTTTCCACAGTTCCCATACCACAAACAAGGGGGGTTGATATCTGAGCACGTATTCTTTAGTATTTGTTTTGCTTCCTCTTGTGAAAAATAGATTAAATTTATCTAGCTTTAAAAATAATTTTGTGCATCATTAAAATCACTGGTGTCAAAATTATGAGAGCAGAGGTCTGTGTGTCTTATGTGAATGAATATTTATTCTGAATTTTGTTCTGAAAACTCTCTCTTTTCTTTCTGTTCAGACCAGCCTTAGTGCCTGTTTCTAAAACGTTATTTGGCCCTGTTATTTGCAAAGAAAAAGTTCCTATAGAAAGCATTTACTTTGATCTTTCTTTAGTAAGAATTTCTCGTGAGGGACAGTGTCACAAGTGTCTAATAAGAAAGTAGGAGAAATATGTTTTGTGTAACAAATAATTTTGAATCGTGTATTCTCCATAATTCATTAATGTTTCACTTCGAAATGAGATGCTCCAACAAGAAGGGTTCTCTTTGGAAGGGCTCACTCCTGCAACCAGCACTGTGCAGTGGTTTTGGTTAAGAGACTGAAATATTTTATCAAGCATGGATGAAGGCATTAGGCTGGGTGGGGACATAAGTGTATTGGGTGATAAAAGTCTAAAATTATTCCTGGTCTTTTTCTGGTTTGCAAGGAGCAGAGTCCCGATCAATGAGGAAAGCACACGGTGCATTTCAGGTGTGTTTTACTTTGAACCGCTGTCTGAAAATTGGGTAGCCGTGATTTAACTTAACTGTAAACCAGTACTTTAACTATCCAATTTACCTTGCCAAAATGTGAGAAGTGCCTCTCTGGAGGGCAGTTCAGCCCATGTACATCTATCTGTCTTAGCATGGGATGAGATACACTGTCACTCTTCACTGTGTTCAGGGGCATTTTGTACAGCCTAGTTTAGATTAGATTGAACACCCAACCTTTGAGAAGGTGTCCTTTAGTAGACATCCAGCAAAGACTGAATTTCACTCTCAGTTAGGAATGATTTACTGTAGGGTACAGAACGGCTGGCTGGGCAGAAGTCCTGCAGTGAAGGATGTCTGACTGCTCTACCAGATTGTAAACTTTGTGCACCAACAGCGTCGTACCACCCACAGCAAAAATAGACCTTGTGCAAAGATGCATTGACAGCAGTGCAAAATGCGTAAGTTAATCTCTTCTCCTGTGTGATGTCCTGAAGGCTAGAGTTAAAATATGTGCACTTTTGGTTACTGCAGTTTAAAAAAACAGT
Organism: Peucedramus taeniatus; assembly: GCA_013400575.1. Taxonomy (NCBI): domain Eukaryota; kingdom Metazoa; phylum Chordata; class Aves; order Passeriformes; family Fringillidae; genus Peucedramus; species Peucedramus taeniatus. The sequence goes on from WBNO01000393.1 coordinate 92,848, forward strand.
AAGCTGACAATTAGGGACAAGGAAATACAACAACATAATTTGAAGTCTAGAGCTGTGATCCTGAATAAATGATATTGTTATGTTTTGAGAGAAAAGTATTGAGTGGAGAAATGGATACATGAAAGTTTGTGCAAATTAAATTTTACCAAGATATTCTGATCACCAGTGGGGTCAGGAGAAGGGAAAAAACTCTGTAAAATGTAGCAAGTACTTACACTTCAGTGATCCTTGTGTGTCCCTTCCAGTTCCAGCTCTGGATATTCTATGATTCTATGACATTACCTAGGTAAAATGTTGGATTGCCAGCTTCAGGGGATGGTCTCCAGGTAGACCTGTCAAGCAATATAGAAAATACTGACTTCATCATGATGTAGGAGTAATCTCTAAATTGCCTCCAGACCCATTCCAAGCCCTATGTCATTAGGCAGTTCATCAGCAATTAGAGATGTTTAAAGCAAAACTAAAATTTATTTCTCCATGTCTCCTATTTGTTCACTAATTGAAGATGGTGATGCCTTTCTTTTGTCTCCAGTTTTGCCTTTTGGCTTGCTTTGAAGCAAAATCAGGTCCTATGCTAATCAAAATTCAGATAATTGGTTAATTTATAGGGAAAAGAAAAGATGTTCTCATTAGCACCTTACCTACTCTACAGAGGCAGAAAGCCTTTGGACTTCTTCCCAGCTGTGCAGCACAGCAATCTTAAATTGTGTTTCACAGGGCATCTTAGGCACTGATTTGCAAGTGGGAATTTCCACAATCATCACATACAAGATTCAGACGTATGAGTGAAACAAAGAGTTTGGTGTAACACATTTGATGTAACATGCCTAAATGTGGATTTTTTGGCTCACTTTGGCAGAAACAGTAGAACATTTTCTTATGATATTAAAATAAAATGATGCCAATTGGTAATGAAACTGTATCACAGGACTGAAGATTATTCTAACAATCTCTGTTTGTTTCATTTTATGTAAATCACTTAGTGCATGAGTTGAGAATTGCAGTGGTATCAGCATCTTTCAAGACATTGTCCTGAACTATTGTTGCCTTTAGAAGTTTTGCCCTTGGTTGTGAAGACAGTGAAATTAGGTTGTTGCTGTACAAAAATTCATTTGTGTATTAGTAGTAGAGATGCCTAAGTTCAACAACTAAATAATTTAAAAATTATGAGTTATTATTGTGCAGCTCCACTGCTGTGTGAGATGTCAATAACAAAAAAAGATGAGAGATTCCTGTATTGGTTGTTGTATGTTCGAGTCTGGCTCATGCAAAATCATGTCTTACCACCAGATAAGTTGCTGACTGTATGCCTCATGTGCTGCAATAAGGAGTGTGGGTAGAAGGCCTCAGGATAATCAGTTCATATGACCTCATCCTTCAGAAAATGAGTACTGCTAGTTAGGTTAGGTCACAGATTTAGCACATCATAAGGGCTGAGGGAAGAGGTGGAATAAAGTAGTTAGAACTCATTATTCAGTTGGACGTTTTAGCTCTGAGGTCTTGCTGGATAATATACAACGTCTTAGGAGCCATGTTGAATGTAATAATTTCTGAAATGGGTTGCAGTGATACATGTAATTATCTAGCTATGAAGGGGTTTAAAGGGGCAGGAGGAATGAAATCACGCAGCAAAGGAATTCAAAGGAATCCACAAAACCTGTCAGCTGGGGCATCCCGTGAGTGTGTGATACTTCGCTGTCTATTCTATGACAGCGAAGTATCTATTTGCAAGAGATTCTATCCATCTCTTGCAAAGTTGTTGCTCAAATTTCTTTGCAGCTGAAAGAAAAAGGAGGGCTGCTTTCATGATTGGCAATTCAGAGTTTCAGATGGCCCTTGTTTTGGAAAATTCTGTTGTAGAGTAGCTGGCACATGGTCTTCCAGCATTCTTTTTCCTCCAGATTTTCAGTTTCTGGCACATGGTCTTCCAGCATTCTTTTTCCTCTAGATTTTCACTTTCACTGAGAAATCCCACTTGCTGCTGTTAATGCAGAAACTTACTTAGGTTCATTTTTTTCCAAAAATACATTTATGAACATTATATTGATGAATTGCATAATTTACAGTAATATTGCATAATGGCAGAAGTATTACTGAAGATGTCACATTTTTCTAAATGATTCATTCTTCTTCATGCACAAAGGAAATTTGTTTTCATAATCATTTATGTGACCTTGCTTAGTGGGCGCAGTTCATTGGGATGTGAACTGGCAAAATACCAAGAAAATTTAATTTTGGTCTGCAGCAATAAGGAGGCAGTATTTGGGTTTTTTTCTCCTGCACCTCCCAAAGGATGGCAGCTGTATAAAAGCAAATATTCACATGTGTTTGGGGGGCATTTTCTTCAGAGTTGATACAGTAAAGTGTGTTCTGCCATTTTCTGTTGAATCATGTTGGTTTGAGCCTCTGTTCTATGTGAAAATTGTTGGAGCATTGCTATGTTTAAATTCAACTCTTGCTGTTTAATCTCAATAGTTTGCCGTTTGTCTTTGTCTTTAGATTCCTAGGACCTGATCCTGCAACCAAATCAATGCAGAAAGATTTTTCTATCTAGAAAGTTACAGAACATGTGCAGACATATCTACTGAGGTCAATATGATTCCAAGGTCAGAATCAGTCATAAAGAGCCTGTATTTCATATATCTTATAAAAGCCTTTTTTATTTATTTAATAAGCCTTAAAGGCTTATTAAAACCTTTATCTTAGTAAAGCCTTTACATAGTGTATGTACAAATGAAAAAAATGCAGGGCAGTCCACACTATGACTACACATCGAGTTAGTTCACTGTTGTCCATTGTGCTGCATCTGCAGAGCTAAATAAACTACTCTGCACACAAAAAATGCAGAGTTGTTCCTACATCGTGCTGCCTTCTTGTCAATTTGCAGCTCTTTCATAAAAATACAAGTCTGTGCTACTTTGTGAGCTTTGCTGATCGCAGGCAAAATGCCCCCAGATTTTCAATTACTTTAGCAAGGTTCGTACAACCTTTTTTAAATTGTTGTGGTGTTGCTAGTGAAGTACAGTATGGTATGATGGGCAATTGTTGTGGTAGGTTGGCCAAGTCCATCTTACAGATGTAACCTTGCTTGTAGCAACATGCTTAGTGTGGAAGCTGGAATGAATGATGCCACCAAACACACTTGTTCTGCTGGTGTGGCAGGTCAGCATGTGCTGGTTTAGCATAGTCTTTCAGAGGCTGAAGCAGTTTGAATGTGCGGACTCTTTATGCCTTAAACATAGCATTTACATAAGAAGATCAAAACTAATTTTTTGTGTCAAAAAGCTTGAAATTGCCATGACCTCATGACTGCTCATCAGTGGGTAATTCAGCTTTGCCTTCTCATTCCCCTGGATTTTTGCCATGCACAGCAAAAGCCTCACGGTGACCCAAAGTTACATAGCTGGGTATAGAATACTTGAAGTGCTGTTCTATTGGTCCCTGTGCTTACTGGGAAATTTATACTTAAATGGACTCATGGTTGTGGTGGCATGTATGTATCTGATTAGTAAGAGACATTATTTCTGCTAAGGTGCACAACAGTCAAGAAAAGTTTTCTGAAGAATGATGTAATTTCTTTCTTCTCTTGTACTCAGAAATTTCCAGGAGTCTTGTAGGTGGTACTTCTCTCTTGTCATTGAATCCTGTTTCTTTCGTCTGTCAGCCCCTTTCCTTTATCCTCAGATTTGAGCTAGTCCTGACTCGCACTTTTTTTTCAAATGCTTTTTGAGAGAACAGTTCCCACGCACAGAAAGTAACCTTCTCATAGCAGGAACTGTAACACCAGCTGTATTTAGCTTTGCAATCTTTGAGACTTTCACGACAACTTTCTAAGTTGTTTATTTCCTGAAAAGTAATGTTAAAACAGCATTGTGGTATTCCACAATTCCTGCCACTTGGAGCCTGCTAGATCAAATTTTCCCAACTTATAGCAAAAAAAAGACCTTTTTTTGCCCCAAATGCCAGCCCTGCATATTAGCTTGAGATTGAGAATTCTAGCAGTGTTCATTCTGGTTTTTGCACCTCTACCAGCAGAGGTGAGAACAATCCTCTCGTAAAAATGCATGGGCCACAGAGGAGGCTGATCTTTTTCTAAAGCTAGTGTTCCCTGTGCAGAGGAATGAAAAGCAGTTAAGAGCTTATTTTTCTCACTGAGGAAGTCTGAGAGGGCTATAGCACAGTTCTGCTACATTTTTACACTAATGCTGTTTTGCTTATAATTTCATTCTAGGTAAACAAGCAAAAATTGTTGTCTCAGACTATTTTAGCTTTTTTTCTTTTTAATCTCTGAATGAATTTATTTCACCCATCTTTAAATAGCTGCTGCTTTAAAGAAAAGAGAAGCTAAAAGTACAAGAACCCAGAAAAAAAACGAGTTGTTTCAGTCTTGTCTTGACTGTTGGGTTTTGGGACAGGGTTTGTTTAGTGTTTTTTTGGTTTTTTTTAAGAGGAAGAGAGCAAAACCTTGTATACATGTTTAATAAAATTTATAAACTTATACCCTTCTAAGTGCTGACAGTTCTGTAAAATTACTTCTACCTCATTTACTATTAAATTGCATGCTAGGACATGTTTTCTACTACTTTACTACTAAATTACATGCTAGGACATGTTTTCTTAAGGCACTTTGCACCAGCCAACAAAGACCTAAAACCCTGCAGAGCTGGGATTTTAAGTTCATGATGAACTCGGAATGTAGCAAGCTTTATGTGGACATTATCAAACCCTATGAGAAACAGCACCATATGGTGGAACACATGGCTCTGCTGTCCCCAAGGAAGCACTATGAGGCAGAAGGGTCTCCTCCCTAAACAGCTGCATTTTTATCCTCAGTGCTACACCAGTCACTGATAATCTCGCTGTTTAGTGTGGTACCAGTAAAGGATGGATAAGCAGGGAAGCATGTGGCTCTACTACATTTTTAATGTCTCTCTGGGCACTGCCTTCCTCTGAAAAAATGGAGAAATATCTGTTACCTCCTAAAACCTTGGTTCTTCTCCTGTAGAGGCTGCACCCCTGGGATACCATGCTCTCCAGTTCTGTCATGGGGGTGACTTGTGATGAACATTTGGATACAGGAAGTGCATGGTTTAGGTCTACCAAAGTTCTGTGAGATCAGATAGAATTAGAGTACTAAAAGGGACAGTTCCCAGAATTGACTTAATAATCCTAGAAACACTACAATTTTCTGTTAGTGCATGTACACCCATCTATGAGTAAGAGAATGTACCTGAAATATTAGGCTAAATAAAAGCAAGAAATATTAATGCCTTAAAGCCAGTCAGATATCATCATAAGCATTCCCAATTATTGTTACAAATTACATCTGATGCTTGCAGTTCATTCTGTAGTGAAATAATTATAATTTTCAGAGCAGAGAAATTCCTTAAGAATGTTTCTTCCAAGAAAGTAATGGATTTCAAATACTAAGGTAGTTTTTATTTAATACACTGTCTTCCATTTTATCTTTCTCATTTCTCACTTACTGCTTCTAAATTTCCTGATCTAAGGTGAGCATGTACTTCTGAAGCCCAGTAGTGACCTGTTGGCTTGTGGCCGTCTTCATAGGTGTTGAATTTTCTCTTTTGGTAGGTTAGCTTAAAAGCCTGTTAGAAATGTCTTGGCTGTCCATGCTTTAACAAGATCCATTTTATTTCTGACAGTTGTTGAGATACCTTACAGAGATTTTCCACAAATCTCTGTCAAGCTGCCAAACTTCTGTATTCCTGTCCATTCTGCGGGTGAGCAATAAATGGTGTGAGTCACTTGAAGCTACAGAGCAGCACGCCTGTGTTTAGGCATCTTAAGCAGAAAATATGCTCTGTTGTTAATAACTGATTCATAATTGATTTTTCTTTTAAAGCTACTTCCTTGTTTTTGCGGCTTGCATCAAAAACTGGTTAATAACATGATAAGTTTTTTGTGTTGCTAGTATCCATCCTCCTAGCCATGTAAGAACATTGGACTATTGATTTTTATCCCTTCTGCCCTCTTTCATGTAGCTTTTTATTAGACCCACAGCTAAGCCCTCTATCAAATATAATAATCCATCTGCAAATTCTAACTTAGGCTTTAAAAAAATCCTTGGAGAAGAGTGACTTTTGTATTATACTAAAGTATCCATAAAAACCTCTCTCAATGGTGGGACTTGTATGTCTGAATAAAGATTTATCTTGCATCTAGATTGAACACAATCTCAAATCCTTGTACTTGTGTGGAGTGTTCTTGTTGAAGAGGGTTTTTTTTTCTCTTCTAAAATAGTAACAAGGTGTTACTGAAGTAGTTGCATTGTTCAGAAGGAAAAACATCTTCTTTAGTACTCCTTAACATTGAAAGAAAACTGTAGGTACACTGTTCCATTACCTGCAGGTTAATATGTATCCTTCAGTGAGGAATAGTTTGCAGATAATTGACAATGTTTTAAACTTGAATCTTCTGACTATAGTGCTCTACCAGTCCTTATGTCTATTATTTATAGTGAAGGTATCTTCTATTTAACAAGCAGTTTGCATGTAAATAGTTGAAAACCAGCTTGTCAGAGAATCTTAATGTTGTCCCAGTTGCTATTACCTATTACCTTTGTTTCAAAAAGTTTAAAACAGTGATCCTTTTTCTAGCATGTTTGTTGCAGCACAGCTTAGAATGTTACATACATATATATATATATATCCCTTCACTGCTGTGTATAAACACCGCTTCAGGTACATTTTTACTGCAGCAAAAAGAAAATTAAATCATATATTTGCAACAACACAATCTTTAAGACAGGGGCACTATTCATCACAGCTGAAGTCCAACTTGTGGATATCTTATTCTTCACCCAGCATTGAGACAGGTGACAATTTGCATATTTCTGGCCGAATGGCATGTTTAAATGTTTTAAGAACTGGCGACCCCTAACAATGTGAAAAATGAAATCGTGAAAAACTTCAGAGAACTGCTAATAGTACATACAGACTTTCACCTTAGCTTCAGTTTGTATTTTTCCAGGTCAGGAGCACCTCAGTTTGTACTACCTGATAGTTTTTTCTGTGCCTCTGATATACAACTGGGAAGAAGGGATTGGAGAAAGTTGCTGTTGTTAACATGAATTCAGCAATATCATGGTGGGTCTGCAGACTTCTCTAGGAGTGGAATAAGCTTGGAGACTGAGCTTCTGCTCTTGTCAATAGTTTGAGCACTTGAGACCATAGCAGCTTTCATAAAAACTATGAAAAATGTCCAGAAAAATGTCCATCACACCCATCTGCATGTGCCAGGAGGAGAATTTACATGGGAGTTTGTATATTAGTTAGAGTAGCAAAAGCAGTGACACTCTAGCTTATTGTATTCCTACCCAGGATAAATATATCCTGGCAGATTGAGATTCTCTTTTCCATCATTTTCTTACCCAGAGTGTTGCCATTTCATCAGATGTAACAGGAGATCTGCATGACTAGTACAGGAAAGTGCCCTGTAAGTCAGCACATAGAGCCAAAACAAGGATCACCAAGACCCTCAGGGTAAAACCATCACTAGAGCCCTGATGGAAAATCATCAGTATCCCCCAGAAAGCCTCTTAACATTATTTGACTCAAAATTCTATGAGAGATGACTGCTGTATTTAGTACAATTTTGGTGTCCACATGGCTACAGCCGTCAGTGTTCACTGAGGTCTGTAAACACTATTGTGACCAGTTTAATATAATCTTCACAACGTGATTTGGCCAGTGTTGCATATTAAAGTAGTGACACAAGTAGCTGGAGAAATCAGGAGTCCTGGGTCCTATTCATTAAATCCTCCTTCCATGAAGACTTAATGGGTGTAACTTGAACTGTGTAGTTTATATTTTGTAGCAGACCAGCCATGTGATACACTGATAGTGGCTAACCTTTCCAGTCAAGAGAGGAGTTCCATGCTAAACATGGAGGGTCTGTGTTCATTTTCCTTGGATGAGCATTCAGAGAAACAGAGAAGGCAGTATTTGTTAGTTAGATGGAACTCATTCAAGTTTTACAAGCAAGCTGTCGCTAAAGACACTCAATAGTCTTTCTAAAAGTGCAAATATTCTTTCACCATCATGTCAGACCAAGTTTTAGTACATTGTCACTCTTGAAGGTCAGTATTCTTGTGGTACCAGGTATTATGGTGGCTTCCAGAACCAGATGTTCAAGGCAGAAATGCATAGGGAATGGTCCAGGTCTGGAGAGGTCAGGCCAGCAAAAGCTTTCATTACAGTGAGAGCCATTGAAAATGAGATCAGTGAATGTGTTGCTGACAGTGACTGCAGTGAATGCCCTCATGCACAGGGCAGGACATAAATGCTGGGCATTTGGTGGTGCATAATGTTACACCTCCCTGAAGCTGCAGGATTTAATTTCTCTTGTGGAACTGAGAAAGAAGTCATTATTTCTTTATCTTACAAATATGAGTTGGGTCTCTGCACTCTTCTGCTGTTGACAAAGGTCTCAGATATTTTGGCTTAACTATAACTAAAGTGTGAGAACAACAAAAGACAAACACTAATTCGTATTCTTTTGACTGCTGTTCTGAAGAAATGGAGCTATATTCTCAGCTCCTTCTTAAGCTCCAGTGGAGATTAAAAGAAGGCAATGACTATGAGGGAGGAGTGAAAAATGAGAAATGGAAGCAAGGCAGATCCAGCCATTTTCTCCACAATATAAGTTTATGCAAAATAAACCTTGAAGAGAGACCTGCATTGAACCTACTCCATCTTTGCAGATTTCCTCCATGGCTTTTGCATAGTCTCTCACTCTTTGCTTGGAGAAAAGCTGTTGTCCAGTTCCTGTTACTGGCCTGGTTTGTGGAGCAGAAAGTCCTATTGCAAAGTAGCACAAGGATGGCATATCGTGCAGTGCAAGATACCGGTGGGATTAGCAACTGGCTGCAAGAGCACATTGTGGTGAATGAATAAGTCATACCTACTTAAAAATGTAATGCAGACCGACATTTTTAATTTGTAAAAGCAGAGTTCAGATTCACATCTGCCTGTGGCTGCATCAGCTTGTGTGGCTGGCACTGACACAACTGCTGAGGATAACCCCAGAAAGGTGCCTGATCTTGGCACTGGAAGGCAGCTCACACAAACTGTGGAATTACCAGTTTTTTTCTTGGAGTTTTTTGTTAAAGGGACTTAGCAGTCAAAGCTCACATGCCTGTTAGAGCTGGAATCAGAGTGAGGTTTTTTTGTCCATGTTGTTTCTCTTAAAAGAAGTTGGATGGACAGGAGACAAACAGCTCTTTAGACTCTCCAGTAATGAAGACAACTTTTTCCTTGGTGATAGAGGTTAGAACATCTGTAAAGCTTTTTCATTTTCTGCAGAAATTTGAAACAAATTGCAACAGCTGTTAGCAGGCTGGAGATTGCAGAATGCAATAGATTCTACTGTAATTTAATGAAGTCCAGCTAAGGCCTAGGAGAGATGTAAAGTCCACTTACTTTGGCTGTGCTACCTCTGACCATTTGTTCTTTTACTTGATTTCTAAATCAAAAAATGCTCATTTATCATGTGCAGGATGACTTTTTCTCTGCTAGTCTGCCATTTTGAAGAGGAACATCAGAAAGTATAACACCTTTTATATGCATTCCTCTTTAATTTCCCTTAAAAAATCAAAAACCCTTAAAAGAAATGAAAAAGTCCTTGCCTATAAATAGTGTCATCTGGAATAAAATCTAAGCCATATTCAGTAATCTCACATTTTTACAAACATATAATGTCCTTGACAATGTTCCTCCCTGTATTTTCTTTCCCTAATTCCCTGAACGAATAAACCAACCAACCAACTAGTGGGTTGAGACTTTATTATCATTATTATTAGCAGAGCTGACTCAAGAAAAACATACATGAGTTTGACTTCATCAACACGTACATTTTGCTGAAATACTGCAAGACATTAGCAGAGCTTTGTGTTTACCAGGCACTCTACTTGCAAAGCAGGAAAGAGGCACATTGTCCTTATTTTGTTCTTTTGGTCATATTTTAATCCTTTGAAATCCTTTTCCTAAGTCATTCTCAAGGAAGAATTAAAGGCTTGACTACTTTGTGACTACTTTTATTTTTGTAAATTCTTTAGTGGATCACCTCTTTTGACGGTTTTGGATTTTCCTTGTGGTTGTTGAAAGGCATCAGGATTCATTCTGGGCTAGAGGATGTGTGATGGGTGGTCCATCACTCTTGGCTGACCAGCAGACTGACAGTAATATTGCTCTGCAGTAGCTGTACAGATCTGTTTAGGTTATCATTAATGACTTTTATGGGTCAGCCCCTCCCAGTCCTGAAATATATCCTTGATACAGAAGAATCAGAATAGTTTGAGGACATTAAAGAGCAAACTGCCTGAAGAGACTGAGTAGATACAAATGATTAATGAAATTACTTATTTGACACTACTGGCATTATTTTTTAGATAATTTATTCAGGAGGAAGTAAATCCGTAATGGGATTTAAAAAGCACAAAAGGAGATTTCAGTATAATAAATCACATTCTCAGAGGTGATACCAAATATCTATAGATATTACAGGGAGGATTTTTGTGTGAAGCACAAATAGCATACTCAGATTTTTAACTCTGTTGAGCACTGGCTTGATACAGTATCTGTTGAAGATGGTAGTAGTTCTTTGCATTGCTTTCATCATTCACCCTTCAAACTAGTATGCCCACGTGTTCAGTGGTGCTGCAGAATGTACTCTTAATATTTCATTAAAAACCCTGTGATGTGATATGGCCCCAGTTGCAATGGAGTGATTTCAAAGTTTCCATTATTTAAATTGAATTATCTACTCATGCAGAATTGGTTTGAATGCAACTGTCTTCCCATTGGATAATGGAGGAGGGGGAAATGCTTGCCTGATATCATTTTACTGTAGGCTAATTTCAGGTGAAGAAGATAAAGCAGATTTACTTTATGAGAGTAGTCCAGTGCTTGGTTTTGAAGAAATTCTTGTGACAGTCCCAGAGCTTTTGTAAAGAGAGGCTGATTGAACATTTTGGTTTATGCTGAACAGTTTAGGAACAGGTTTGGTTATGCCATTGTTGGCATCAGCTGTACTGAGCTAGAGTAGGAGTGCTCACATGGTCATTACTGCTTTTGCTTAATTGAAAGGAACTGAAAGCATATATTTTCTTTGGACCATTATATCTGCAGTTTGGTTTAGGAAAAGGAACATTAATAGGCATTGAATATTAGCACTGATGTAACCATGATCCAAATAGATGCATGTGTTTATAAATACACAAAACCTTAAACTGAAATGGCTCTGCTATTTTTCCTTTTACTTACCATAAAATGAAGGAAAACTCATGAGGTCGCTACCACAAACTAATTTATACACAGCAGCTTTTCAGGGTTGATCAAGTGTCTGAAATTACCTGTGTGCTTGAGTCAGGTAGAAGTTTCCCTTGGATATTGTCTGAAAAGTTTCTTAATGCTCAATTTTTCATGCAGAGGAAAGGAGTGTTAAAAGGTGAAAGTGTTCTATGAGATGCCCTGGGGAAACCTTCTTATACATAACTTTGCTTGAATTTGATATGCTGGAGTTGCTTCTTAATTTTTGTTGGTTTTGTGTTTGCTTCAATTCTGGTAGCTGTAACCTCCTGCCTTAGCGGTGCCATCTGTGTCTCATAGGGAGTAGTGGTCAAAGGTGAGTTCAATGGGCACCTTGCTGTTTCCTGATAACTTACCTGAAATGTTATGGATATTTTCCAGGATTTCATCATTTTCCTTTATGACAGTGATTAGTTTTCTGTATTTATCTCTTAATTTGTCATGCTACCAATTTCTGTTTCTTAAAATAAACATTCTGTTGCAATGCTTCTAATTTCAGTGATTATTTCAACTCATCTGGGTAGAAAAGTAGTGGCAAAATTCCAAGCTAAGGAGTCTTCAATTTAAAGTGCCAGAATTAGTACAGAATAGCATATTCCTGGTCAGTGTTACTGAGCAGAAAGCCTCTCCATTTTGGTCTCCAGATCATAAATGTTCACTGCTTCGCTGGCAACTGAGCTGTGGTTTCTTTTAATCTAGTCCTTAATAGCATGTCATTTTTTTGCTTGAGAAGGGAGGAGAAAGCAGTTTGCTGGAGACATGGCATAGAGCTTTTCAGCCCAACAGAGAGTTTTTATCCTGTAACAGCAAAGGAGACACAGAACTGTTATGTCGTACATAGCCTGGATGCTTCAGCAAGTGAAAAAACAGCTTGACAATGTTAAACATGAGTGAGGGGTGGGTGAGTTATCATTTCTGAAAACCCATGTATTTTTAAATATATTTCATTAGAAATAGTCATCTTTGCCACTTAGACAGAGGAAAAGTACATTTTTCTTGCAAAACAACATTCTGACTTTTGGCAAAATATTGAAGAAGCCCTGTAGCTACACAAATGCACTGCCCATGGTAATACAGTAGGTTGGTTTGGACTTTGGTTCCCCTCCCCCCACCCAGATTAAACAGTGTTAAAAACCTGTCAAAATCTGGGAATTTTTCCCCTGCATAGATAAAACTGAATTGAAGTTGAAGTAGAACTTGGATTGAAGGACAAGATTTCATTTCATAACTTAAAAGAAGCAGCACAGAAGAATCAGCCGTACAGTTTTGTGTAACAATGTGATTATTACTGCATTAGATTGCTCTAGAACGCTGTATTAGCATCTGAATTTTGGAGTGCCTGTCATTTATTTCCTTCAGTTAGTGGCAAAGTTTAAGAGGATTCGCTTTCCTGTTGCTCTTCCCACCATGTGCTATTTGGTATAGTTTTGACCTGCAACAACTAATTATAGTTCTTTAAGGACACTCAGGAATTCTTCCAAGTTTTGTTGTTTGCATTTCCCCCAGAATGTCAAGTATAACCTTGTGAGGATAGTTTGACATTTCTGCAGCTGCACTCCATCCCAGTATGTTTTGCTCATGACCAGATTTAGTAAATTTCCTATGTTCTTTTTCCAGAAAAAGAATAGATTTATTGAACATAATTAGTTTGTTTTAAATCATGGCTGCTTATCACTCTTACCTTTGTCATCACAGAGGTTGCTTGTAGTTTTTGTTATCTAAATCTTTGTGGCATTCCTTTAGTAATTATACATGCCAGTGTTTACAGCTGCTCTCCATTAAAATGAGACTAACTGCTCTGCAGCTACTTTTTCATCATCTAAGAAAAATTGGCTTGTGATTTGGAAGGAGGCTCAACTCATTTGGCATCCTAGCAAGTATGTCATGTAGCTCTTTGGATACTCTGGAGTGTCAATGGAGAAGCATCCAGTGTATTAGTAAGGATGTGCCTGTTGGATGACAGGCTCAATCAAGGAGACAAAAGGAGGGCTCCGTTTCTACTGCTCCCTGTCCTGCTAATCAAAAGTGCACCTAAGAAATGTGGGATTTCATGGACGATGGGATGTATGATGTCTGCATAACTAAAACATAAAGTTGAGCTGATTCAGACTTCCTGACTTACGGGGGTTTTCTCCCCTGTATAGCTGTCTGCTCGTTATCAGTACAGAGTAAAGAATGCCCAGCAAATGCATCTAGTTCTGTGAATCTTAGCTTTATTGCAAAAGTAAATAAATCTGGGAGAGATATTGTAAAGGATTAGCAGTGGAGCGTATTGCAGTTATAAATAGTCACCAGGGTTCATGACTGTGAGCTGCATTTACACACCTTTCCTCCCAGTGGCGGAAATAAATTGAAAGGTGACAGGAAGGTGATGGATGAAAAATTGATGGATGCAACTGTCCTCTCCTAGCTTCTTTCAAAAAAGGGAAAACACTCTTTTGTATTACTGTTGTGCACAAAGCCAGTACCTTTTCTGAGGACCATGGAAAAGGTTGCACAGAATTCAGCTTTGTATTTGCAGTTCTGGAGCTTGGGGGTCAGTCACTGCTCATTAGTTCATGTGTAGGAGTGATAATTCAGGGTAGAAAGGAGATTAGCTTCTATTAATTACTGTAAATCCCTTGCAGCATCTTCTGTGGTGGAATTAATAAGCAATTAGTTGCTGCTGGAAGCTATTGAGATTTCAAATATATAAAAAAGTAATGGTGAGTCAGAACTGTATCACATTAGCTTTGTATGAATGTTGAGGTTGAGGATGACCATGAAATTGTGACAGTGACAAAATCCCACCAGCCATCTAGACAACTGCCATTTCAGACTGGTGTTTGTAAGATCTGAAGTATTTTTAATTCTCCTTAATTCCTATTCAGGACCAGTACTGAAGGGATGAGTTTGTATTCAAGTGCGTGTTTCTTGGCTGTCTGCTGGAACGGTTTTGCTGAATGACTTATTTGGGCTAATGTAATTAAGCTTCTATCCCAGCCAAGCCCATACCTGTGTAAGGGTGCTGCAGTGCTCCTGGGCACGCTGTCCTTGCTCTCTGTGCACACAGATGGCAGGGCAGGGCTGGGGCTGCATCCCCAAGCTGCTTTGTGTGGCACAAACAGCAGGTGACACTGAGGGTCTGCTGATTACAAAATGCTTTTGACAAGAAAATTGAAAATCTTAATGTGGTGTAACATTCTGAAAGCAGATATTCCATCTTAGGTGCACATGCAAAATTTCAGGCTTCAGGAGGGAAGGCTGAAGGGGATCTTTCTGCTGTCTCAGATATCTAAGGGGAGGGTATGGATAAGACAGGAACAGAGTCATCTTAGGGTTGCATAATAATAAGGGCAAAAGGCAGAAGTCACAAGCTGCAAAAAGGGAATATGCAATTAAATTTCATGGAAAAAAGTTTCAGAACAGATTGGCTAGAGAGGTAGTGGAGTTCTGCTGACAAAGCCTAGAGCAACCTATATTGGTGGTGATGGCACTGAGAGAAGATGAGAGACCCTTCTGACCTAAATTGTCGTCTATAGTCCTAGACTACCTTCTCAAGTCCTTGCATAGCGTGCTTTATGAAGAGGTTACTTCAGAAGGGATTTGTTGGTTAGCATTTTAAGGTTTTAGTTTCAGCAGAGAGAAATCCACTGCAGGCAGATTGTGCTGCTCTGTGGTGCTGTAAGCAGAGGTGGGCAGAGGATTCACTTCCAAAGCATAGATTTTCATTTTTAAAGGGACTTTTTTTTTTTTAACTCTCCCTTATGCGTTTTTTCAGGAACATCCAGCATGAACTAGATAAGTAACTCTTACATAGGCTCAGATCTATTGTTTAAAATGAATCACAAGTGAAAAACTGTTGTTGCAGAACCACTCTGTGTAACAGTCTGAAGCGATTGGAAAAGCTCCAACCTGCTTCTCATACTCATGTTTTCATGGTTGCTGGTGCTGTGATAAATTTTTGGTTTCTGAGATTTGAGTTTAGCTTTTAGATTTACTTGAACTTCTGGAAGAATGAAATGTAGTTGTGTGGTGAGGCTTGCAGCTGGGTATGGCAGATAAAAGGCTTGCCTCTCTTCTATTGCATTGTTCAACATTTTTAAAAGTCGCTTCTAATTTCAAATGGAAACAATACAGAGAGGATTGGCTTTGTCTTAAGAAATGCAACAAAACAGTACAAATTATATGCAAAGGTATCTAGGCTGAAACTCTTGTACCTCTAAGGTGCATGCAGTGTATGGATGTTGACACGCAGTACAATTTTCTTCTTTTTTCTGGCCCAAATATCTGCTTTTTAGACTTTTAATTTCACCTTTGTCTCTTTTTCTGTTTTCATTCTCATTTTCCTGTTTCCTTTGCACATACCTTTTTCTTATACCCCGTCCTCAGCTATGTCCTTACCTGCCTATCCTGCCGGTACTTCCTCCCTTTCCTTCCTTTGCTCTTTTTGTTACCTTTTTTCTGATCTCTTCTCTACCATCCTCAGCATTAGTCATGTGCAATCGCACTTTCATTTCTACCCTTGAGTATTGTTGTACAATTGTGTATTCTCTTCTTTATTCCATTTTCAAGCATGGAAGGACGTGATTTTGCTTCTGCAGAAAAATCCCCAGCAGTTCCGTGAAATGGTTCTTTCTGCTGGCAAGCAGTAGTGATCACACAGACCCCATGCCTCCCACCTCCAAGGTGGCACTGAAACAGGAACAAGCTCATAACTGGGTGCAGGTCCTGGGGGTCTGCAGAGATTTAGGGGTCTTTGGATCAAACTGTCAAGTTTGTGTTGTTGGGATTTCCTCAGCATGCCCTTGCCACTCAGCAAAGAGGCACAATGTGTTCAGCTCCTGGTTTTCTGGCTAGTGTTACAGCCATGGTGTGGCTGAGTCAGTGTCAGGTCCAGAGCCTATACTGAAAGGTGCTGGAATCCTATAGTCAACAGTGCTTGTCATCCTCTTTGTGAGTTATATGGCTTTGTATGCTAGAAAACCTTCTAGCTTTTGACTTGAATTTCACATATTAAAAAGGAGAAATTGAAGAAATGTTTTATTTCCCAAATTGCCTTTCTTTTTTTTACAGTAAAATCAATGATGGAATGAACACAATCTACCTGTCTTTTTCCTCTGCTGTCTGCCAATGATGCATCAAGTTACAGGGGAGGAATTTAAGAGCAGCTCATGGTGGCATCCAGCCAGCTCAGTGAGAGAGGCTGCCTGCAGAATTCTGTTGCTGATGAAATGGCCCATTTCATTGATAGGTATTGATCAGCACTGATGTGTGTTTCTGGGGTTCATTGCACAGAAAGGGTCATAGGGAAGGAAACAAGCTGTACACTGATTTGCAGAAAGAAAGGAAACCCCACAACTTTTGTAAAAAGTTGTAAAGCCAGTATGTTTATTACAGCACTGGACGCATGTGGGGATCGTTGTCCCCCTTAAAGGACATGCGCCCTGAGAACTCCCTATCCTTTTTTATCTCCCTTACTGATTCGTATGCATAATAGGTTCATACATATTCATTTTCCTGATTTCAGTTACACTTGCAGCTATTTTTTTTATCTGAAAGTACAGAAAGAGCTCCTGGGTCAGCTTGCCCTCTCTCCCGCAATCAGCCCTGTCTGGTCTTTGTCTGTTTCAAGGTTCAAGGGGCCTCTTCTATCTCAGTCCTTCCACTGAAGCAGTTTTTGAGAGAGAGGTTGTTTTTTTTTTTTTTGCGAGAACAGGCAGTCTTACCGCAGACTAAACAGCTATGTTCGCAAGCTACAGATTTAATTCAAAGAGGCACATTTTTACATTTTACCTAAATTCAGAATGGATTTCTACTCTGGAAAGTTTCTACTCTGTCTCAACACTATGCTGATTGACCTTGGTGTCCACCAAAGCCATTTTGCTGCTTCCCCTCCTCAGCTGATAGGGAGGAAAATGTAATAAAAGGCCCGTGGATCTAGATGAGTGGGAGAGGTCACTCAGCAATTACTGTCATGGGCAAAACCAACTCGACTAGGGGAAAAATTAATTCAACTTATTACCAAACAAATCAGAGTAGAGTAATGAGAGATAAATCTTAAAAACACCTTCTCCCCATCAGTCTGTTCTTCACTCTTGATTTTTCTACCTCCTCCCACCCAGCAGTGCAGTGGGACAGGGAATGGGGGTTGTGGTTCCTTCCTCACATGTTGTCTCTCTGCACTCCATCCTCCTCAAGGTGATGAGTCCTGACATCCTTCCTCTGCTCCAGCATGGGGTTCCTCCCATGGGAAACAGTCATCCACTAACTTTTCCAGTGTCAGTCCAGTCAGTCAACATGGACTACAGTTCTTTGTGAACAGCTCCAGCTTGGGTCTCTCACAGGGGGTGCAGTCCTTCAGGAACAGGCTGCTCCACCCTGTGGATCCTGTGGGTTCCCCATGCTGTCCCCTTGGTGTCACAAGTCCCCTGCAAACCTGCTCCAGCATGGGCTCCTCTCTCCATCATGCCATGGATCCTTTCAGGAACCTGTTCCAGCATGGTCTTCCCATGGGGTTACAGCCTCCTTTGGGCATCCACTTGCTCTGGCATGGGATCTGTCACAGGTTGGAGGTGGATCTCTGTTCCCCCATGGCCCTCCATGGGCTGCAAGAGCCTTCACCATGGCCTGCAGGGGAAACTGCTCTGGTGTTTGGAGCACCTCCTGCCCCTCCTTCTGAACTGACCTTGGAGTCTGCAGGGCTGTTCTCCATTATTCTCACTCTTCTTTGTCAGCTGCAGTTGTGCAGATTTTTTCCCCCTTCTTAACTGTGTGATCCCAGAGGTGCAGCCAACTGTCTTGGAGCTGGCTGGCATTGGCTCCACTAGACACAGGGTTAGCTTCTCACAGAAGACACCCCTATAGCCCACTGCTACCAGAACACGGCCATGCAAGCCCAATACTCACATGTACACCCAGTTCACCTTGGGTTTCCGTCTTGGGCTTGTGCAGACTTTGCTGTAAGGGCTGAAGCAGCGTAAGAAGTTGTGAGACAGGGAGGAGCTAAATGCAGGTCTGTTATGACGGGCAGTGACAACTCCTAATGTTCATATCAAGTAAAGTACTGAGGACGAGGAGAGAAATGGTGGCAGAGAGGAAGGTGCAGGGCAAGCAAGTGACCCTCGTGTCCCATAAAGGAAGGAGCTGAGGGAAAGCAGTGGCACCGAGTGTCTCAATACTGTTACTTCTGTATTGTTGTAAGTAACTGGCAGGAATACAGTGTTTCTGTGCTTAGAATCATTAGAATGCGAGCTCACTATACTGCAGGACTGTAGTGGCTGCCATCACCCTTAAAACATTTCATTGAGAAGCTCTTTGTCCCTGTCTCAATTGTGTCTTGCCCATGAGATACAAGTGCAAGGTCATAAGGGTTGTTTCATAGTCCTGTGCCTGATAGAGGAGATAAGCCTTGTAGAAATTGTTCCTTCTTTGTAGAAAAGTAACTAAAAAATGTATTGACTGTGTGTATGCAGCACATTGAGTGTCTTCCTAGACAAGGGACTGGGCATCTTCATCCTCTTAAGAGTCTCAAACTGCAGAAGCTACAGATAAGGAGAGTTCAAAGAATTACTCATTTATTACAGAATTCTGCAAGTTATTGGGTAAAATAGAACACTATATTCAGGATATTGAATCCAATTTATACAGCTGATAAAAGTCAAGGAAAATAGGACCTCACTGTACCACCTAACTAATAAATCTATTCTAAGAGAAAGAGCAGGAGCCACAGGAGTTCTGTTGCTGAGAGTCACTAGATTTTGTACATGGAAATTAGTGGGATTCTGCTCACGCTGCTATAGAGTGACAAAAATCTGTCTTTCATGTAGGTAAAATAAGGCCATGCTTTGTAGTATTTCTGTGTAAAGATGGGCTCCCTGCTTCTCTTTACTCTGCTGTATTTGAACTAGTTATAATTAGCAGTGACACACATTTGGCAGGCAGTGGTGGGCAGGTGGCCATGCCACTTAGCAGAACTGGAGCTTAGGAAGCAGTGAGTGCTGGCCTAGTCCTGCTCTGCCAGCTCAGGTGTAGCAGCTGACCCTGCTGAAACCTTCGCTCCCCTAGCTTCTGATTTTTGTGTGTGAATTGTACTGGTGAGCCAGACTTCGTATATTTTTTATAGTATTTGACAATGGCTTTCCAGTAGCATTCAGCACATGTCTGTTTGAGCGAAATCAGGCTTTGGGAAGAAAATAACTGTGTTATGATGTACAGAGGAGTTTATCAGCTGGTCTAGTACTATTTTCATGATGTCTGTCATTAACTCCATTACTTCTTGTTGCCATGCAGGGTTATTAAAGGGCAGTAGGGAACATTATTAAATCCAGTACTAGTCAAATTTGAATAAACTTTAGTTAATTATAAATTCACTTGGAAACCTGATGTGATGTGAAACAGAATTACATAGTTCCCCTTCCTCTGTTGTTGTTGTTAAGTGTTTTTCCTACTAGTCTGGTTTTCCTGAAGAACAGCCTCCTGTTTTTCTGTTGTTTTTTAACTTTCCAAAGTAGCTCTTTGTTTTTTCAGAGTGATGATTCAATATAAAGGCTAAAATTTCAGGAATTACTTCAAGTGTCTGAGGCAGTCCCTTTCTGTCTTCCCCCCTCACTTGAGCAAGCACTAAATGTTCAATTATAATAATAAATGTTTAAGGGAAAAACGTCACAAAAGAACTAATTTGGTCACAAATTAAAACATCTCATGTTACAGTGAACTGCAAATTGGTTTCACTTGGATCTCCTCCTCAGCATCACCAAATGTAGATATCAAAATACCAAAAGTCTGTTTGCACAAGGTGTGTTAATGTCTTGGAAATAACTTTAGAGCTTTGTTTCATTTGCATTGTCTATCGTGATTTTGATTTCTTGGCCACTGGCTTTAGTCCAGTTGTGTTTCAGGTAGCTTTCAACAAATATGATGGCTGAATGCAAACTCAAGTTTCAGTGAAAAGCTGAGTTTTTTATGCAATTCCAACACCTGGGGCTTTTTAAAAATCTTGTTTGCCCAAGATAGGAATTTTGATTTCTGTAAGTTTAGCTAGACATTGAGCATTACAGCTTCTTTTTGTCTCTGTGTTTGAGCTGATTGTCAACTCAAGAAGGAAAATAGAAAGTTGAAAGTTGAAATAATCATATCAGGAGCATTTAAATGGCCTTACAGAGGCCATAGGGGAAATACATTCCTTTCTATGTGCCAGAGTAAAGTTCTCACTTTCCTAAGTACATTTTTTAATTTTTTTAAATTCTTAGTGCTATTTTGAGAGAAGTGGGGTTTCTTTGTTTCGGATTTGGTTTTGGGCCTTTTTTATAGGACAATTATGACCTGCAAATTTTGCTTTTCCAAAAATGTTTTTGGTTTTTTTTAATTTTTTTTAAATCTTGTCATTTCATGATAAAGTGAGATAGATAAATGACATCTGTAACTCTTCCCTTGATCACTGCCATAGTCACTCCACCACAAAAGGCCACTAGGCTGGTTAGGCAGGACTTGCACTTGGTAAAGCTGTGCTGCCTGTCTCAAATCACTCCCTGTCGTCCTTGTGTCTTAGCAGAGCTTCTCAGAGGATCTGAGAAGGATCCAGGATCTTCTCAGGCACAGAGGTCAGGCTGACAGGTCTCTAGTTCGCAGGTTCCTCCTTTCTACCCATTTTAAATCTAGATATGCTGTTTCCCTTTTTCCAGTCACCATGATTGCCTTCACCTGATTGCCATGACTTCTCAGATACCATGGAGAGTGGCTTGGCAACTACAGCCAGTTCCCTAGGACTCTGGGATACATCTCTTCAGGTTCCATAGAATTATGTATTCTTCTAGTGAGAACAAACCTCAACTCCCTTTACAGTGGGAAGGACTTTGCTCCTCCAGTCCCTGTCTTATGGTCCCTTAACTGCAGGGAACTGTACAGAAAACTGGTAGAAAATGTTTTCGTACAGAACATCAGGAACTCTTATTGCCACATGTAAAATGGAAACGAACCTCTATTCATCCCTTGGCTTTGGTTGTATCTAAGAAAATGCCTTTTACAGTTATGGCACAAGACACAATCATTCTGAAGAAAATACTCTGGAAAGGCTGTGTAGAAAAAAATCCCCACATGGATTCTCAAGCATGCATAACAAAACTCACCTTCTAAATGTGTGCTTTTTATATTTTGTGATGGCTTTGCTCTTTTTTCAAAGTAGCCTGTGTACAGTGCAGCAAATGTGACCATATGTTATATTGTTGGGTTCTAATAAGGTTCTCCTTGAGATGAAGTACTTTAAGCAGCAATAAAGAATGATGGGAAGCAAATGCACTAAATAAATAAATGGGGTTGTAGCAAAATTGTCATGCCACATCCATATGTGTGTATCTATGTGAATTCAAAGGAAAGAAATAAGTAAACATGACATCCTAGCATCCAAAACTTGTGCCAGATGTCTATTCTTGAAGTCCTACATGAATCAAGAAAAGCTGTTGAGTTTAATTAAAAGTCGATTCTGATCTACTTAGCTTGTTCTCATGCTCAGTAGAGGGCTCATCAAGCAAAGACTGTATCTGTGAAAGTAGGAAAACCTCTGTTGTGTTGTCTTTGGTGTGTGGTTCCCAGTATTTAATTCCCACTGTACTTAATGAAGTAGAGGGAAAAAATAGGCCTGATTTTAGTTTTCTCCAATTCCCACTGGTATGCAAGGAATTCTCTGTGCTGGAGAGTATAAATTCTGTAAGGCCTAGAAATGAGAAGTTAGGAAGCTCTTGCTGGAGCAGCGAGGGAGCTGTTGCATGCCTGATGCCACACATTCAGCTTTTTTGGATAGAAAAGGAAATTTCAGGGCTGATCAATAGACTGCTATTGCAGATGGAGCAAATCAAAAGGCCAATGTGCTACCATGCAAATGAGAATGATCGTGAGGTCTGCTCTTTATGGTTCACATTACCAGTGTTTTGTGATCATTGCCATTCTTTCCTCTAGAGAGAGACTCCAAAAATCAGATTAGAGCTGTCAAAAGTGAATGGGAGTGATGGTAAATTTGGAAGTCTTCCAGGAAGAGCAATCTGTACAGACCACAGCATATATGGGATTTACTGTAGTTTGATGTTTATATCTTACATTTCATAGAATCATAAAATGGTTTGGGTTGGAAGGGACATAACGACCATCTAGTTCCAACCCTTCTGCCGTGGGCAGGGACACTTTCCACTAGACCAGGTTGCTCAAAGCCCCATCAGTTCTACATCAAGGACAAAAAACTTCTAGCTGGTGCAGAAATAATTACAATATACAGTCAAATGGAAAATTCTTATCTTTAATTTCACAGAGGAGGAATCAATGAGATATTAGAAGGTTTCTGTTCTTTGGTCTGACTGCTGCAGAGCTAGAAAGAAGACATGGACTGCATGTTCTGGTTTTCCTCATTGAAGTACTCAAATTCTGCCAGGCAACTTTGGAACAAAACTAAGAGGGCAGTAGGTGTTTACGAGCAATTTGAAGTTGAGCAGGTGTGGTTTAGGTCAAGATGTACAAGTATCTGATTCTGTTCACAGGTCACATGGGTAGGTATCTAGTTTGTGGTACTGTGCTTAAAATTACAAGGTTGGGTAATGAGAATGAGAGAAATTTTCACAGTTTTCAGTGATGTCACCTAAAACAATGGTCTTCAGATAGGCAAATACTAAATTGATTAGAAAAATTGCAAGAACAATATTCTACTACAGCAACATCCACTGGAATCGATTCCCATTAAAAGGCAAAGTTACTTTTCTTTGATATTGAGAGCTTAGCTCCCAGAGAAAGGGAGTTACTTTGGGGAAGGCTGTACCAGTGTGGGAGGGTTTCTTTCAATCACCTAAAATGACTTCCTTAGACAATCCTGCTTCCTATGGTGAAAGTGCCAGAATAAATATGCGTAAATTAGATGCAGGGGTGTATTTCAAACAATGCTCATTCAGAAATCCTGCCTGGTTTGTTCAGTGTGCCATTTGTTACAGCAAATATGCAGGATGGCAGGAAACAGCTTGCTGTGCATTTCTTCCCTGCTTAAATGGCTTGTTGAGCTGATAATTAATAAGCAACAGGACATTAGGTTTATTGTAACTTTGCTGGGTGGATGGTTAATCACTGGAGGTAGAAAGTACAGGAAATGTCTTATCTATTAAGGCTTTTCACATCTGTAGGATTGCAGCCACTGATGTATGGAGTAGTACACTCCCTAAGAACTGTGATATGCACATGAATTATTACTGTGTGAAAATTCTACCTGGGGTTCTTAAGATATTCTCATTTTCTTCAGCTGAACACCAGGTACAATAATTTAGTGTGGTCTTAAAATCACAAAGAGAAATTTGGGCTAACTAGCAGTCATATGTGGTTTCTGTGGATGAATCTCCATTGACATTCACTTAAACATAAACAACGATTCAGGACTACACAGAGATTAGAGTATTACCTGCTAAATTAAAAACCAAAAGCTTCTAAAATATCCTCAAATTTTCCTTTCCTGATTCTGTTGAAATCTGTTTCTGTTTAGACGTGATGCTCCGGGGAGGCTGTGTCTCCTGCACATATGCCGAATGCACAGTGTAGGCAGTGGTACAAGGCAGGCTTGTGTTCAGCAGGACAGGAGGCTGACATGCAACGCGTATCCTGTGGGCTAGGTCCTGCCACAAACAGCTGGGTGCTGGGGAGGGCTGCTGAGCATGGTCCTGCTGTGTACGTGTCCTCCAGGAAGATGATGGGGAGCAGGTGCTGCTGACTTACAAGCTGATGAGAGTGCGGATGCTCATCATAAGCAGCTGGCTGTGAGTAACACTGCTGCACAGGAAGCTTTTCTGTGCAGCCTGTGGCTGTCTTTCTTAGCAGTTTCTGTTCTTGTTTCCTCTTAAGGTCAGCTCTTCTGTTAAGGTGATCAAAGTGCATCTTCAAGACAGGGATGAGAAAAGCTCGGGGTGATGAGCGCATTGATCGCGCACGCGCCTTCCGCTTGTGGATGGCAGCACTGTGCCTGTGCTTTAGCAATGGACTGCATCAGTGACTCCCTAATGTGCTGATGAACCCACCTGCTCATCAGAGCTCGCTTCAGTGTGCACATAGGTGATTGCTCATACAGACAGTCTGTGCAGTGGGGCTGCCTCGCCGTCTGGAATGCAAGTAAAGCTGGGAGTCAGGGCATTGCCTTGTTCCTCTGTTTTTGTCAACACACAGCAGCTTGTGGGAGGAAGTTCTAAGTGTTGTCCCCACTGAAAATACAGTCCTAGAGTCTAAAGATGTGTAAATACAAAAGGCCTGGTAAAGCTACAATGCTCTATGCCCATTGTAAAATTTCTTTTTACTGCTAGAGACGTGTAAAAGAACTTCAAGGATTTTCAGTCCTTTATGAGCAATAGTCACTCCCAAGCTTCTGCTGGGGCATGGAGTAGAAAGGGCACAGCTGTGTATTGAAGGCCTTTCTCAGTTCATGCTTACTTAATGTGCAGTGTTGTGAGCATCACTAAGCAGTAATGAAATTTTTGCATTTGAACTGTTTAGTTCTTTGAAGAGGCACTTTTTAGTTCATCTTTAAAAGCTTGAGGACATTTCTTCATGGCAGTCTGCTAATGCAAGGACAGTGCTAACAGGTTGTTTCTAAGAGCTTGTCATGTTTACTTATCTACTTGATGGAAGTGAGCTCTGCAAATGTTTCTCTACTGGGGCTGCTGTGCCAGAGGAGTCAGTAAGGAACAGCAGTGGAAGAGCTGCATGATCAATCAGATAGGACAGTTGCAACACTTCATTGTCTCTGCTTTGGCGAGCACCAGCTGCTTGGCTGCTTGGAGGCACCTTCAAAGCAATGGCAGATGCTTTGACCTGGATGCAAACAGCAAGGTTTGAAGCAGTTAGGAGGTGACAGTCTGGAATTCCCTTCCTCCTGAGAGGCAGCAGGCACTCTTTCACTTCAAATGGAAATTATTGGCCAGTGTCCTGTGCTGGACTTGTTGTAATCCAGAAAATTCTTTCTTGGAAACCAGAGCAGGACAGGAAGTGGCTTTCTTGTCTCAGGGAGGTATTGAGTCTCCAAAAAATTTTCTGTCATAGTATGGGTTAAAACCAGTCAAAAAGCAGTTAGTTTTCCTGACCTGTCAGATACGGTCCAGGGAGGTGCGTTTGCCTTGGATTTAAATTTCATTTAGATTTGAATTTTTAATTGAAAAATAAAATCTTAGCTTGCATTTCAAGACAAACATTTGCGGGCAGGGATTACTCTTTTATCCTGATGTAGGAAATGGTAAAAGGTTTTCTTTTGTTGGGTTTTTTTCTTTTAATGAGAGCCCACATGCAGAAAGTCTGTATAAATTTGACTCTCCCTGTCTAGAGTTGCAGCCTCAGTGTGAGAGTATATTTTGGGTGAGGAACGTTCTGAGCTCATTACTGGTAGCTAAAATACCTTGTGTAGATCATGAGATCATGAGATTTCAGTGAAGTCATACTACAACATATTTGCACATGCTGAGTTTGAATGTTTCATCCTGTAGACTCAGCATCATATTCTTCAAAGGGAGAAAAGAAGTTCAGTCAGAATTGCAAAGAATTAGAAGTCCTGGATGGAGACAGTAGACTGCAAAAAAACCAGCAGGTGATCTGCAGTTCTCCTCCAATTGCAGTTCTTCAGCAATCTTTGCCTTTTGAACCATTGACAACCAATTCAGTGGTTTACTCCTGGTTGTATTGTCTGTACCAAAATGTACCAATTTCAAGTAACTCTGTAGAAGACAAGATTAGACATTGGTCCAGTTATAGGTATATAGTGTAATAAAAATATATCTGTTTATAATTGGTTTCTTACTATCTCATGCTTGGAAATTATGTGTGTGGCTGGTGAGTGTTTCCACTCTGTGCCTCCAGCTCTGACTCAAATTGCTGGATGAATTCTTACCTGCTTAAGGCATTAAACAATTATCTGAAGAGGAAGGATTTCAGCAGGGCTGAAGCTCACTGCACTCTCTCCTATTCTTACATCTTGTTATCCTCACTTCACTAATTTTCTGGCAGACAGATGTGTTCTTCTGTTGCTGTCTGCATACAAATATTTAATTAAAACAGGAAGTGGTAATGCTTCTCAGGGGCAGCTGTTGTCCCCATCTCCAAATGCCGTGTCAGTTTAATAATAGCTTCAAAATGCTGAAAACCAAGCGGTGACCTGGTCAGTAAGGCCATGCTGGCATCTGGTGCCTGTGCAAGGAAAGACCAGGAGCAGTGTCTGTCCATCAGAGCATTTGGCAGCGTGGTTGGCTGCAGCCTCCCTCAGGTCACACAGCAGCAGCCAGAGCTGTGCCTGTGGAGAGCAGGATGTTCATGGAGTCAGGCTGTCAGAGAAGCAAAGAACTTGGGGATGCTTCGAAGCTGGCCAGACTTTTAAAAGCAGAGGAGCTGTGATCACTCAGTAGTGAATATAGGGGACAAAATCAGTCTGATGGTTCTGCTAAAGCCCTCAGCTGCCCTCCAGGCCCCTTTGATGAATCATCACACTCAACAGCATCGTGGTGCTAACTGGCATCAAAGTGCAGTTTTCCTTTACCAGAAAAGCAGCACACTGAACACTGTCACTAACTATTTTTTCTTTTCTTTTTTGTTTTGGATGCAGCAGAAGCACTTTTGGTGTGTGAGGAGAACAACACTATACTGACTGCTGCCTTTCTTCTTAGAATGTCTTGGCAAAGGTTATTGAACAGCTTCCTTGGCTTTTTCATCCCACAAGTATGCAGGCAGGATATTCAGAAGTAGGATTTTTTTTTAAAGCCCCACATGAAGTGAGTTATAATCAAAACTTGGTATATTTTTATATGAAAAAGTTTTGTGTAATTATCACAGAAAAGACTGAAAATATAAAGATGCAAAGAGGAAAAGCCATGAGGGGAAAAAATTCCTTCAGAATTGTCTTCCTGCTTTGATCTTGGATTTTTTGATGTTAAGAAATGTCTCAGTTAAAAGCAGAAATTCTCCAGAAAATATATATACACACTAATTCATTAACTAGCCAGCAGGTGACCAAGAGCCATAGCTAGAGAATGAGTTGCCAGTTCACTGTATAATCTGTTGGTGTGACCAGAATACAGTATTCCTTAGAGTGATGTAGAATAATGATAGTCCTTTTCAGGACTAATATATTCCATGCTGCAGGTTAAATAAAAAATAAAACTGAAGGGAAAAAGAAAATGGAGAGAGAGAGAAATACCCACACTCATTGAGGACTAAGAGGCAAGTATATGGAAATCAGTTTCATAATTCCTGTTTGTCATTTTCTTACATAGTTTTGAAGGAAAAGTAATTAAAGTAATTGAAGTTATTTCTCTTGGATTGGCATCTATTAAAATCCCTTTGAATATGAAATGAATGTGGTTAATATAATAAAATATCTCTTTTATTCTGTCTCTCACCTTACCACTTCACCCTGCTGTTGAGTGCTTGAAAATATTTTTTTCCTTAATCTAGTAATGATTATGGAAATCATGTTTTACAGTTCTTCCTTTAAAATAGAAAGAGAGCAAGACTATTTCACTTTTCAGGTTTTCTGGGCATGTTTTAAATCAGTAAACATGGTCAAATGTTCTCTTATAACAAAATGTGCTTAGCTAAGCACATTCTGTTATAAGAGAACATTTGAAGAAATGAAGAAATAGAAGAATTCTATTTCTATAATATAGAAATATAATATATATAATATAATAGAGTATAATATAATATAATATAAATTTTATAATAAAACATAATTTCTATTCTATAATAGGAGAAATAGAAGAATTTGAAGAAATAGAAGAAAATCTCTGCTTGCAAGTGTGTGTGTACACGTGCATACATGAGTGATTCTGGTATTATGACAGATTAGATGCAGCATCTGATTTGGAGTCCACTAATGAGAAAGCAGCTCTGTCTTTCAACTCCTGTTTGTGATGAGATCTCATTCCAGTAATACTGATTAGTATCAGGTAGAGTTTTCCTTTAAGAACTGGAGAGCATCCCTGGCTTATTCCCTACAAAAATAGCTGGTAATTGGTAATGAGCTTTCCCACAAGCTCATGAGAAAAAAAGAAACCAAAATTCTTGATCCAGCTGCTTCTTTTTCTTTCTGCTCCTTTATCTGATTGAAATTCACAATACAGTTTTGCTCAGAGAATGCACCTCTCTCACTTTTGCTCTCACTGGTTTTTTTGGTAGTTCATTTCTATTGATGTTAATGAAACTCACAGTTTAAATAGATGAACTAAATTAATGAAAACCTTAACATTGCAAGTGCATAATAGCTAGTGATCAGTACAGTACCTTGCTCCTCAAACAAGGCAAAATGTATTATTCTGTTTACACAATAGATTTTTAAAAAATCACTTTCAAGACAAGTAACCCTTTGATTTGATGCCTGAAAAAGAAAGAAAATTCTAATACTGATTTCCTGTTTTGCTGCCATACTTCAAAATTTCCATTCAATAAAAGCTCTACTCTTATACATAGCTCTAAAGTGTGGAAAATTAAGCATCAGGACAACCCTGCCTCCAGCAAATATTTTAATAAAAGTGCCTTAAGAGAATGAGGACAGCTGGGATATTTCATCCTTTTATAATCCTTTCAAATCCATGTAATTTCTCTTCAGTGAGGCAATTTAACTACCAGTGTTCTATGAAGTTTGACATTCCAGTCACAGAATTGACTGGTTGCAGTGATGTTTATTGGTTAGTTCCATTTATTGTAAACAGAATTCTCCAGATTTGCTTCAGACTTTCTGTCTGACATGGTAAATCAAAGTTTTGGAAATTAAATGCCAAGATTCAGATTTTTAGCTGAACTTTTCCTAAAAGGAAGTTTTCATGCAGAGACTGCATTAAATTATATGAGTTTGGTCAAAGAAACATATGCAGTAAGCATTGATTGTAGAGATCTACTGATTATTGAAGCAAATAGGCTTAACTAGGTTTGATTAAAAATATGTTGAAGCTGTGTCCTTAAAAGTTATGGATGTCCTAGCACTGTTTCAATTCTTGGGCTGTTTAATCAAAATATAATCATGGGATTTAAACAAGCTAAACAGGAAGTTTCTCTGCATAAGTGCATGTCATGTATCACCTCATAGAAGATGGATAGGATAAACAGGTTGTATTTTGTCATATTTACACATCATCACTGAAAAATAACTTCTCTGAATTGATTTTGTAAAAAGGCTTCAGCTGTTTTTGTAAGAAAAATTGAGCAATCACACACACAAAAAAACAAAAGATGATGATGATTATTGTTGTTGCAAAGTGTGACAGTAGATGACTTAAGGGGATTTCCAATAGCACAGAGAGTTGACAGTACCTTTGGACATCTAAGACCTTCATAAAGTCTGGCCCATACTAAGTCCTTTAGCGCTGAGCTCTTACAACTCTGCCACTTTTCCTTTCAAAGAATCATTTAATGGTTTGGGTTGGAGGGGACCTTAAAAACCATGTAGTTTCAACCCCTGTGCCATGGGCAGAGACTCCTCCCACTAGACCAGGCTGCTCAGAGCTCCATCCAGCCTGGCCTTGAACAGCTGCAGGGATGGAGCATCCACAGCTTCTCTGGGCAACCTGTGCCAGTTCCTCACCGCCCTTAGAGGGAAGAATTTCTACTATTTAATCTGCACCTGCCCTCCCTCAGTTTAAAGCCATTCCCCCTTATCTTGTTACTGTCTATCTGCCTTCTAATAATCTCCTTTCCTGTAGGCTCCCTTCAGGTACTGGAAGGCCACAATTAGGTCACCCCAAAGCCTTCTCTTCTCCAGGCTGAACAATCCAAATTCTCCCAGCCTTTCCTTGAATGAAACATGCTCTACTACATTGTAGTGCCTACATGGTAGGTACTTCATAAGTGGTAAAAAGAAGATAAAGGACATCAATTTTAGATTCATGTTGGGTTTCTAACTTTTAGCTACTTTTAAAAAAACATCTCCCTGCTTATTTTCTGAGAAAATAGAAACTGAAAATTAGTTAGGACAAAGCTTCCTCATTTTCGTTATCAAAATAAAAAATAATTGCATTTCTTGATAGAAAAACACTTTGCACAGGGCATGAATTCACTTAGATACTTCTATCACAATATTTACTGCATTATTATAGAACTTGAATTGACATCCACAGCTACAGCTCTTGCTTATTCCATTCCTACATTCATATAAAATCATCACCTTTTAACTTATTAAACTTTACAGCATGATTCACTAATGCAGTATTTCTTATATAAATTACTTCAACAGATTACCAAAAAAATCAGGTATTCAATAAATTCACCAGTGGTTCTTAATAGATTTTAAAGGAATTTGTTTAAAAGCCAAAATGCATTAAAACATAATTTATCTGGTAAAAATTAATTCAAAATTAATTCCTTTGTCTCCATGCAATCATGGATGCAACTGTTAAAAGGAATGGTTCTTTGAATGTTGGACTGTATCTTTCCTCTGGCCAGCTGTGCCCCAGCTTGTCACTCTATGACACAGAACAAATGACGTGAAGCAGTTCTTTTCAAGGCAAAAGAAAAACTGTTTATTAAAATCTGAATCCAATTTTATATCTTCCTGAAATACCAGTGTCATTGGAGGGTGACCAGTGCCACCTCCTCAATGCCATTGGGCAACCCAACAGTCCATCAAGTTGCTCATCCCCCACAAAAGAATGAAAACAATAAGTTATTTACATAAAGTGTGTGAGAAAGTTCTGTACAAGAACGTAAACATCAGAAGGCTGTAGAAAAACTTGAAAAAATCAGGGCGACACCAGCTCTCAAGCCCAACCCTTCCTTGAGCCACAGCATTTACATCAGCAAATGCTGGTATCCACTGCTTTTGCTCCATTGGCATCTCCAGTCCGAAGTCTGAGGTCTTCCTCCTCTGAGTCTCCCTCCACTGCTCTCTGTAAGTCTTCCTCTCTATTACACCTTGTGCCTGCAGCTCCTCTTTCTCCTTTCTAAGATCCTTCATATCTACCATGGAAGATTCCAGTAAGATTCTTTGGCTTTCTGCCAATGGATGTACATATTATACATGTTCATTGTCCATTTGGATGCTTCTTCTACATTCACAGGATGCTTTTACACACAACAATTGCTCAGTTTGGTACAGAGTCTGAAAGATTTTTACAGAGATATTGGTGAGATAAGGAGCAGGCCCTCAGGGAAGCTAGTGCAAGTCTCTTGACAGGGAGTACTTACACCAGAATTACTGACAGGTCATCCTGACAGAGAAGCATTTTATATTTCCCAAGTCTTTTATTGGAGCATATGTGGGGTCTGTAAAGTGCTTTGATGTTAGAGCTGTATTTAAGTGCTGGGCATTTATTGTCTTGAATCATTTGGGTTAAGAGTTGCAGACATGGGGAGGCTGTTTTTTGTTAAGCTTTCTGTTTTATCTTCTTCACACATGGTCTCCTGCTGCATGGAGTTGACTTAAAATTATAAAATGCAGAATTAAGTATTAAAGAGGATTTTGGAAAGGTCAGTGGGTGACTGATGAACAACCTGGACTTACACATAAAATCACATGGAGGAAAAAATCCTCCTAATGTGAAACTGGAAGGACTCCTGTTCCTTGCTCTTCTCTGGCCTGCCATGTGCCAGCCTGAGGACTCTGCCCCCCAAGATGGGGGCTGAACTAATGCCTACCTGAATTCACAAAACTAACATAAAGTACCTCTTTTTCTCAGAAACAGAAAATACAGTTTCCATTTTGACTGTTACAGTATTACTGTCATGTAAATTAATGGGAAACAATCCTGGATAGAAGCTGCTTTTTATACAATTTCGTGATAATTCCTGAAAAAACCCTTTTCCTTTGCTATGAGCCATCTTTTAGTTTTGTGTTTCCAGGGCTGTTTGTGTCAATGTATTTCTGTGTTCAGCAAAACCTCAAAAGCCTGGAGCTGCTCATTTAAGAGAGTCTGATGGTGATTGCTCCTGCCACCTCCAGAGATCTTTTAAAATGGCAAGAAGATTGGAAAGATCAGAGGGTAAAAATTAGGTTTTAATGGCAATTCCAAGAGCACGTTGGAGAAGTAGATCTGAGGCGCTCTGTTTTTAGCTGGATTATGTGCTTTGCATACAGAATGAAGGGAAAGCTGGGTTCACAATACTGTGTGTGCTTGGTTTTTCAAGGCTGTCCAGTCTTCTCCACTGCTATTTCCTAATCAGAGGTTGATTCATGCGATGATAAAGAAAATTCCAAAGAGGCTGCAGATTTTGGTTATTGGAGAATTACTTTTGGTACTTTTTTTCCAAATCAGAAGTACCTCAAGCACCTGAAACACACTAAGGCAAAACCCTGTGTACAGGTGAGGAGATGCCTAAATGGCCAGTAAAGTCAAGGAGTGAGACTTTGAACACATCCCACTGACTCAGTGACCTGCTTAGGCATCCTGGGACAGACTTCCATTTTGCCATATTAGGAAAAGTTATCAGACCTTTTAGAAATCTGGTGTTTTTCCAATCTACTCCAGTGGGATGAGCTCAAGGAGAACTATGAGCAGTTTTCCCACCTACTAGTTAAAGACAGGTAGTGCATAAGAGCTAAGAGGCAGAAGAACTTTGAAAGAATATGTTTAACCTAAATATTTATATACACTTGAACCCTAAGCACTTACTCATGCTGAAATAAGACTGCATATTCTTAGGTTTTTTTCCAACAGTGATATTAGAAATTTGAAGAATAACACTGACATTTCTGTATTATAATACCCTTTAAAAAATTGAATTGATATATTAGTATGGTTAGGAGCACCCTAACACATTTCTTGCTACAAGACCATTAATTGTTTATTTGCTTTTTGGGTTTATTTTTTTTTTTTTAGTTTTTATTTCTTCTTTCCCTCAGAGCAATTCCTAGAAGAATCCACTCAGACAAAACACTTCAGGCATCTCCAAGTGTGGGGCTGAAGTACATATTGCCAGGTTGGCAGGCTTCTTTGAAAGTCTAGAGGCAAGACTTGACATTTAGTTGGAGATGAGGAAAAGGAGAAGGGAAGTATGGGGAGCACTTCAGATTTGTGCCTCAGGGGTGAAAAACAATTGCCTCTGTCAGCATTTGGCGTTTTTTCATGTGGGAATTGACCACTCTTTTCTTACTCAGAAATTCCTGCTGAATTTAACAAGGATAGTTGTGTTCTTTTGATATGTAAATGTTATTTAAGTTATTTATGGAGTCTGATCTGAAACTGTGTCAGGGTGCAGGACAAAGCCTTAATACTGGTGTATGCTGTGACTTGTTTGCATCCTTCTGTCTTGCTTGTTTGGGCTTGCAGGTCATGCACTGTGGTCTAGGCAGAGACAGCCTGGAGCAGACACCATTGGACTGTAAAGGTGACTCTGACTTTGTCCTGTTCTCTCTCTGGTTTTGGAGAAGAAGAAGTCTTTGCCTGGGAGGCACATATTATGGGTCTGCTCACATCCTGTGCTTGGTGGTCCACTTTGTTCACGAGAGTAAGAATTAATGGTAAAAGAGCATGCAGCAGAGCTTGGCAGGTTTTGGAGAAGAGCAGGGGTGTGGTGAAAGGATAAGATTATTTCCATTCACAGAATGATTCTGAAGATAGGTAAATTTGTAGCTGAAAGGTAACCAAATGCTGCAGTGAGAAAGTCGAGTAGATGGAGAAATTACAGCAAAATTGGTTCAAGTGAAATTTGCAGATTCAGAGCAGACACAAGTGTCACCATTTGTTTTCTAAGTTCTTTTCATGAAAGTTAGGAGACCTAACACTTTCCAGAAGTCTGACAGTTATTTGTTAAACAAATCAGATTGACAGAAGTATTTTGATCTATGCAAAATTGTGTCTTTTTTCACTGAAGTAGACAAAAAGTTGTTTATTTTCCTGTCCTCTACTCCAACTGTTTTATTAGAGAGAAATATAATTTTAGTTATGCACTCAAGTTTAGTTTAGCACTCAGGTGTTGCTATTTACTAAAATATTGAATGTACTCCTTTTCTCAGATGGAATGGTGTGGGGGATAGTTTACAGGGTGGGGCAGAGGAGGATTGTGAGAGAAGGTCCTGTCATGTACTCATAAATGGGAAATCCCAGAATAACTGTTGCAAGCAAGTAGTGTATTTTCAAGATGAGGTAGGCATCAATATTTCCCCTACTTTCAAGCCAAGTCCCTCCAATTATTGAGTGCTCAGCTCCCAGCTGAGTTGCTGGGAGTGGTTGTCACTGTACAACAAAGAGCATCATACCCTGGCAACCCAGTTGTATTTCCTTTAAAATTGGTAGCAAAATCCCCACTATTTTGTCAGTACCAGATTTAAATGTCAGAGTATTTTTTGTCAGGTAAACTCATTTTCTACAAAGACCAAAGGATTTAAATCTGAGCCTTATTATGGCATATGAAAATTTTAGTAGGAGTTTATCCTAAATATGTTAAACCTTCTATTTACTGCAGTCAGCCTTGTTTCTTTCACAGACATTTTCATATGAAAAAATGAAAAGCACCATCAAGGTGTTGTTTTTAAGAAGCCTTCTGCAAGCTGTGAGGCTGTCTCACAAAAAGCTAATTTGGGTAAGATGCATGCTGAATTTTACACAGCCTGCTTTCAATAGGCTTGCTGCTCTGCTGGCCTGAAGATCTGTTGCCTGACTCCAAAAATGAGTCCAAGTTTTGTCACACCAACTCTCTGCAGGAAATTGCTGTTTTCACCTATTGAGCTGCTTCAGCTTGTGTGGTGGCAGTTGTGTCTTTTATCCCATAAACAGTTCAATGCCTGCCTTTTATTCTGGGTCATGCTGCAAAACAAAGCAAACAAAGAAAAAAATCTAAAGGAGCCCAAAGTTAATTTTTACTTGATAGCAGCATGACAATGCTTCCTGAGGGACATTACTAATGGCAGCCCTTGGTGTAAGGGACAGAGGCCCTGGTTAGAGGGAGTGCTGTTGTATTTAATTATGTAAGTAATTAAGCTCTGGTCCATGCATTTAGGAGAGGTTGTCCCTGAGTTGACCTGAAGTTACTCAGGTAACTTCAAAAAGTAACCTGAAGATGCCAAATTTCTCAAGGACTAATGGCTTCATAAAGAATGTCTGGAGTTGGTCTGGGATTCCTTTGGAGGACCACTTTTCAAAGAGGATAAAACCATGAAGGGATTTCTGCCAGAACCTAGCTGATGCTTGGTTCTGTGTTCTCACTTATGGTTGGGGCCATACCTATGCAGAGGGCACCTTTGCAAGGACAGGAATGCCCACAGACCATACCTCCAGGACACCTCACATAAATTCATGCCTTGTACCATTTCAGTAAAACTCTTCCTTGGGTTGAATCAGCATCTAATGTCATGAATACACCTGTGGCTTTTAGCAACACAACTAGGTAAAAGAGAGATTTAACCTTTTTATACTGTTAACTGTGTGCAGCTTAGTCATAAGGGACACACAGCTTTGCTAGGGCATTTGATGCCATCTTTCGGCCCTATGCTGAACATAAATGCTGTCCCAATCACAGCAACCACACTTAAAGCCCTTTCCTAGTAGCAGCACGATGATTCTGTTGTTTCTTGGACATCCTTTCCAATGAGCCTGATGGTGACACTATCATGAAGCTCCGTGCACGTCACTGTGAGCTAACCTATTTAATGATGCATTAAACATTAAATTTGCATTAACCTGATAATGCAAATTTTACATCATGACGCTATTTCTGAAAAAAAAAAAAAAAAAAGTAGCACCTGACTTTATTTCAGTAAAACCTCTGTTGCACTTAGTGAGGTGTTAGACAAAATTACTCAAAAGTGTCCCAAAACAGTTGTCCTTATAAACCTGGTTTGTCAAAAATTGTTACTCCTGAGGAGAGAGCAAGCAAGCATGGTTTCTTCTCCTAACTTCATTTGAATCTGCTTTGGTCACTTTAAGGTTACAGTAGATTGCCAAGTTTCTGAACAGCAAAATAGGCAATAGATGTGTGTATCCTCTTGTTGTCCAGTATTGTATTTTTGACCTAAACATTTGAAGAATTTTGTGATTGCAGTTGCTTTACAAATAGCAAAGGGAAACCAAGGGATAGGGAGAAGTAGTAAGTCAGTAGTGGAACTGGGAGTAGATTTTGGCTCTTGTGCCTGATGTCAGTCAGTAGTAATTCATGTTCATTCCTCCCTGTGATGTGCATTTCCACAGCCCTGCTGTGACACCAGATTCTTTGGGGTTTGTGAATGGAGCTCAGTAAGCGCAGAACGGTGAGCAAGAAGTGGTCACAAAGCAGAAACACAGTAGTGTTAGATCCTTTCAGTGCATTGGTTCAGTGCTTCTTGAGCTGCCAGTAGTCTTCTGTGGCAACAGTACATGAAAAATCCACTGTATTGTATATAAAAGGGATTGCCATGAACTAATCATTTCTCAATTTGTTTGACTTATGCCAGATTTAGAAAGGTCAAATCTTTGTTAAAAATGTCCTGATCCATCACTAATGTGAAGGTGTCTCCTTTTCATTGGGATAAGCATTGCTGCTCTGTCTCTCACTGAAGCTGGCTCCTGCAGTGCAAACACACAAGATCTGTCTCATACTTCTTTTTTAAGTAACACTATTGCTGATGAAAGGTTGTGAGATGGGGAGAAGCTAGGAGATAGAGTCAGCATTTACTTGCTTTGACAGTCTAGAAGAATTGTCAAAATGTATCTTGTGAGATGAAATAGCTCTTCTGGTTCCATCCCCCTTTTTTCCCTCCAGGATTGTCTGTCTTAGTGTGTCTGTCGTGCATAGGTTAGGGGTCCTTTATGATGCTCTTGTTTTTATTTGTGTGGTTTTTTTCTTCCTCTCAAAATCTGCCCTCACCTTTTACTGCCCACTGCTCAGGTAATGTGAAATAGTGAGACATTTTTCCCATGGTCTGGGCTCTTGATGCCTCCTGGGGAATGCGAAAGACAATCTGGAAGCATCTGTATGGATGTAGTTTCTGCCAGTTGTGGGCCATACTGGAAAGTCTGATTTACTTCAAGCATTTACTGGATAGAAACCAAATGTAGTCTGGGGAGTCTGGCTCTCTCTCCCATTTAGCCACAGTAGAGTGTGCAAGCTGTGAGGTTACAGAAAATGCTGGGGTGTTTATGTAGTGACTCTAATTTCCTTCCAAAGGAGGCAAAGAGCTGAGCCCAGCATTGGGGTTAGCTCCAGAGGGAGCCTCCAGCTGAAGCTTCCTGGGGAGAAGCATGTTTTCCTTTGGGAGTCTAATCCAGCATAACTACTACCCCATCAAAAGCAAAGTGCATTGTTGCAACAACATGGTGTGCAGGTGCTACAATGAGCATGGCTACTGACAAAGTAAAAAAAGAAGGAATACCTGCCACAGACCCAGATGTCACATCTTAGAATGTTAAGTCTTCAGCATGATTCTGAAAAAATAAGGAGTGTTTTAGCATTTTTTGTCTTGCTTGCACTTTGCACTTTCAGTATCTTCCCACTGTCTGTGGTGTTACATAATGTATGATTTTATCTCAGTGCAGGCACAGTGGTGTATCCAACTGCACAGGTCTGCCTGCAGTAACCTTCCTGTACTTGTGTTACAAGAGTAAGTGCTGACCCATCAGCTCTCTTGAAACTGAGACCATGGCAGTGCTGTGCTTGGCCAAGGACACATGGTTTATGAGAGTTTTAATCATTGAAGTTAATTACATCAAGACCTTGTATTACATGTAGTACTTTGACAAATTTGTACTGGGTTTGAGATGACATAAATTACTTCTATGACAGTTAATAGATTATTCCAAATTAATGTATAGTCGGATTAGATCTCCATTAGTCAAAGACAGAGGTTATTTTGTTGAAAATGTTAACATTTACTTAAGACTTTTTACAGAATTTTTTCTACCATCATGTGAGTTCTGCAGGAGTAATTTAATTATTAATTCAATTCAGCTTTATGTACTGCTGCCTTCATCAAAGAAGTTGACTACTGACAGCACTTGTATTTAATGTTCCGGTAAGCCTGATTGAGATACAAGATTAAGTTCACTTATATCTCCAAGAGGAAGGCAATAAAATTTTTCTGCATTAATGAAATGACAGCTATAATTAAGCTGCTGGTCAACTTATGCCAAGCCTACAGCTCCTCACTGTAGACTATCTTAAGTCTTCAGACTAAAACAAAACTGGCATCATTAGCTCTGAAAGAAAGCTCAAAAGACTGGACCTGTTTTTTATTTGGTAAAGGCCACCCTAGTTAGTCCTAACTTGATATTAGACATTGATCATTTTTGGGGGTCTCTTTTGCTACATGACCTTTGGTATCCATTCTGCATGTATGGGATACAGGTATGCACCAAAGGCACGAAACAAGCTGAGCTGGCTGTTGTCTCTGCTGAGGCACACTCAAGTGCTTGTGCTGACATACAAGCTTTCTTTACTTTTATGACTAAAAATAACCAATTCAGATTTGAAAAAATATATTGTTATTGAATCTTTCTTACAGTCTACTTTTCTAAAAAACGTATTTTTTTAACAAGAGAACTTGAATGTTTTAGTCCCTCATAACATACTTGATTAAGATCATTTATCATCTAAGGTAGCATATAGTGCCAATTCTTTGCCCATATTCTCAGTGGACTGTTAAATCAGTATTGATGAGCTGAGGAAGGCTCTTATGTCTTCTTTTTTAGTGAAGAGATAATTTTTTTCATATCTGTGGGTTTGATTCTTGCTTCCCATCTTTTCTGTTGATGTTTCCCTAGTTGAGTTCTCAGTCCACCTGAGACATCTCTTTCTTTTTACTGAAGATCTACTTGATCACTTAAACATTTAAGTTTTTCATATTTTTTGTCTAGAGTGATGTTAATGTATTTGAGTCACCCTTCTGCTCTTGTCCTTCTTTGTACTTCCATTTACTGTGTTTTAAGGCCTCCAGTAGCCAATCAAAATGGAGACGCAAATGATGCCACAGCTTCTCAAGTACTCTACCCAACAATTACAACATCTGTTGTAGTTTGGGTTAGGATTTAAAGAAATTAAGCTACATCACTCTCTGCAGAATAAAAGAATAGTTTTATTATTATATTTATTATGTAAGCCATAGAAGATACAGGGACTTCAGCAAAAGGGAAGGTAGAGATATTAATAAGTTGGTAATGACCTTGGTCCATCTGCCAGGGTAATTTTCCTGCCTTGGTAATTGAAATGTATTCAAATGTGATTGAAAGGTCATCAAGGATGCAAATCAAAGACTTAAGCACAGTTTCTGATCAAAACATTTAGTATTGTTGTCGACTTTTATGAACGGCTGAAGGATCTGCCAAATGGTAAATTTCACTTATTTAATCAGGCTTCTTTGTTACAACAAACTTTGACTGCAGCTGAGCTCTTCACTTGAGGCCAGTACTCACTGAAGGGCAGACGAAGGTCTTCTATCCATAGTTATCTTGCAGTTCTGCAGAAAAGTGAACACTGGGGCAAATCCCAATGCAAAGTAATTCTTCAAAGGGGAAAAAGGACTTATCAAGAGCAGTTTTAACTCATATGATGAATACAGTGTGAGCAGATGTGAAGAGTGCTAAAACCTGTGTTGCAAAATTTGATCCAAACAAAACTTTCAAAATCTATCCTGGATGTGCCAGTATCAGTCCAAAGGTTTTTTGAAAGGAATTAGTAGGGCGATATATGATGTCTGTACAACCAGACTGTGCTTTTAAGATTTTCAAATAGGGAAAAGAATCAGTAAAATAAATGAATACTTTTCTTTTTAAATATCCATTTCCTGTGCAAAAATCAGCTACATTCAGTGACCATGCATAAAATTTGTAAAGCTCTTCCATTTCATCCAGAATATTTACTTCAGTGTGAGGCATTGATTTTTAGTAATAATTCATGTAGAATCAGTAGAAGAGCCAACTGAAAATAAAGGAGAAGGGAAGAAAATGAACCCTCTGTCCTCTCTGTTATGTATGCTAATTATTGCCAAAGAAATTGGCATTACTCTCCTTGTCAAGATCAGGAGTGATACTGCCTTCAGAAAAGAAAAACAGCCTATTTTGGCAGGGTGAGTCATATACTCTGTCCCCCTGCCCCCGCCCTGCCAAAAAAAAAGACAATCTTTTGGTTCTCCAGCTAGTCAGAGTAAATTATGGACACTCTGAACTCTGTCCTTCTTCAACACTGGCTTTGCTGATGCCTAGCCAACCTCTGTAGCCACCATGCTCTCTTGATTGGGCATCTTGGTATTTAGTTTAAAAATGAGGATGTGGGGAAGTATTGTTTTGACATGTAGTGATTGTAAGCAAAGATATTTGATCATGGTCTGGGCCTGCTTCAGATGCAGCACTCATCAATTAGCCCAAATTTATCTGTAAAATGACTAATCCATGCAGCCACACCATTGCACATGAGCTGTGATCTGAAATCAGATCAGATCCAGTTCTGTTCTGTTGGATCCTCTGAGCTGATGTGATGATTAATTAATTATTCTGGTTGTGCGTCTGATCCCATTAAAGGCAGCGCACACCACACACACTGGGGAGAGATTTGCAGAGATGATTGTTTAGCAGAGACTGTGCATATGGAAATTTGTTCTCATTTCTTCCTTTGTGCTATCCCATTTACAAATCGAAATGACTGCTTCATAGCCAGTTCTCATTATATTTCTCTCCCAGGAGATGTGAAATTAGCACTAGGAGAAATCCCACAGTGGTTGGGAGTGAAGCCCGGTCTCTGCCGTGGAGGTTGCCCCACCAGGAGTGGAGAGCAGGGAGTCAGGCTGGCAGGATCCTGCCCTCTCCAGCATGTCTCAGCCAGGGACTGAAGAAGAAGAGGAAACTGGCTGAACAGTACAGAGTTCATGTATACAAATGGATCCCTTCAGAGAGGTGTAGGTATACACTGATTTTGAAAGGAATTAGTAAGATTAGTAAAATGGTTTTGAGCAAGATGGGTATGTTGGCATTATTAACAGTCATGTTAAAGATTTGCAGGACTGCTTATATACTGAATACTGAATAGCAAAGCCCAGGTGAGACTGAGGGTGTAACAGCCATGCACCAGATCATATTCCTTGCTAGTTTTAGTGGGCTAGAGAAGCACTTGGAAAGATTGTATCTCATTGCACTAAACTGCACTTTGTTAAATAAGCAATTTAAACAGGCAAAAACTTTCTGGCAAGGCATAGTAATTCTATAACTTTGTTACAGTTTTATGTCATGGAAAGGTTGTGAAGTTTTTTTTTTCCTTCTAGAAAAGGGAATATTCTGGTAAAGATATAACAATTTGAAAAGATGGGCTTTTATGAGATCTTTTTGTAGTTGCAGACTTGTTTCTGTCTATGCTTTGCTACGCCAGTGCAGCCATCTTACCTGAAAGGAACATTGTGGGTGATCCCCTTCAGCAGCTGCTCAGGAAGCTTGCTTAAAACAGGGAATCAAGGAGAACAGCTAGGCTGTTATAAGATTTAAGTCTTTCCAGTCCCATTCTTTACATTCCTCTAAGCCTGGTAGAAGGCAAAGGGCTGTATCCCTCAGTGTCAACTTGGGTTGACAGAACAGTTTTGATCTCCATGACCATGCTGGTAGGTAACTCGTTCAGATTTGTGCTGATCAGACATTCTCTCCTTGGGTGGCTGCTTACTGGCCTGAGACCAGATCCCAGAAAAGTAGAGCAGGGCTTAGCAAATGAGATCCCTGTCCTTGGAAGTGCTGGCAGATTTTGCATGTTGATAAAGCTGCCTGGGTATTTCTAATCTGTGTTTTCTGACACAAGTGATGAATGGTTTACCAACTTTTACTTCAGATGACCTCTGTGCTTACACAGCTCACCCAGGTAGGCCTGTATTTTCAGATACTCTCTGGGCTCTGTGTTGCCCAGTTCACTCAGAAAGCAGAGAACAAGGTATTCCCTCCCCAAACTCAGTAGATGTATTCTTGAAATCCAGAATGTGTTTTCTGAGAATA
This sequence comes from Peucedramus taeniatus, assembly GCA_013400575.1. Taxonomy (NCBI): domain Eukaryota; kingdom Metazoa; phylum Chordata; class Aves; order Passeriformes; family Fringillidae; genus Peucedramus; species Peucedramus taeniatus. The sequence goes on from WBNO01000393.1 coordinate 135,008, forward strand.
TACAAGCAAATTGTCTCATTTTGTCCTTGAAGTCAATTAAATATTGATATCATTCAAGGAATTTTAAATTTGTTTTTTCCTTTGTTTCAAGTGGTCTTGATGATGGACTAACACAGATTTGTTTTCCCCCAAAATTAAAATGAATTTACTCTTACCCACAAGTTATAATTTAACTATTTTACTGATAATTCTTCTATTTAGTTGCTATGATTCTATGGTCTGCAGCAGGGTCAGGTCAGCTTGTGCAGGTAAGAAGTGAAACAATTGTTCTATCAAAAAGTGGTCAACTGAGGCAGTCCTGTAGGGGCCTTTTGCTCCAGATAACTTGTGTGCAACAATTCCTTTTCATGGGATATGCCACCAGTGGGATGGAGATTGACTGTTGTCAAGGTTTCTGTTGGCTCATGGCCACCTTCAGGCACCACTGTCTCCCCAGAGCTGCCTCCCTAAATCTGCATCAGTCCTTTTCTTTGCCCTTTGGTGACACTGTGAAAACAAGACACAAGCAGAAGGGGAGTAACTTCATACAGCCTGAGACCAGCAGTTCAAAATGCCTTAGTCCTGCATCGATTGCTACGGCTCAGTAAATGACTGCAAGATTGCCTGGTTACCTTATCTGTGCACTTCCATCCCTCAAGATATTTGTATTTCTGTTAAGTGAGAACTCAGCTCAGTGACCTCACTTGTAGTGTTAGCTTTACACTGATATAGCAATTATCCAAATGCAGTGTTCATGTAAATTAACACTGTGCTCTCAGCCCTTCTCTTACTGCATTAAGCTCTAGTAGTTAATATAATTTTTATCCATGGAGCATTTCAGCTACGAGAGCTCTGTGATAAGGAGCTATAGTTTGTTTGTTGCTAGCGTAGCTGGTTGGAAATACTTGTTAAATTTGTCACACTGTCTGCTTTTTTTCTAATTCTTAATGCTGTGAAGACACAAGACAGCATCATGGAATAGCTGCAGTGGTCTTGGAATATGAGTGGTTTTGAGGCTAACAAGGAAAAACGGCAGATTAAAAAATGGGTTGCAGGTAGGAACAGGATTGTGAATAATTAATTTTTAAATCATTCTTCATATTTAAAAATTAAATATTTTATGGTCATTTAAGCATCTTATATTCATGGCCATTTCAAGGTACCTTAGCCAGAAATCACACTGAGGAAATAAATTATAGTGCTTCACCTTTTTACCCAAATGTTTGCTTGCTGATGATTGATGGCACGTGTCTGAATCCCTGGTTTAAATCCTCTTCTTTTGTGAGATTATAGCCTTGATTTCTCAAGAGCTCCCTAGCCCTAAAAGGCAAGAGAAGGAGCTTCATTGTATGTGAAAAGCCTGACACACAAACCTAAATCCAAGAACCCCAGTTAGACTGGTACAGAAATCTTCCTGAAATTTGAAGCTCTAGTAGAGGGGAAGTTAATTCACCTCTCTGCTCAGCTTGTCCTTCTATATATAACATGGGCATCTCTCTGCTCAGTGAGAGGCAGATGCTCACCTCAGGATCCTGCCAGCCAACAACCACATTCCCAGCTCTGCCTTTGGGATGTTCATGTTCTCCTGGGGAGTTAACTCTTCATTCTCCTGTTTCATCTTAAAACTATAATAAGAGGAGGCTCCTGACTCTAGTTTTTCAATTGGTATATATAACACTCAGCAGATAATTACAACTGAAAAATGCCCTAAAATCTATGCAAGTCTCATCTTTATGTACTTGTTCACACCATATTTAAGGAAGTTCTGTTGGGAATACCTGAGTAGACATTTAATGATAAACATAGTGCGGTCCTAAGCCAGATATATCACTCTAAAATGTTTTCTTTGCAGAACACTTCATAGAGGTAGCTCTTTTGCCTTGCTTTGGGGTGAAGATGGATCTTTGTTTACAATAATGCTTTTAGAAGCTTTTGTTTCTGTTCTAAAAATAAATTAGCATTAAGATTTCATATTTTGTGGGCTTTGATTTCGTATTAGCTGTGTGTAGGTCTCAATTTAAGACATGGGAGGAGAGGGAAGGTTGCTTCTGATTTACAGATTCACCCCTTCACAATCTGAAAACTAAAGCTGGTTGGTTGGATTTTTTTCCTTTCTCATTAGCAATTTTGGCAGGAAGATTCTGACAGGCAGTTTTCATCAGTCTTCCTTACTGTTAATTCAAATTCAGCAGTAGCATGAATATGGTTCTTTTGATTTGAGTTGAATTACTCCAGAGTCAACTTGATATGCATGAGACCACAATTACTGCCTAAAATACCAGGCTTTTTTCCACTGACTAGCTCTACTGGGAAAACTAGTAGAGGGTGAAGATTTATTTTAAAACATGAAGCAGAAGGCATAACTCCTGTGAATTTTTTTGTGCTTTATACACATGGTTAGAAGTAAAAATGCTTAAGGTAGGATAACACCACAAAAACACACCAATAAATACAGAGTGACGTTATCCTGCTTGTATCAGGTGATTCATACTGGGGAAATAATTCTTCTAGTCTAGATTGTGCAGCATCTGGAGAGCTGGTAGTGGTTATGGTAGTTAGCATTAAATGAGGTTCTAGCTCCAAAGACAAAATAGAGAATGTCTGGATACTTGCATCCAGAGAGCATTTACCAGCAAATAGCAGAGCATGGTGGTAGTGGGGATTTTTTTTTTTTGGTTTGTTTGTTTTTTTGTTTGGTTGGTTAGTTGGTTGGCTGGGTTTTTTGTTTTGTTTGGGTTGTTTTGTTTGGGGTTTTTTTTTTTTTTTTTTTTTTTTTCTTTCCTATACATACTTAGTGCAATGAAAATAGTTTTGGCATCATCACTGAATTGTGTTGGGGAGTGCTTTATAAAAGCTAAAGGGTAGGCCAATTTTTTGAGCTCTACCTATGAATTTGTTTATTTGCAACTTATCTAATTAACAGAAAAAAGCATGGTCAGCAACCATAGCCCTGACATAGGTTAAATTGATATCTTGTTGCTTAACAAAGTCTTTGTCAGCACACAACTTTCTTCGGTGCCATCAAGCATAAAAGTAAAATTATTTTAGCTATGGTAAAGCCTGGTTCCATGCACAGTAAGAACATAGGAAAGCCACAACTTTTGTGACCTTTGTCTACTAAATCCAACGTATTTGTATTATGAATACAATAAGAGACTTTGGCTTTTTGCTTTCAGCAATGCTGATCTGAATGATTTGTGGTCATCCTGTGTTGCAGCTGATGTTAGACTGCAACAGTCTTAGACTGTTATCTCTCCTTTTTCAGTTTTTCACAGCTGTGATAAGTACTCAGAAAGCCACAGATGTAAGCATTCTTCAGGAGGATATTATTTAAAATTCACATAAGTAGATTACTATATTACACATTTGTTAGTGCCTTTTGCTGGAAACTGCTTCTTGTCTACTGAAGAGGCAGCTTTTGTGGTTACTGCCAGTGTACCTAGCTGAGGTTCAGGTCTAGACCTGGAAGCTTAGAATTTTGTCCTTCTCAGTCATCTTTCCAGATGCTGAATGGGACAGAGCTGAGTTATCCTTATAGGATTTCCATGGGTTTCCTTTGAAAATTACCTATTGTACAGTAATATTTATTATTAATATTTGGACCTTTTCCACACCCACCAGCTAAAGTGTCTTCAATGCCTGGAAATCTATAGGAATAGGTCAGGTCAGCCTTACCTAATCTCCCAAGCTGGTTCCCATTGCTTGAGCTGCCCTGCTCCCAAGCTGCACAATGGGTGGAGGGGAAATGTGTGGGAGCTGTTAGCTGGGGGCTCATAGTGGGACAAAGTGACATTTGAATTTACAGACCCTGTGACTGTGTGCTGCTCTACATGGGGTGGGAGGATGGAGATACCTAGCTGGGACTTAGAGGGGCTGTGTGTTTGTTGGCAGAATTTATTGTCTGTCGTTTGACACATGTGCAATGTGGAGGCTGAAAGTAGCAGCAAAAAAAACCTGCTCTGTATCAGGTTAGGGCTTTGCTACAACACAGCTGAAAACAGATAGTTTTCTTTTCCAAATATCTGAAGACTAATTGGGTATCAAACTGCACCATGTTTGTAACACATGCTGTGTGACATTCCCTGCTGTAATGGTCAGACAGGTCCACCTGGAAGTGACAAAAAGACATGAAATTAAAATGTAAAAATGCAGAGTTTATCTAGCCCAACATTTGGAGATGCTTCAAAAGTTGGGCTAGCTAATAGGTTTCTTTTAACAGATCTGTAGTTTGGAATGTGTTATTTTTTCTGAAAAAGTGGTATTTTTACTGATGCTCTAAGTATGTTTGTAATTGTAGGTAAGGGTTGTCTTAGCCTCAAATGCTGGTTTGCTTTAGCTTTTTATTATGCTTGACAGACTGATGCCTGTTCCCCCTCCTTCCCACCATTGTGTCTCTTTAATTCCACTTTACAGAGGAGTTGCTTCAGTGTCTTTGTCACATTTGAACTTTTGTTTAAGAATAAATTTTCCTGAGTGCTAAGCCTTACAGCAACTTAGGTACTTCCAAATCAGAGTAGATGTATGCTCTTCCAGCCAAGCTTTTCAGGGAGATTAGTTCTTCTGACTTCAATTGATTTAATAACTACTCTGCACTTGAAGACTTCTGAGGACTGTGCAGCCAAGGCACATCTAAAAATAACATTTAGGTCCAAGAGCCACTAAGGCAGTTTTGGAAAATGCAAAACATAACTACAGCCCCCTTCTCTTACATCTCACGTGTTGGAAGGAACAAAGGCCTAGTGTTTTGATGATGATGTGAAACCTGGGTATGCCCAAAACATTGCCAGTGTGATTCTTTTTCATTACTGTGGGTGATGAGGAAATTTGAAAGAGCTTCCTTCTGGATACATGATTACATGTTGGTTCAAATTATTTGAACTGAGGTAATAAGGATATAACTGGTCTTTTGAGAGCTGTGATCCAGACTGCCAGTTTTCAGTTGAAAACTTAGTTTTACCCCATTCCTGTTAAAATCAGAGCGTGATAGAAGCATGACCTTTTCTAGCCATTTGCAAAGTATGCAGAAATAACTTTGGAATGAGAAATTGGAAGTTGAAAGAGTAACTCCAAGAGCTGTTCCTGTTGCGGCAAGTTTGTATCAATTCTGTCTTGATCATGTAATGAAAACAAGTCTCCTGCTCGTTAGTCTGAAAGCTGAGTGCATAACTTACCAAAATGTGGTTTTAACCAGCAAGACTCTTGGAAAGTCTATGAGCTGTGCTGGACAGAGCAGTGCCTCAGGCCTAGCTGGGACTGAAGACTTCTCTGGGAGGAGGTTGTGTGATAGATGCATCAAGTGCTGCTGCTCCCTTTCTATGAATTTTTCACCCCTCCTCATAAAGGAGTTGTGTTAGATGTTTCATGGAGCAGCACACCTCGCCATAAGTAGAGAATTTGGTTGTGATTGTCACCAGTGTTCCTTTGTTAAAAGTGATATCCAGCTGTCTTAAAAGAAATTTCTGCAGGTAAAGCTCACAAAATCTGCCGGATTTTCAAACAGCATATGAATTAGTCCTTGTTTCTACAAATAGCATATGTTAATGAACACAAATTCATCTTTCTGTGAAAAAAAATATGACAATCTGTGTAGTCCCATGAAACAGTCTTCAAGCCCAAAATCAAATTACCAGTCAAGAAACTGTAAGATTTAAGGTGGTATGTGATATGGTTTTGAATAAACAGACTTAACTCAGTCATTTCCTAACAGCCTAGTGCTTGATCTGAAACCAATAATGTTTTGAAGAGTACATTCTATGTATGACTTTGTAGAGAGATACTGATCCAAAATGCAGGCATGTATGCTTCCAAGCAGAGTTTGGAGACTGGTACAGCACAGGTGAGGGTGCAGTGGTTTAGGGGGATAAAGTAAAGCTGAGAAGTCATCAAAAAGAAGAGCCCCATGAATGGTGTCTGAGAGTAGGAGCAGAATGAGAGGCAGCAAAAGGGCCTGAGGTACAAACATACCTTAGGAAGCCGGCCCAGGGTAAAAGGAGGAAATTTCCTTGGAGCTGCACATCCAAGGCCATCGGTGCTGTTTGGTTGCTTGGGTTTACAAGCAGAAACTGTGGAAGCTAGAAAAGACTTCTGTGACCTTACCTTGCAAGAGAGCAGCTCGTGCTGCTGTTTGATTATGGAGGTCACCTACATGGAAAACACATGCTGGGCAGAATTTTAAATTGCACTCTTGCTGGATTAGCATTGCTCCATATGTCCTTCCCCACATCATCACCTTCTGGAGACCAAATTCTTCGATTTTTCAACAACTTTATTGTATATCCAGTCCTAAAATGGAAGAGATTAGTGAAAACAGTTTAAAGGTCTCCTGCTTGCTTCAGGCTGTCATTGGGCTGCTTGTCAGGTGTGGATGCACCCGTGCAAATCTGCCTTGAGTGGGCTGGAGTAATCTGGGATTGCCAAGGAGCAGAACATGATGCCTTTGCTTCACTCACATGCATTTCCCCACACCCACCAGCACTGCACATGGTTCCAGTATGGCAAGAAAGGGCAGGGTCCCCTTATCCCTGCTTGGAGCTGCCTCCTACTTGTGCAGCAAGAAATGCTTTGGGATTTATGCAGCACCTCCTAGAAGTGCTATAGCAAGATTAAATTTTTTTAAATCCCCTTTTCCTTTGCCCATATTGGGGTCACTTTTTCTTCTCCCTTCCTTCTCACCTTCATTAGATGAGGAGGAGATGATGTGCTGAATGCCACCCCTGACATGTACAGGAAAGACTTCCTGTATTCCAGGAGGATTACCACAAGCCTAATTATAGTGGCTAAAACCCTGTGAACCCAGGTTCTGGGCACTATGGAGGAATATTATCAGAAATCTAAGACATCTATAAAAGATTTCCAGTGCATAGCTATGTATTCTGACAAGATCTCTAATATGCTGGTTGAGGAGAGCAAGCTAGTCAGCTACTGTTGGCACATTTTCTGTGTGCCAGAGCTTTACAGTATTTAAAAATGCAAAACATGTAACTAACAAATTTCCAAAGTGCCCCTAAAACAGAACAATTCTAGACTCAGTCCTAGAGTCTAGAGTCTTTTTTAATTTTCTGGTTCTGTCTGCATAAAGCAGCCGCCACAATATTGGTGCCAGAAGAGGTATGTTTTTATTACATCTATTGACATACTTTCACATGCAATTTCAGCAGAGACAAAGCACAGCTGGGCTTTAGCTTGCTATTGAAGGTGAAACCCAATCTGCAGTAGGCTAATTTCACTGAAATAAAAAACAAGACTTTTATGGTTAAAAATCCCCTTGGAGATACCTCAGCAAATTTGTTTTGTGAAACAAATAATTAAATAAAAGTATAATTTCGCTTCAGGGTGTTGTGAAGACAAGGGATTAATATTTGTAAATGTCTCCATGAAAATCAGTCAGGTTGTAGGACAGTATTTCACCATAAAGCAAGGCCTGAACAATTAGAGGTTCATGAAATAAACACAGCTATTCATAGCAGGGGGATGCAACTCTTTCTGAACCTGTTCCAGGATGAAGTGTGACACTGCCCAGCTCTTGGAGGAAGGGTCCCAGCACATGGCATCCCCAGAAGTGCGGCACTGAGTCTGGGGCTGTGAGTTTCTGCTGAGGGCAGGGTATTGAGCTAAGGCTCAGCTGGATGTGAGCTCAATTAAACTGTCTCCTGACTGGAATTAGCTTGGAGCCTGGACAAAACCAGCCTGCAAAGCACCTTGTAAATCTGCCTTCAGAAAGAGCTCTTCCTGGAGTATCACATTGTGCAGAGGTTACGGCTTCTCCCCATCCCTTCTTCCAGGCAAAGGGGAATCTCATGTCTGCCAGTAGGTTCCTTTAGACCAGAGTTTTCTCTAAGAGGGGCAGGTTTTCTTTCAGAAGCAGATGTTGGTAGTTCAAGGACAGCATGCAGAAAACCATTCATGCACATGACCAAAATTTTTATGTCAACAATGGGAACAAAAAAAGCCATTAAAAAACCTTGCGGTATCTTCCTCTCTGTCCCTTTTCCCCAGACAACACACACTGAAGCACATCAGGGCCTAGCACTGAGGACTTCAACCTGTAAGATCTAAATTTCATGAATTCTAGAGAAAGGAGGAGAACAGCCAAAGGAAACAGAAGTGTCAGGAAGGGTATCAAGGAAAGCAAAATAACTTACTTGATTACAGACTTTTCAAATGATTTACAACTCTACTGGAAAGCAATAGACCTTTTGTCTTGCGACATCCTGCTTACTGGTGTTTGCTGTGATAAGTCTGAGTGAAAGGATGGTGGCTTTTGCTAAAAATAATACGAAATAATAATGAAACATCATTTCACCAGCAAAGGTTTTATTTATTGGAAGAGTCTTTATAGTCAAATAACCTGGGCATTGGACAAATCAGGCAGAGATGTCTGTTCTTTACTGACACACATTAGCTGTTAGTGGGCTATAAAGGGGTACATCAGGCTTTACATCCAGCTGCAGGATATTCAAAACAACTTTAATCAGAGATTACCCCAGACTCCTTTTGCAGAACAGGTAACTGGACTTGTTCAGATTTTTAATAATCTTCATTGTGGCTATCCATCCCTTTGTGCCTAGGAAGCACCATAGCCAGCTTAAAGCATCAGGGTTCCTTGGGGGAATCTGCTTGACAGAAAAACTCACTCCAAAGGAGAGGGTCGAAACACACCTTTGTAATTCAACAGGAATAAATCTGATCCAATTCCCTGAAAAATTATAATGACAAGGACTGCCAGGGGGTCAGGCAACCCTGGAGCTTAGACAATTTTACTGTTCAAATTTTGTGGGTTGACTCTACTTACTTATGAAGCTGAATTGCTAATAAAATTAATTAGAAGCATCATAAGTTGGCCAAGAGTATTTCTACTTGAATCAGTCATTAATTATTCTGACTAGGATTGTCTGTCTTTTCTATTTATAGGCTGGCCATGGGTGACACTGACTGTTCTCGGGTTCCTGTACTGCTATTCTCATGTTGGAATTGAATGGGAGCAGAAGAATGCTGCACATCAGGAATGATGCAAACAATTATTCTTAAGGCAGGTTGATGCTTTTTCTACACTGGATATTCTGTCTGCACAAGGGTGAGCCAGACCAAGTCTTCAGTCCATGTATTAAAACCAAAAGCTCATTTAATTGATTCTGGATTGCAGGTGAACTGCAGGAATTGAACTGCAGAAACACTGTGGGCTGCAGCAGGGAGTGGGGAGAAATTATGAAATGTTTTGAATTATGTTATTTTTGTAAAACAGCATCTTTGTGACTCTGTGTACCTTAGAAGCATGCATCTCAGAACAGGTATTTTATGTATGTCGAGGGCTGTTTTCATGTTTTGCTACCAATTTGAGATACTGAAGAAAAAAAAACATTTCTATCTTGGAGAATTCAAAAAGCCCAATCTCTCACAGATGGTGTCCAGGGGCATGTAGGGCAGTGCCCTGCACTTCCACTACTCCATGAAGGGCATGATGCTCATCAGTTCTTCTTGATTGCTTTCCAGTAGAAGCTAGAACATCTTGTATTCTCACCGACTGGAGTAGTTCTGCCTTAAGCTACTTTTCCACCTACTGTAGCAAAGCCTACTTTTTCTTTTTAATGTCTTCTTTTAAAATTTTGCCTTTAAAATAACACCCTTTTGGTAACCTTAGAAATAGTTTTGTTTCTTTAAAAAGAGAGAGTAAGGAGGAAGGTCTTTTCTTAAGGAACAGCTTTCCTTTAAAATCAAATATGCTCTTAAAGCTCCTTGGACTTAAGGTGCTCTCTGCTTTGTCTTAGAAGTAAAGCATTAAATACTACCTTTATTTTGGGGCTAATACCACCCTCAGACTGTTCAGTCTGCCTCTTGTATTGTTCTGTTACAAAAGGAGATATCTCCAGTCTAGTTTAATGGTAAATCTGTTCAGTCTGCTTCATTCTCTGGTATCCAAGCAATCAGCTCCTGCAGTATATTGCAGACACCCTGGAAGGAACTTTTTAAGACCTTTAGAAAAAGAGTGGCACCAAATTAGCTGGAGTTCCATGTCCTTTGGCCGCACAGACCTGTTACAGCAGCATCTTTGCCCAAAGATTGTGTTCAGAGCTGGGAAGGTCATGCCTGCAGGTGTCCAGGTTGCAGGAATGCTTCGACACACGCTGTTTTCTAGGGGGAGACCCTTCCCCTGTCTGATACTATGGGTGTCTCCTACACTGTTCTGTTTTAAACTGATACTGAAGAGCAGCCAGAAGACCTTTAGTCTTTCTAAAGTTAGACATTCCCCCTAGGCATGGTCAAAAGGCCACAACTTCTGGAGTAGACTTCTTCCAAAAGCAGCTTCCTCTACCCAAAGCATGTCAAAACTTGTTCCATGCCCTGGCAGACATTTCAGCCTGTTGGGAATTAGTATCCTACTGTCCATCACTCCTGCAGCTTCAGCCAAGTCTGATATAATTTATCCCTTCAGTTCCTGAGGCAGGCTTCTGCTTATTGCCTGCATTTCTGATGTCTCTGCTGCTCACAACTATGGCAGCCTTCTTGTTACCCTCCATTTATTCCTGAAGAAATAAGGGCAGAGGTTTCAGCTCTCTATCCATCCAGAGAAAAGCCCACCTCTTGCTGTTTCAAAGCAGAAGCTCCAGCCTTTTACGTTAAGAGTCCCCCAGCTCCCCTGCCACGAGAATGCCATGACTTCCCTTGGAAGCCATTTCTAGGAGACACCATGGCCTGTTGAAAATAACTTACCTTGAATGCTGCCTGGCCAAAGACATGGCTCTCCTGACTGACTGGATGATGATTGCAGGGATTCTCTCAGCTGCAGAGTATATGGCTCTAAGCCTCTGAATTTACTAAAAGGATCTGAGATTGGCCTCCATTTTGGGGCAGCACTGAGCTAAGGGCAAGAACTTTCTCAGAGTTTGCTCAAATGTTGTAATTCAGTGGAATTAGCATTAGAGCAAAAAGTCATGAATCTGTTCTTCAGTCTTATCAATTACCATTATTACATGAACTGAGGTGCTACTGAGTGACTGGATTCCAATTTGTATGCATGCAAAACTTCCAGCTCCAATATGGAAATGACCCTGAAGGTCATCTAGAGCATGCTTATTTCTGAACTAAAATTGTTTTCTATTTTTTTTTCAGTGCTTTATATATCTTTCATAATTTTGTATCTTTTTCTGTTTCTATAAATAAAGCTGAAATGCACTGTTGGCTTGAAAGCTGTGTCTTGGAAAATGATAACCTTGTGTAAGAAAAATAAGTGCTCCACTGTTGTGGAGAAACACTACTATGCACTGGAAGCCTGCAGGGTGGGTGCAGTGCAGACTGGTCACTTTTATCCCTGTTGTGCACTGAATGGAACATGCCTTCCCTAATGGTGTGAGTTTAAAAAGCAAATCAGCCTTTTGTAGCTGGGTTAAGGAAAGACTTCAGTGTGTGAAGTTTCTGAGAAGAGCAGCATGCACATAAAATGATGCTTCCCACTCACAAAGTTCCTTCTCAGTCCTGCTTATACAACAGCTGTGAGCATGGGGCACGTTCAGTCAGACAACACTCAGCTCTGTGCCTGAAGCATTTCAAACTTGCTGTTCAGTTACTCCTTCAGCTTGGAGACACATTCCTCAGCACAGCCTGAGAAGTGACTCTTCATGTGGCACCTGATGGAATTGTGTGGTAGCCCAAAGTGGCATCCTCCAAGCAAGGCCTCTGTTACAGTCCTGGGAAGGGGGAGTTTGCAGAGACTTGGAAGAGACTGCAGTAGCCATGCTGCTTGCCAAAGGAAAAAAATAGGTGAGGGGTGTGTGAGAAAGAGACTTCCAAACACTGAGAGAAAGCTACCTAAGGGGTGTAGGAAACAGGTGACAAGGACAGACATGGCCAAAGTAAGACAGTGGCCATTTTGCACCAAAGGGGAGAACTTCTAGCTAGGGTGAGGGGAACAGCAGACACGGACTACTACTGCTGGGACACCCTAAAAGTCACAAAAGTGCAATGAACGAAAAAACCCCCAAAGGTGGTGGCTCTGAAAATGACCTGGACAGCTACATGATGGCTACTGACAAGAAGAGTTCAAAAGTGATTTTGAAAAGCTGTCTAAATGATGAGCAAGCATAATGTATAGTGATATATGGCTTTAATGGTTGTAGTAAAAGCTGTAGTAAAGTCTCTTGCACACACACATGCATCCCCTTTCTCTAGCCCCTCCTTAGTTAACAGAGCCATCGTCATTACTGGGTAAGATTATACTAGGTGGCTCTTTCTTTAATTCTGCATTGATTAGAAGGTGAGCAAGGCTTTGCTCATGTATCTCACATCTCAGTGCTAAAAGCAGCTTAGTTGGAATATCCAGCTAACCTCAGGTCAGAAGAAAAACAGCTTAACTGTGAAAACATGCAGCAATTTTGTTATTAGTCACAGCAAAAACGCAGGGCCTGTCCTTTCTCTTGCACACCCAATTTCCTTCATCACCACAAACTCTGGAGCCAGTCACAGTTTACACTTGCTGAGGGGGGAGGCTCTCTTTCTTCTGGCTTGGCAGCAGGATTGTCCTCAAGGAGCTGTGAAGAGCGAGGAGATTGCTATGCATGGTCTGTCACAACTTCTCCTCACTGTTCTTTATAGTTTCCCCCCCTTCCATGAGTAGTGCAGCTCATTATTGTTTTTCAAAATCATTCCTAGCACACAGCCATTTGTTAGTCAAGGCATATATTTTAATCCAGCAGGGATAGCTGAAATACTGCTCAATGTAAAGCCTGTGTGGAGAATGCTGTGCCTCTTACACCTTGAGGAAGAGGGGAAATCTGCATTACAATAGATCATTTCTTGAACTGTGGGACCTCTGAGAACAACCCTCTCTGGTGGGTCCCCATGGATGCCCAGGAGTGTTCTGTGCACATACATTGAATTCAACAGTCCAACCAGGAGCTGCTTGTGGAGCGGCTCGTCCCTTAGTTGCGTGTAAAAGGAAGAAAAAATGAAGACAACTTTGGTGATTTTTAATTTCCTGCTTCATGCAAACGCAATCACATCCAACACAGGTTCTGTCAGAGCATCTGAGAACGAGTCCCAGCTGCCTGTGGCACCAGTCACCTACACCCAACCTACAGATGGACAATGTGGCTCAGACATCCCCAGCCTAGGGGACACGCACTAGAAGCTCCAAGCTTGAGAGGCTTTCACAGAGGCCACCAACGCCCAGGAGGACAGGAAAAGGAAAATTTCTAGAAGGAAAATGTATATGACACCTGTAGACACCACACAAGAGATGGAGCTGAAAGGTGTCAAGGCTCAACTTTGAGGCAGCCTCTGCACCGCTCCCTTCAGTTCCCACAAGCTTTAGCAACATAAGTGAACTGCTCCAAGAGGAAAAAGGTGTGTGCACTCTGTACCCAGCAGAGATAGTGCTAGGATTAAAACTGTGTTCAAAAATCCCCTCATTCCTTATGCTGGGAATCACAAAGATCTGGGTGAGAACAAGGTAAGCTAACATCAGGATCTGGACCACAAATTAGGCTGCACCACCTTTCTTAATATCCAGAGGCAGCTCAATGTGTAAATAGCCTTAGGTAGCTGCATATCAGCACCTTTCAGGAACAGAACAAATTAAATGGGCTACCTGTGGCCTGTGCCTTCCCCAGCAATGGTCAGCCTGCAGGTAACAGAAATGCATTTTATCCACAGGGATTTAAGAAAAGCTTTATATATGGCTGAGTAGCTGAAGTGAATCATTGCAGACAGGTGTATCAGCCAGCCACTGAAAAATTAAAGTTTACTGAAGAAGCAGCACAGAAATATAACTTCAGTTATGACCTGTGGCATTTAAATTGTATTGGCACTCCCTGTAGAGCTGATCTTTCTTGACAAAATTAATTAATTTTTATGGACCATAACATTTTCATTCCTGCACTAGTGCATTTGAGTTTCCAAAATTAGGTGACAAAAATAGAAGAACTGGAAATGATACTGGAAGACCAGAAACAGCTACACTATTCATAAATTTAAAGGCAAGTCAGGGAAGAAATTAGGTCCAGTTGATTTTTTTTTTAGACTACTGCCAGAAGGGTTAAGGTTGCTTTAGGGGTTCAGGTATGTGGGAGGATTACTGTATAGTGAGCCACAATTCAGAGATAAAAATAAGCATTTATGAGACAGTTCTTGAAGTGATGGTATTGCTAATTTATAGTTATGTGTTTCCTTACTCTTACGGTAATAGTTTTGTGCTGAGGTGGTAATTCATGATGAAATTGTAGGCTAATAACTTGCATTTGGTCATATATTTGCTCCAGGCCACTTCAGTGACCTCTCCACTGCCTTTCCCCAGCTCTTGGCATCCTGTCTCAAGGCTACGCTTGGATCCAACTCTGTTGACCCACACTTCACACACCACTGCTGGTGCCATCTGCCCAACCTTCACTCAGGTTGCTCTTCTCAAAGTTCCTCAGTTTGATCAAGTCCTGCCAAACATCACTTGGTAAAAATAAGAGACCTACAAAGGGTCTGAAGATGTCCTGCTTGTCTTGAACACTTATGCCAATAACCACTGACACCATGAGCAACTGCAAGTTGGGTATGAGGCCTGACATAGGTGTAAGGCTTTAAAAAGCATGATGGCCATTCAAAATAAAATAACACACTGCTTTTAGAATACTTGGGGGCTCTTAGTTCATGCTGGTTGAGGAAACTTCTATTTTAAGAAAAATGACATTTTCATACTAAAAAGGTTTCCAAGCTAAATCTTTAAAACTTTAGGGCTGCTGAATCTTTAAAACTTTAGGGCTGCTGGCAGTGACACAACGGCACTCTCTGACACTGGCAGAGACAACTGAGGCAGAGTAAAGTATCTCACAGCTCCTTCCAGCAGGCAAATGGTGACTCAAGAGGGCTACAGCCCTTTAGAACCTCCAGCCAAAGGAGCCTCCTGGGCAGTCAGTCCCATTTGCCCTTCTGCCAGTGTTGTGCTTCCCTGTCCTGCTCCCTCCCAAATGTCTGCCCCCTTGGTGAATGTAACCTACAAACCCACCCTCTCACACTTCCTTTTCCAAGGTTTTCCTCAGATACTTATGTTAGACACAGACAGATTTCCTCCATAACAGATTTTCCTGGGTAAAGGAAATGCAGCAGATTCCAGCTACAAAGACAGGTGTCCAGGGCCATACATCTGCTACATTATATGCTGTTTCCATTTGCTCTTATGACCTTAGACTGTTCTCCCTGATACACACTGGGGTCAGAGCAACCAGCCTGCAGCCTTTCAGCACACCTGGCCATAGCTGCTCTATTTGCTGCTCACAAATGAGAGGCACCCACCCCCATTTTACAGAGCTATTTACGATTTGTGTTGGCAAAATTGTAATTTCATGCAGTATTTCATGCACACCTCCTGTACACTTTCCTAAAAGATGCTTTTTCCAATTTAGCTTTCAGCTGAATGACTTGACTTTATAATTTTGTCTGTCCACTTCTGCTAGCCAGGTTGCATATGCAGTGTTGTCATTCTAAAGGAAAACAAAAATAAATACTTTATTTTGACTTGGGGCTCCCTATGGATTACCTTAGCTTTCCTTCCACTTCTCATGCTGAGAGTGTTCAATATATTTTCCTGTTATTGTTAGTTCTTCTAAAATACCTTCTGCTTAATCATAAAACTCACAAAAAAGATAGCTGGAGAGCTTTGAAAGCAATCTTTTCTCCTCTTTAAGCCCTGCTTACAGGGAGCCATTTTTTGTTGAGCTGTCTTGGTCCCATTGCTGAGCACACAGTAGCTCCCAGGCTTAATAGTGCACTCCCTGTACTAATGCTGCTTAGCATTTCCCCCTGAGTGGCAGCCCCTGATGAAGAAGAGGCCATAATCTTCCTTTTACAGAAAATCCACATGTGTAACAGATACTCCAGCAGAGTTTCTTTCTTCCCCCAGTTTTGTAAGCTGGGAGACTGGGAATGTGGAAGGAAATTCCAGTGCAAAAGCACACCACCACCAGATTTGCACATAGAAACTGCAGTGACATTTACAGGTGCTCTGTGTCCCCCCCCCCAGGCAGCAGTTAACAGCAAAGCTCATACTTTCCCTCATCCCTCATCCACCTGAACAGAAACAACAAAATCTCTACAAGTAAGCAAAGCTTAAAAAGAGCCAAAACATCTTCAAGGTTTCTCAGACACTCCTGCCTCCATAAGTACTTAAAGCAGGGGCTGCAGAGAGAAAGAAAGCTTCAGAATTGGTAATGATGGATGGAGCTGCCAAAGTTAAGCTTGTTTTAAACCTACACCTGTGCCAGGGGGCATCTTAAATTTGAATTTGGATGTGCTACATAAGGACTTGAACTTAATTAGGAAAGGGGAAGCAGGAATGGAAAGGGGAAAAAAAAGCAAAAAGACAAGGCTTGAGCACATGTATTTTATAGATACAGCTGTGCACGAGCATCTTGATAGCTACTTCAAAAGTTCACTTTCCCTAATGCCTTTTTTGGATTTCTCACAGGTTTTTAACTCATCCTGTCTTTCAAGAACAGGACAGGTTAGTTCCCCCAGCTGCCACATACCAACACAGAAGTTGTGGTGAATTAGAAAGAAAGAAGCACAGACAGTCTTCTAGGTGGAAAAGACTTGTATTGGCTGAGATTCCTTATATGTGTGTTGCAATTAAACCCCTGACACCACTGGCAGCAATAAATACCATAGCAACACAGCATCCTTCCCAGCATTTTCTGGTTGGATACACAGCCTTGCTAACCAGCCTTACTCCTGGAGCAGAAGGCAAGCACAGAGAGCAGCTAATCAGCCAAGGTCTCCTCAGCCTCAGTGTTGGGGCACAGAGGCTGTTTCCCACTGGGAGGGGCTCAGTGCTCTCCCCGAGCTTTGGTAGGGTCTCAGAGCATTTCCCTGCACCAGGCACTCACACTGCTGGGACACGCTGAACAGGAATAGTTTTGATGTTTCCTTAGTGCTCTAGGAGCAAATAAAACCTATTGCTATTGCACATAGGTTAGAGGGGGAGGGATTTGCTGCAGTTCAGTCCCACTGGCTCTCACAGCACAGAAGGGCTGGTTTATGCTGGTTGTCTTTACTCCATTGCAAAAAAGCACCAGAGACAGAGTGCTTCCAACTTTTAAACAGATACTAAAATGCACCACAGAGCAACTAAAGAACCTCCATTACCAAATGCAGAACTTAAAGCTGTGTAGGCAGCACTCACCTCCCCACAAGGTGATGCACTGCTGACTGTTCCTGGTCGTTCCTGCTGCTGCCCCAGGACCACACACCCCCTGACAGGGATCCCCAGCAGCTGCACACTAATTCATAACCAAACAGAAGAGCAATACCTGCACCTATTTCTGAGGAAAATCAGAAGCCACAGCACAGTCCCTGTGCTTTAGAAACCTTCTGTCCCTGCTGGGAATGTGCTCCCAGGTGGAGGGACTGAGGAGCAGGGGCTGGTGCAGGTGGGCCCGAGGCTGCTCACAGCTGCTGGGGCTGCTGCTGCCCAGCTGAGCACAGGGCTGGCAGGCAGTGTGCAGAACATGAGCCTCTGCAATGTGGCATGTAAATCTGGACAAAAAGTGCTCTAGTTAATTACCCTTGGTTTGAAATGCTGTGGGGCTGCTGAGGGGAGAGAAACTCTAATGGGGAACATTGTGAGGCCGGTGCTTCCCCTCCTGTGCTCACTGGAGCTTGGAGCACTGCCAGGCAGGCTGCAAAGAATGCAGGAGCAAAGAAAATAATAAAGAATTCAGAAAATGAGCACAACTGGCTCTAGAGACCTCAGAAAAAAAAAAAAAAACAAACAAAAAACAAAAACAAAAACAAACCCACAAACAAAACCCCACCCAAAAAAACAAACAAACAAAAAAAAAACCCCACAAAAATAAAACAAAAAACCAAAAACCCCCCACAATACAAAACAAAAAAACTCAAAGTACATGCCTTCACAATCGTAATTTTCCCTTTTCTAGTAAGTATAAGGGCACTGTCTAACATCTCGCAAAAGAAAGCTGGATTTTCACGCTGGCCAGAGAAACAATGCGAGTGACGAGAGCTCCTGTCACAGCACATATGACAGTGGATGCAGAAATGGTGTTAAAAATAGCTCCTCATTGTGCTCCTTGGCTGCTCTCCATACAGTTCTGCCCCAGCTCAGCAGTCTGAAAGCTCCTGGTTTATTGCCGTTCTTTTGGAGATGAGATTGACAATCCCATGGAGTATCTTAGTACAGCCACATTCACCAGACCCTTGGGTGGGAGGATGGAAAATGAACCACAAAAATGGCTGCAAAGCTCACAGGGCCCAGGCTGACATCCTGAAGACTGAAACTTTGTATAAACTTTCAGCACGGCTTCTGGCCTGCAGGAATGACTGCTTACTGTGATCTTGTCACGCGTGTCCATCCTGATCTGAAAGGATCTCCCACTCCCATGACTTTTGGTTGATTCCTTTGCTGAGGTAGCCAACAAAATAATATTCATTGCTGCCTGTTGCAGCAGTGTCACTGCCAGGAGCTTCCTCTGTGGGCTTTGTCTTTGTGTAAGTCTATGGTGACGTCAGTTTCTTCTGCAAGCAGATGACAGGAAAGCAGAAGGTTCTTTGATCTCTGGTTTCCATGAGTTTTGTAAAACTCATGAGTTCTCAGATACTGCAGCAGTGAACACAGTCTAAAACACAGACCAAGTACAGACGTGTACCTTAAGGACATGAGATGATCATTTCAGACAGGTCACAGCCTCTTGTGATCTCTTTTTGCTCAGCAGATACCTGGGCTAGACTGAGGTCCACAGCACAGGACACTGGGGTGTCAAGATATTCACTTTAAAGAGCACCTGAGTTCACTTTACAGTGAGCCTGGAAATGTGAATCCCTTTGCACTGATACACAGCAGAAAGAAATGTGAAAAAACAACCTGAATCATTTACAACCAAAGCAATAATATCCCACTGCTCCACTGATAACACCTGAGATACAAACCAACAGCAACAAAACTGCTAGCCAGAAGTTCCAGGGAGTAATTCAAAACCACCTTGCTGATCTTATGAGCACTTATTCAACACAGAGAAAAGCACACCAAAGCAACTGTAATGTATAAAATAGTTTATTACTATAATAAATAAAATTAAACTTCTTTTTTTACAAATATTATTTGTGCTTGTTTAAAAATGTTGACTAGGGATATCATTAATGGAGGTGGCTGCATTTGTAGCTGAAACATTCCCAGACAGTGCGTATACATACATACATACACACACTGTCTATCTACTGGCAGCTGCTTTGCTGACCACAAAAATAGTATCTACTCATTCTCTGTTTCTAGTCATGCTTCATTGAACAAAGTGACAAATGCAAAGAAAAAGAACTGAGAGTATTTGGTGGATTTCTGAAAGGATAAAAACAAGTGAAGTACATTGAAAAGCGCCAAAGCAACTGCATTAACTGCGCATCAATCAAGTGTCCATGCAGTGGTGGCTAAATACTGAAACGCAGACAGGTCTCCAACAGATGTACAAATATTGATTGCATGTAAGTACAATAATATAACACATTCATTGGAAAACTTGGTATTTCTTTATATAGCAGTTCATCCTGATACAAGATTATTGAACTTCTTTCATCTACAGCTAAAATGATTCTTTTTCTATGTTAGTGGTCACAGATTTAGTGGGAAGAAAAAAACCCATGAGCCTTTCAGAACAGTTAGAGAAAACCCCAAACTGTTTTGTTAATGTTAGGCATTTGGATCCAGTTACAGAGATGTTCTGGGATTACACATCAAATATGTTTACACAACACTCAACAATCAGCTTGAAACAAATTACAGTTGCAGGTAAATTCACATTAGCTTTGCTGATCTGTAAAAAAAAAAGTCTCTGAAACACTTTTGTAATATGACAGGTTGGCTTCCTGATATACAAAAGTGTTCAGACAATAGCTATGTCTCTTTGTTTTATGAGGGGAGAGGGCAATTGGAGTAATTAATTATCCTAATAAGAAGGCAATAAGTGGAGAAAGAAATGTAATTACCAGCGAGTGATTTCCATTAGATTTAGAAAGCTAATCAAAGTGCTTCATCTTTAGGCAACACTGTAAATACTACAGAACATTAAGAAGGAAGAAGAATGGAATCACAGTTTGAATTATATCACTTATGAAAGGGTCTTAAGGCTAAATGCTGGATATATCTTATTGCAAAAAAAGCTTTATTTTTATTTAATTGAATTAATGCTTCCCACAACAATGTGGTCAAAATGATGACAGATTGGAGGATACAGTATCCTACTGTGCCTCGCCTCAAATTTCTGGAGCTTCCCCTGCATGGGACTCTCTCTAAAAGGTTTGTCTTGATGTTTCACAAGTCCAGCTAAAACATAGACTTTGTTATTGCCAATACACCCACAGGAGACTATGTGGAAATGAAAAAATTCAGTAGAAGATGCTTTTTACCACCTAACACCAGGACAAGAAAGCAGAGGTGCAGCAACAATGTGTTATGCTGCCCACGAGAAGAAGGATAGGCTCAGCACCTTTGAGACAGCCCCTGGTACCAGAAAAAAATAAATCCATCTATTCCACCATCTCTCTTGCAGGAAAAGCCATGAGAAACACTACCAGGGCAGCTTGGCTCCAGAGATACTGTGAGCAACAAACACCAGTTTATAAGCCTTATCCCCACCAACTAGGATACAGCATTTTTCCAATTTGACATGGATTTCTCTTTCCTGACTATCATGACCCTCACCAGATCTTCTCTTAGTCACACTGTTTACCAGACTCACAGTATGAAGTTGAGGCCAGCTAGAAAAATCGAAAATCATGGCCCTAAAAGTGCAACAGTTAACAAACAAGACACTAACAGGACACTCAGTGGATGTCTACTGGGAAGATTTAAGCTCCCTTCTAGGACTGGAATCAATGAGGAATGTGCTTTTACTTAACAGAAATGCAATCCATGGACTTATCTATACATAGATATTATATATATATGTGTGTATGTACACGCATCTGCACAAGCGTAATCATACACATTGTTGTTTATATAGTAAAGACAAATTATGTAGTCAATTTTTTCACAGATTGGTTAAGAGTGACTGAAAATATATCACCAGATAGTCACAGTAAGTATCTTGTTCAGTTCATTAAAGGGAAGTGCTGTAGAAACAGAACATCGCCTTCGAAGCTGTTAAACAGGGTGTTCGCTGGGATTCAGGGCAGAACTGTGGAAGAGATTTAAAGGAAGAATCGTGTTTTCAAAAGTATACTTGTAATACCAGACAGAAGTAAATATATCTGAACAAGGTATGGGTGAGGGCTGGGGTTTGCTTTTTTAATCCTTTTTCATGTGCTGCATATTTGTATTCTTTGTAACCATTTAAGCATGAACTTTCAGAAGTTCCCATTTGACCAAATCATAATACAGGCTCCTTCTCTCAACTACCTTCTTTTGGCTGAAATTTAATTACACTATATAGTCAAAATGGAACACATCACCTCTTTTAGAATGCTGCAGGTCATTTAGCAGGTTGCTAAGTGGCAGAAGCACTATGCCAGAACACAGTTAAAACTGAGGCTTTGGGTTTTGTTTGGGTTTTTTCTTCATACTATCTACAAGCATTTGCTTGTGAAGGGGCAGTCATATTTTCAGAGATCCTTCAGTTCTAAGCTGGAAAATAATTTAAGTGAAAAGGCTTAACCAACATGTAGAGAGGAATGAGAGAAAAAGGAAAAGCTGACAAATAAAATCAAAGAACTAACAATTATGATGGGCCCACATGCCATCCAGCCATAGGCATCTGAGTGTAAGGCTCAGTGTTTGTAACACAGGGGCTTTCACTCTTTAAAGGAAAAGTGCTGCATCAGCAGATCCTGAGCACCATAGCACAGGTTCAGATTAGTCTGGGATTCAAAGGAGTGGGCATGGATTTGTTCATTTTTCAACCACTCAGTAGTCCAGGGAATCCAAACACCAAAACTCGTCCTAGACAGGATTTTTTTTCAAATTCTCTTACAACAAATACAGGTTGCTGAGGGATGATGCACTCTCCTACAACCAGCTTTAGTGCCTGACAGTTCATAATAATGGGCCTAATCTCAGTTACAGCTGTACAGGTCTGACACTGACTGCTGTCAGGGCTCACCTGGAGCAGACACCCTGATGGTGTCATTGTAAGGAGCAAGTAGAGTTTCTCTGCCATTTCATGACCATAGCAAAGTTAAAACTGGCCATAATCTTCAACTACATTAAGTTTTAAGTAGAATTCAGAAATGTTTTACAATCTTTGAGGGCTTTACAAATAATAAATGTCTTTATAGGCCATTGTGAGAGCCTGAAAAAAGCCTTAG
Organism: Peucedramus taeniatus; assembly: GCA_013400575.1. Lineage (NCBI taxonomy): Eukaryota > Metazoa > Chordata > Aves > Passeriformes > Fringillidae > Peucedramus > Peucedramus taeniatus. The sequence continues at coordinate 157,271 of WBNO01000393.1, forward strand.
AAAAGGACTGGGTGCACCCACCCACTGTTATACAGCACGGGCAGTAGTTTGGTATCATTCTGAGCATCGGGCTACACAGGAAAATGGGGACTTGTCCGCCTTTGTTCATAGGCCTGGGTAATTATTACAATTAGGGGGCTTCTAGGGCTGGTCCTGCTGGGATTCCAGTCTGGGCAATCAGCAACAGCAGAGTAACCTTTAACATATCCCTGAGGGCGCACAAAAATATCACTGAGAAACATCAATTCAGTATCAGCAACAAAGGGCCAGGTAACCTGCAACTTTACTGCATGTTTACTTTCAGGTCTGCACTGCAGTTCTGGAGATACTAGGCACATACTTGAGAGGTTGTAAACATTTCCTCCCTTGTCCACCTGGGATAAGCTCACGTCCATGTTTATCCAACTGCAGGTAAATGGGTGACACTTTCCCAAAGGACTTGCTAAGACTTTCAGCCTTTCAAAAATTTTATGAAGAAAAGTGTCGTGAATATCACGCTGGTGAGGAATTTGCCTGGATCAGAAAACTGACTCCAAGGCAGTCTATAAAAACTTGCTGGAACTTTTGGAAATCACTTACAAATCCTTGTGTATCAGTACACCTGGGGTTTACTTAGGTGGTAGTTACTGTCTCAGAAGACTAGAAAGAAAAAAAAATCATGACAAAGTTTCTCACAGGAACTGTGGATGGATGGGTTTCTGTGGCAGCCATGCCATTGCTGTTGCAGGTAACTCTGCCACTTACAGTGATTAAAGCACCAAACACAAACAGCGAGGCTTTGGTCAGAGAGCACCTTCCTCAGCACTGCAGGTCTGCAGTGAGCAACTGTAAAAGACACCAGGTACCACTGGAAAAACCTAAACATGGAACCAGAAATAAGTTAAGGAAGTAGCTTCTTGGTTTCAGAGCAGCTCACCTCCCTGCTTGCCTTTTCTTGTGGGAGGGAAGAAGGTAACCTACAGATTTGAACCCGAGAGGTTGTTTCTCAGCAGTCTTTCAATCCTTGGGTATGAATTCACAGTCTGTGGACACCTCCATACCAAACCAAGGAGAAGACAATGGAAGCCAATCCTAAACCACCTGCCTCTGGACTTAGAAATGGTGGTGCTGCGCTTGGAGTAATTGTTATTTTTTGAGAGCAAGGGCAGTTACTGCAGGAACAGGCACAAACACACACTCCTGACAGCAGGACCTGAGCTGGGAGCTTTGCACAGCACGGCCTCACCACTGTGCCTGTCATCAGTGGACGCCCCAGCTCCCCAGGGATGTCTGACACAATTCTGCACTGCACTGTGCAAGCATCAGGCCAGCAGAAATCATTAAAATTGATTGTGTTCCTTGCCTCTTCTGTACTTAACATGAACAAAGATCTTTCCCCAAAAAATCCTGTGTTTCTTTGTAAATGACTTAGTGCCAAGGAAAAAGAATGAAACTTAACACACACAGTGTTAAGACCTATTGACATTAAAAATGAAAACCCCTTAAAGTGTAGTATGGTACCATGCTTCTGAGATCTAAGCTACTGTTGAGCAGTGAACATACCAGATCAGTGGAGTGAATATATTGTGAATATACACCTGTATCCCAAGGTGAGAACACAAGTCATGATACCATGTATGCTACCCTATACAAATAATGAAGAATAGTTTTGGTAAAGTGCTTCAATCTTCCTCTGAAAAAAGTTATGAAAATATAGGTTTTGGAAACATCTCCTTCTTTAAGAAGCAGAATTCTTTGTTTCCTTGCTACAATAGCACTTGCATACAGTAAGCACTGTGTTTGTGCCTCTATATCCATTTGCTTCCAAGCTAGATTAGATCAGGAACAATACATCTGGATGTAGAGGAAATGCCACCATCTAAAATTGTTAAAAATTCCATGAAAGCCTTTGGCTTCAATGAACATTATCAAAACAGAAACTTCTGAATAATAATTTAACAAGAATTAAAAGAGCAGATTCATAGCAGAACAGGACATGAATGCCACAGTATATTTTCATCAGGAGGCAAATCTGCAGGACGTGTTAGTGATGTTTCAAATATGTTGTGCCAAGGGCTGCTCTCAGGTACACTGCACACCCAACCCTCCAGCAGCCGGAGTTGAAAGCAAAAGTATCAAATGTTTAAAGACATCTGAGACAGAAGACAAGTTTTTGAAAAAACATAAAACGTTTTGAAAAAACATATCCTTGATTCAGTGAATGACAGTGTGGAAGATCCCATTTATTAATAGATCTGAAAAACTGTGGCTATTTTTGAAGATGTTGCCAAATGTAATTGTTTTAGCAATATGTCAGTTTGAAATTAAAAAGTACATTTTTTTTTTCATCTTATTAGCCCTTCCTTGACTACCCAAAAGAAACTACAGCACACAATGAAATACATGTCTCCTGCTGTTCTTTGCATTATTACAGATGTATGAAAATATACTGTGACATCCAACATGCTGTAGAGGTGACGGAGACAGTGACAGCAGCAACAAAACAAATAAATAAACAACCCACCAAACACTGAAAATATAAGCACCCTGGCAAGTGCTTATTCATATAGGCATAACCCGAGCTAAGGACATAAGGCATGCTCCAAAAACCTCAGAGATCACCTGGGGCTCACAGGGATGGCTGCTGCTGTCAGAATTCTTATTCCAACATCTCGAGGGAGAGAAGGGGGCTGGGGGGGAATGAGGACAAAGGGAGGAAAGAAAAACTTTAGAAACTGTACCCTTGCTGTCAAAAAGGCTTCAAAGTCAGCTGCCATCTTGACATGAGGTTGCAATTCCTGTTACCATACCTTTTTAGACAGAAGGAACATGCTTAGTGAACGGGTCCCTCACTTGTTTTCAAGAAAGATTAAATGTAAAGTGTTAGGGGGCTGTTTCTTTGTTTGTTGGTTTGTTTTGTTTTTAAAAAGAAACACCTCAGCTAGCTCCAAACACGTCTTTTTCTGATTCTGGAGACTGGGGCCTTGATATTTCAAACAACTCCTGTGGTGACTGGGAGCTTCTTCTTGAGGTCAATATCCTAAGTATCTCAGCAAGCTGGTTTTCTATATTGGTCATTTTTGTGTTTAACGCCTTGATGTCCTCCTTCAACTCATGCTTCACTTCTAGCATGGTGGCCTGAAGAGTCTGTTCTGGGATGGGATAAAAGGAATGCTTGACCTCGGTGAGGACCGGGCTGTGATCCTGCGGGCTTCTCGTCTCCCCGGCGTTATCCAAGCGCAAATCACTTTTTGTAATGCCACTGTCACAAGAGTCTGTCTTCTTCAGGGTAGCTTCTCCTGAAGATTTAGTTCTCTCAGGTAAAGTCTCCATGGACTCTGCTTTAGAGACCTTGTTCCAGTCTTCACCTTTCCCATAGGCTTCCTTGAACTTGGCCCAGCCTTTCCTCCGGGGGTATTCTCCCGACACCTTACAGGCCACGTGGTCCGATGGCGGGGCCTGCAGCTTGGCCTGGTCAGAGGCCGCGGAGGTGGAGGCGGGCTGGTACGACACGGGGGTTGCCGGGCTCTCCCGAACGGTCACGACACTGGCCTTGACCACTGCGCGAGCAGAGGATTGCTCCCCGACAGCATTGCCCTTTTCCACATCCAGGTCATCTGGATCTCGGCCCCTCTCTGCTGCAAGTCGCGCTTCCTTCTGCTGCCTGAACCTCTGGAACAGCCGCCGGACCGGGTGGTCCGGGGGTAGGATCAGAGGTGCTTCGTTCTTCCTCTTCATCCTCTCCTCTTCTTCCCGCTTGACATCGCTGATTTTCCGGAACACAATCTACAGGGGAAAAAGATTTCACTCTGTGATTAACGGCACACTTTTAAAGGGGGAAAAGCTGGAGAAAGAATTATTTGAAAGAATTTATTTTAACTGAGAAGTGCACAACCTCTGCACATTTATAGCAACATTTTCAAATGTCTTCTGTTGTGTAGAACATGGTTTATTTCATTATTTAAGAGCAGACACCATCTGTCTTATAACACCAGAAAGAAAACAAAAAACAGAAGAATACTTCTCCAGCTCTGACAGGTCAGAGCAAGGCAGTGCCATTGCAAATATAAAGATGCCAGGAAGATACTTGTTCTATTTTGTGTTAAGAAGTGACTTAGTATTTGTTTTCCTGACGCTGTGGTTTAGCACCAAGTTTCTAATGTTACAGAGCCATTTCCATCAGTCTCACCTTAGAGCTCACTCACTGCAAATGATCTGGTATTATTTTAGTGCAGCTTGGCCACACATGGTGCCAGTACAGCAGAGACTACTCTGGACTCTCTGACAGCAGTTTGCAAAGTGCTTCTTGCCCTCCCTTCCTCACACATATTCTTTTAGAAGCAACGTGCAGTTTAAGGATGCAAAGCTTGAGTCAGTCCCAAAGCCAGGGGCACAAGGACAATGGGAGATTGGCTTGGCAAGACATGGGGAAGCTGCTCATGGCTTGATTACCTCAGAAGCTTGTAGAGCTTCCTGTCTTGATTTATCTCTTTATTTCTATGCAAAAGAGAACATTTTTGCACAAAGAAGCATTAATTTTCCATCTACCCTCCTAATTATATCTTCCTGAGCCTCTAAGGCTAAGTCATCTCTATAGGAGCAGCCCAAGGAGCCCACAGTACTGAAAAAAGCCTCACAGCGTCCCAACCTGTAGCCAGGCAAGGTTTCTTCCTTGCATGTGATGGAAACACATTCCCTTCAAAAACTCTGCATTTTACATTAGTGTTGGTATTTTCCAAGCCAACCCAAAAACTCCACTCTGGCATTAACAAAGAACCAGTAAGTAGCCTTGTTTGAAAATGAGAGGTCCCCAGAGCTGAAGTTTGCAATACAGAGGGTAAAAGATGCAGCCCACAGCTTCTACTGAACCCTAATCCTTTAGCTGCTTTGGGCAAAATCCACTGAAAGACCTCACACTTCAGTGCAGAAATATTTGAGATTCAAATCATTATTAGGAAATGTGTAAATAAACCCATCCCTCTGTTGCAGACAAATTTAAATTAAACTAAAGTTAATAAGCACTTCTTCGCTGGCACACACAAAACCAATGTTTCTCCAGACTCCGATGCTTCTTGACAGTTTTGTCATTGTGGAGCAGGGAAAAAAACATCTTAACAGTGCATCTTTGGAAGGAAGAAGTTGTCAGACTTGGCAGCATTTCCTAAATACAAAAGAATAAAATTAGCAGGAAGGATATTTAATTTCCAAGCTGTAATTAGGAAACTAAATATGAGATAAGAATGAGAAAACAGGGTACTTGACAGTCTTTTTTTTCTTCCCTCCAGGAAACTCACTCTCTAATGAGCTCAGTAGAAAGTGGACAAAGCAGAGGAATCCTTAGAAGTGAAAGAATAGCACACACAGGGAAGGGAATTCAATGCAGTCCTGCAGGCTAATGGCTTCCCACCCACTGGCAGTTTCCCACTTCACCTGAGGGATGAGTGCCAGCCCAGTGTTAGGGCAACTGCCCCGCTCGCTCTGCTGGAGCCGAGTGATGCCAAGCAGGGTCCCAGGGGGTCACTCCAGCAGCATCCTGAGGCTGGCTCTGGGGGCACAAAGCCCCAGCAAACCAAGGCAGCTACCTGACCAAGCCAGGTCAATTTGTCCCTGCAAAATTCTGCGTCCCCAAGCCTTCCCTCCCCTGGAGTTTGTATGTTAGGTGGGGACATCCACATCTGTGCCAGATGTAGCTAACAGAGCTCACTTTGTACATGAGCATGTTGTCTTGGTCTGACCTGTGGATCAGGGCTTGCCTTAAATGCTCAGAAGGAATGTATGACTGGCTGGTGCAGTGGTCACACTCACAGGGATCATCAGGGAAGGCTTTTCAGACCCAGAGGCCAGGATGCTTTGCAGAGTCAGTGTCTGGACCAACCCCTGCTCCACACAGCCCAATCAGCACTTGTCTGGAAAGCACTGGAGCACCTCTCGCTATTTTTTTTGCAACATAAATGGGTAAGTTATGTGACAGAAGCTGTTTCTGCTACAGCACCATGCAGGAGAGACAGCAATGAGCAAGTCTCAAGCAATCAATCCCATATTAACAGTCTAGCCCAATCCATATTAGCCCCAGCCGCTGCATCTCAAGCAGTTAGTAGCATGATTTCCATGGTGAAAGACACAATAAATCTACCAGCAAATGCAGAAAGGTGAGCACTGATGGACAAGCTGTTGGCAGCACTTATCCACTCACAGCCCCCAGTGCTCCCCATAATACTGCCTAGGTGAGTCCCCCTTCTGGATGCCAGGCACACTTGGCCATGGAGGAGCTGCCATCAGCCTTCCCACTGTGTGGTGGTCATCCTGAGAGACCCAAACACACCTTCACTGCTTTGCCTTTGGGAGATTCGCCTGCAGCAGGAACAGGAATGTGCATAGAAGGAGAAGTATAAACCTTGCCTTTGCCATGGGAACTGCTACCACACTAATGAGACCCCTGATTTCCATTTTCCACAAGGCCTTACACCAGCTCTGAGGGAAGTGCACCAGGGCAGCAGCTACTGCATGAATGCAGAAATGCAGCCCTTGGGTCTCCCAGCCTGCTTGACATCTTCTACAGATATGCATTTATGTGACAAGCTGTGCTCATGCGGTGCAAGTCAAACAAATGCACGTTTGCCAGGGGACATCCCTCCAACTCTTGGGTTGGCTCCTTTTAACTGACTCCTGAGACACTGGAGAAACAGCTGTCAGAGAACAACTTCTCTTTGGGAAGCTCAGACAAAGCTGTCACTTGTCTCCTTTTTTATAAGTTCCCCAATGCCATATTTTCTCCGGACAGCTCCGTGTTTATGTAGTAAGCAAAAATATTATAGCTATGCAAAACTCAGCAGTAATTGAAAATGCTTTCATTAACTCAGTTTTGGATTTTTTTCTACCTTTTTTAAGATTAAATGCAAGTCCTTATAAATAAAAATACACATAACTTTAAAATGGACTCTTTTCTTACAAATCCTAAGGAAAACACCATTTTTAAGTGGTTTATCTTCAGCAGCAGCCAAGTTATTCAGAAAATCTGGTTGGTATGCCAATGGATGTATACCTGCTCCCACAAGCAGTAAGAGTATAAAGGAAAAGAAAATAGATTTCATTTCTTATAAGGAAGAGAAATCTGGACCTACACAGAAATTTTCATATGAATTTGATAAGGCTACAAATATGGACCTTAATCAAAATACTGTGGCAAAGATCCCAAGACAGCTTTTGGAACAGTCCCTCTTTATCTTTCTCCAAGCATTCATGTCTGTCTGGGAAGGGACAGAGCTTTATACCCCCAAAATCTCCTAGCCTGTGTATCATACACTGCTAAGACACAGGAAGCTTCACAACTTATGCAGTTCTCCAGAACACTACACTCTTCAAGACCTAAGCACACAGGTCCCGCAGAACACCTAGTGGGAGCATTTTAACACTATGTCAAACCTGAAAGATGGACAAAGAACCTGAATTGAGATGAAGTAACATGAAATTTAAACACCAGGCCTAAAGCTGCATATTTCATACCTCCAATCTCAAACTTAATTTCATAATCCTGCTTTTATTAAAAAGGTGCTGAATCTTGTACCTCCACAGGGAAGCTGCCCAAGCTGCCAGAAGCTGGAGTATTGTGGAGGTGTCAGCCTAGATTTGCCAAAACCTTGAAAAATAGCCCTGTTAGGCACAGATTCTTGCAATCATATAAACATTTAACCAAGGCATGCAGTGATGATGACTTGATAGCAATTTTATTTTTTGGAAAATGCACTCAGAGACAAACGGAAAAATGCGCTGACACATCCTGGTGCACTCCTGCTCCCCTATGTCCCTACAGATCTATGACAGAATGTTCTCTGTGACCATATTCCTGCCTGTGCATGAGTCCTGTGCAAGGAAGAAAGACAGGGTTACACCAAGCACTTTCCCCTTTCCTCAGTATTACTGAGTTGTGAAGATGGAGTCTTAAGTGGCTTCGGGTAAAAACTCTGTCTCTTTTGAATCATCATAGAATTTTCAAGTTGCATTTCTAGAATAAATGTTTTTACAGATTAAGGTCAAAGTATTAAAAAAATGAGGTGGACATAATTGAATACTTGGTTGTCAAATGTGGAGTGCCCAGCACTGAAACCCAAGCATCATCTAAATAACAGCATGGACATTATTTGTGAATATGACTTTCGTAATTTCTTAATGATAAGACCAGGAGAACAGATGGCAATGTGGCCCCCAGGCGTAAGGCAGGCCATGGGATTGCTCTGAAGGGGCATTCCCTGGGAGGAATCTTGTTTACCACTGGATTGCATCTTTTAGAAAAACACCCAGTTTGATGGCAATGAAGAATCCATCATGACATCTTGATGAAACATTGCTTCAGTTTTGGATTCAAGACTAAGTTTCTTAGAATAATAGAATCATAGACTCATAGAATGGTTTGGGTTGGAAGGGACCTTAGAGATCATCTGGTTTCCACCTCTCTGCCGTGGGCAGGGACACCTTCCACTAGACCAGGTTGCTCAGAGCTCCAGCCAACCTGGCCTTGAATGCTTCCAGGAACAGGGCATCCACACTTCTCTGGCAAGGCTCACAGTGAATAATTTTTCCCTATTATCTAATCTAAACCAACTCTCTTTCAGTTTGAATCCATTCCCCTCGTCCTGTCACTAAAGGCTCTTGTAAGAAGTCCCTCTTCATCATTCTTGTAGGCTCCCTTCAGGTACTGGCAGGCTACAATTAGGTTACCCCAAATCTTCTCTTCTCCAGGCTGAACAATCCCACTTCTCTGAGCATTTCCTCATGGGAAAGGTGCTTTACTATGTTATCTACTGCCAGTAGTTGTTCTTGTCATGAACAGCCCACTTTTGGTTGTTCATAAACCCCACCAGAACAGTGCTACCTGCCAAGTCATGGCAAGTCATGTTCTTTGCCTCTCCCCACACTGCCAGAAAGGTAATCAACAGAAGGGCAAGGTAGGAATGATGTATTAGCAACCAGAGTTTGGACTTGCATGCCAACACTGCATGAGACAGACTTAAAGATCAGGGGATGCTACATTTAGACATACTGTGAATGTATTGAAAACCTTACCCTGACAAATGCTGAAAGACCTGCCTGCACCTGCAATGAAAGAATCTTTTCGTCTTGTGCAAAAACATCCAAGTTTTTTTTCAACTCTGATTTGTAAGGACTGATCCAAGGTCCACAGGAATAGATAGAAGTACAGATTTCATGTTTTGAATCAGACTGTCATCATGGAGTTACAATTATGAGGCTTCTAGCCACAAAGCTGCTGCTATTATTAGCTCTGCCAGCTTCCCTTCTTTCCACCTCTATAGCATGCACAAATACTGCAAGATTTGGCAGGTCTTCCTCAGCATAACAGCAAGTAGCATGGCATTTTTCTCTGGTGCTTAATAATTCTCTTTCATAGATACAGAAACATTCCCAGAGTCTGGAAGTGCCAAATATCATAAACAATTAAAAGCTTAAAATTACTTCATACAGTGCTCACAGAAAATTAACTTAAGCGTGAGGAAAACAATCATCAAAAGGCATTTATTATTACACAGTCCATCCAGGATCCGCCAAGAACTGATGAAAATATCTTCAGGCTGATGTTAGTCCGATGAAAATTGGATCCAATCTTTCTTCCTTTTTTATTTAATTTTTTTAAGAAGCAAAAGGGGAGGAAAAATGGAAAGAGAAAGAAGGCTCAACAATAAAAATGCTTTTGACACTGATGTTAAAGAAACCAAAGCTGCATGTGATCAACATAGAGTGTGATGATGATGAATCCCTATAGCAGTGTATTAGCAGGTGTCAGGGCAAAAGGAGCCTGTGTCTTTTGCAATTATATGGGATGGCTTGTCAGAAAGGAAAGAATCACTGGTCCTACCTTCTCATTAAATATAGGATCAAGAGAATGTGCAATAATGTTGCAGATGTCATTAAGTTCTCTCTAGCTTTACTGTCTATAACAGCAGAATTTAGTTTCTGCTTCTGAAGAGGAACAAGTTTCTCTCCAGCTAAGGCCACATCCCTTCTGGGCACTCCCAAATATTTCTAGTTTTTATTAATAATCTGAAAATTCAAAGCAAAATCTGAAAATTCAAAGCAAACTAAGATTTGGAAGATCCTGGCAGTGGGGCTGTACAGGAGTGCTGGTGTCAGCAAACCTCAGGGATCCCTGGGAGACACAAAGCCCAATGTGGATGGGCACAGCTCTTTGTGCTGTGGGGTGTCATCACCCTGCCCTCCAGACAGAGCAGTACCCACTTAGTTTTCAAAAACCAGACTTCTGTGCACTTCATTAATAGACAAGTGCTCAGAAGAGACACAACTGCATCACTTCATGAGCATCCAGGCTACCCAGATGAACAGAGGACACAAGGGTTTCAGACTCTACAGAACAACATTTGGGCTAAATGTTACTGTCATGAGCACTATCAGCTTCAACAGTGCTGAAGTTCTTCTCTGTGACAGCCTGCTTTGTAGCCTGATTACAAATTCTAGAAATATCAATTGAAATATTAGTGTTTAATCGTGTCACTATTACTTATTTAGAAGTTCTGCACAACTCAAGGCTCTCCTCCTCTATGTCAAACTCCTCATTCTAATTCAGGTTTACATGCTGTGCTAGTGTTGAGTGAAAAGGGAAAAGCTTTTACAAAAATATTACTGAAAACAAGACAGAATTATGTCTAAAGCAATTAGTGGAAATAATAAAAAATCCCTGCCTGATCTGCAATAGATTCCCTAGCAGGTTTTGAGGCATTAAGAGATGTCTCTCCCCAAAACAGACTCCAAAACACTGTCATCAGTAAACTTAGACAACTGCACAACTAAAAACTAAAAACCACACTGGTTTGGATAGACACAATTACAGTACATTATAGCTAATTTAGAAACCTCCTTCACTAATATAGAAAGAACGCAAGAGAAACAGGGAGAAAGAAACCATTGAAAAAATATATTGCTAAAGATCTACTAGAACTTCATTATTTTGAGATGAAAAGTAGCTGTCACAAGCAAATACCTAATGTGCAAACAAGAGCTTAGGGAACTTATGCCAGATCTGAGTGGTGGAATGTTATACCCCCTGAGAACTACTATGTCCATCAAAATGTGAAATACTCTGTAGAACCTTCTTGTTTCTAGTAAATGAGGAAAAAAAGAATGTTTATGGGTTTTGACAGCCAAGTATCAGCAATTTCCAGCAGCAACTCCCATAAAATACTGCTTTCATGTTTGGGGGGCTTTTTTTGCATTGTTTTTGTTTTTTTTTAATCTTCTTTTTTAGCACATGGGATGCTTTTCTAGCTGTGAGCAGACATCAGACACACTAACAATTCATGTAGTGTCATCTTTTATTCCAGATCAACATACTACCTGCATTCTTGGGCAGACAACAGCGCCTCGAAAACTGCTTTAAGGAGAGCCCAAGGCACAGCAGGAACTTACTTCTCTGTCACCTAAATTACAACTATACAAAACGTCATATAATCTGTACAATATGCCTTCTCAGGACTCAGAGTCTGTTTCTCCAAGCTCCCGGAGGCTTGCTGCCATTTACTGTTTTCTGGAAGAAACCAGGCAATTTGTGAGAGTCAAGGATTTTTTCCCATCTCTAACTCATATACAATTTCACTTGAGATCTGAAATGGATGCAGAGGTTGTAGAGCTGAGAAAAGCAATGGTGTGTTGAGGGAATAGTTAAATTGCATAGTTTGCTTTCTGTGATTACATTTTGGATACTAGCTCGCCATTAAGACAATTTCTTCTTAGCTAGTGTCTTCATTCACTTGTTTTTCCTTCTGCTTTCACTTATCTGCTTTCTGTCATTAGGCTTACAGTGACTGACAGGTATTTTACTTTTCAAGAGAGGAATCAAATGCATTTTCAAATGTATTCAAATTAATCAGAGCTTACGAGTCATTCAGCTACCTTTGAATGCCCACTCACAAACCAATCCACACAAATACAGTGTTCCGTGCTCCCAATGCACAAGGGTTGTGCAGCTCTTGAAATTATAAATTGAGAATTACACTCAGATGAAAGTTGCCTGCATAAATTGCCTAAGATAACATGAACTCTCTTTTATGTGTCTCTGAGTTACCAGGCCTAAAGTTCAGCTATAATATTGAAGAAAAGTAAACTAACCTGCAGCCCTGCACAGAAAGAAAATAAATCTTCTACCCAAGTAAGTGGCCCAGTTTGGCTGCACAGTCATGCACAGTCAAGCACCCAGTGCCACCCAACTGGTCTGTCCTTTCCCTGTTCAAAAGCTTGGATAACATTATGTGAGAAGGAAACAAACTACTTATAACTGAATGAGACTCAGTAACAGAAAAAGTGCACTGCTCACCATTTCCCAAAGCAGCTGTCAAACCCTTTCATCCCTAACAGCCAGGAGCTTAAAACCTTGAAGGGAAGACAAGAATTGACTGTAGTGAGGTGTTTCAGACCTTTTCATTACAAGATCTCCTCTAAACTCTCAGTTCCTAGAAACAATCTCTGCCAGTTTCCCACAGTCCAGTTGCAGCTGGGGATGGTGATGGCTCCATCTTCCTTATCAGCTGTCAAAACTGCTAGCTGTCTCCCATCCACTAAATTCACAGGTGAGCTAATTAAAATAGCCAAGGACTGACTGGTCACTCCAAGTAACTTCAAGTAAGTTCACAGAGAATCCTTTAGAGCTGAATTTCTTGATTTTGTTACAGGTATTTGAGTTCTGTGAAAGCAGACACTTATGTCCCATGCTGAATGTAGATTCCAATACTGGCTGAGGTGATTTCCATCTATCTTATCAATCTATTTCATTCACACATCTCCAAGAGTTTTACAGCAATTTCTCAATCCTTCCAATATAACCAATGTCATTATTTTATTACTAATGCGGCACCAATGCTTAGGGTTCTATTGGGCTTTCAGTTTATACACACAGAGCAAAATGTCATTATTCAATGAGGTAAAATGGCCTGTTTCATGGGAAGATATCACAGGCCCAGCACATATTGCAGTGTCTCATGTCAGCCACACAACTATTTATCAGCATTTTGAACTGTTACTTGTGCAAGACATCCCTTTCTGATACAGTTGGTAAGAGTTCACCCTTAGAAGTTTCAGATAAGAGATCCTCAATGCAATTTGTCAAGTCATTTCAGACACGCTAAACTTAAACATTCATAAGTTTCTCCTGAAGAAAATACCTGCTCTAGGAGAGGAAAACCAGGATAATTCAGCAGGTAAGCATTGTTTCTTTACAAGCAGACTCAAATGCTAATTTTCAAAATATTTACCGTCATCTGTATTCAAAGAATGACAAAGTTAGATTTGAATGTTGAAAACCTCTACACACCTTTTACCAGGAGCAGTAGGAACCACAAACTCCAGACTCCCTGAGACCATCAAATGCAAGTCTAAAAGCCAGCTTTGACCCAGCCTTTGTTTGTATCACACCTCTCCCTCTTATACAGACATGGGCAGATACACAGTGGTTCATTCATCCCCAAATGCCTTTTCAATCATAATTCAGGCTGCATTTGCAACCAGTTTTGTTAAAAGATTTTGTTTAGAAATAGCATGTGCTTGCATCTGACTCTTGGACACCACAGTCATGGTTTTGTCTACCTTTTTTTTCCATGAGTAGTTGACAGTACTCATAGACAGCAGAAAGCAAATTACCTTTTGCCCTCTGCCAAAAGGATTTCAACCCCTCTTTAAGTAGCACAGCTGTTGTCACGACATTATGGGGACAAAACCTCAGTTCCAACTCCGATGTGCACAGAGATGCCATGAGGGAAGCTCTGCCTCCCCTTCCCTCCCTTGCCAGACCTTTGACCTGTGATGAGGTGATTGTGATGAGACTCCTGCCCACTGCAAGCGAGACACAGGCCAGGATGGCTGAGGTTACCCCAAGGAAAGCTGTTCCAAGTCTCCCCTGTGTTTCATTTTGGAAACACACACAACAGGACACCCTGCCTTCCATACTACAGAGACATTCTGAGCCAGTGTTTCCAACAAGACAAGCTGAAGGAAGTTCTGCTTTTAGAAGTGTGAATTGGAACTGAGGTCCCTCAGCTTCCCTCAGGCAGGTGACAGGACTGGTGCCCCAGTGTGGAGACACAGGTCCTCACCAGGAGGGAGGGTGGGATCCCCACATCCTGGCTTCTGCTTCAGCAAACGCCCTCACCACTGATTTAAAACAGAAAAATCTCAGCTGGGGAGACAGTGACACCTAATCCCAGAACCTCTCCTGGATAGCAGTTTTACCATTTCTCTTCATCTTCTCAAATCAGTGAGAAAAATTAGCTTCCTGAACCTGAAAACTATCCCAGTTTTATCGAATAGTGCCCTCCTTCTGCTCTGCAACTCTAACCCCTCATTTCCCTGAACTAAAATGTTTCATTTCATCCTACAGACAGCTTTTCATTTAAGCTTTCTCCTCTTCTCCTATTTTTCCACTTCAACTGAGACAATGCAAAACATTTAATTTTCATTTGAGAGGCAGGCAGGTTTGAAGAGTTCAGCTTCAGTAGCTGAAGTGAGGCAGAGCACAGAGTGTATGCTGACGTGGTTACGTGCTTTTAAGAGATCAATAAAATATTGATTGTTTAACTACCGTGCTTTGCCGTCTCTACCTCTTCCATGTTCTAACGTCACACTGGGCTAAACTTAAATACTTCAGGTGACATCTCCTTGCTTCCTCCTAAGGAGCACTGTAAAATCAGTTTTCTCCTTGATCCCCTATTCTGAGATAAGAGAGAGATGTGACACAGAGCTCACCCTTGAGCAAACTGCTTCTCTTCCACTGGTGGTACTGGGACATTAAGCCTTAACCTCTAAGCATCACTGAAACGTGATATATCTTAGCTTTAGAGTCACACTAGTATCCAGGAGAAGCCACCACCAATGCCATATCATAGATTAGGAGTGAAGCTTTGTAATCTCATTTTAACTCCTCCTCACACTGCATCACAGGCTCTTTAGTTCCCCATGTGCATTTATAGTGTGTATTTACATAGCCTAATCTTCTTATCTTTAAAAAATGAGGTGCATCTTTCAAGGAGCTTGTCCTATTATGTTTCGTTGCCCATTTTCTAGTCTCATCTTTCACATGAACTGATTCTTATCCCAAGCGTAGGAATGGAAAACACCATCATCCTGATCAGAAATAAAGTCTGTGAGCAGCATGCTATATTCTCACTCTCTGGGAAACGGGAAGAACAGGTAGCCATGGAAAGGCTGGAGAAGCTGCTGGAAGCCAGGTGGGTTTCATATTGCCACAGACCCATTCTGCTTTGTCAGCATCATGTTGCGAAATTGTGCTTGAGGAGAGGAAGTAAAGGTTTGCCATGTCCCTCATACAACTTGGGGGACACAACCAAGGCCTCAGGCACTTGAGATCAGCTGGGAATGGTTCCCAGTGCAAAGCCTTACCTAAGACTAGACATTTCGATGGTGCTGTAAAGCTTTTCTGTTATGACAATGATTGTACTTGACTACAGTGTACAAATTTGTTTAATTGCTCAGAATTACGAAAACAAAGGCAAAAATCCCTCTCTTCCTGTTTCCATAAGAGCTCTTCTCTCCTTTCTGCTTTCTCTTATGCCTTTGTAAGACATCTGGTCTGCAAGAATTATTAGTCCCAAAATTCACTTAAATTTGTCCTGGTGAAAAGATGTATCATCCTATACCACAGGCATAGGCTGAGACATTAAAAATATTTATCAAGGAAAGGAAACTATTTCCTTAGCAACTGAAGAGTGCAGCATACACTTCAGCAGCTAAGTACATGTAGAAATAATACTAAACTCCACAAAGAGAGTATTTAAATATAGAGGAAACAGTCATTTAATGGAAAATGCTGTTTTGAGATCGAAAAAAGACAGTGTTATCCAAAATGTTAGTCATGGACCTGAACTCAAGGAAAGGAAACAGTAGATATGGCCAGTGCATTGCCCTGAATCTGAGTAAACAATGCTTAGCTCAATCTGTTATGTGTGTACACCTGACAAAGACGCAGCTGGACAATCTAACAGAGAGCTCAGAGAAAATAAAAGTGTTTGCACAAACAGCAAACCATGCCAAAGAATCTCTTCCTGACATTGTTTTCAACTAAGAGGCTACAATCCTCAGAAACACAAAGCAGTCATCATTATATAACCAGCACCAGCAACTGAAAGTTGGATTTTGGCTACAGCTTCATCATCCCACAGAAATTAAAAGTGCTCTTAATTTTTTACATAATGACTAATCATAATCCTAATCAAATGAACTGCTTTTAAGACCATTTCCCTTACTGCATAATAACCCCATTTCTCATGGGAACTCATTCACCAATTTGAATTTGTCACCTAACTTCTGCACACTCACTTCTCTGCTGCAATCACAACTCGTGAAAGAGCAGGTGGACCGGAGCCATCGTTGTGCTGTTCTAATCGCAGACTATCCAGGGGCTGGAAAGGACTAACAGATTTTAGAGGACTCAGAGGCTTGTCAAAGACACATCTCATCCACCACCCCTGCTGTCCTCTCAAATGCCCCTGAACTCTCCCAACATGCATCTTCATCACCAGTCTGCCCACAGCATAGATTTATATCAGGCTTTATCTGGCTCTGTGCTACTGATCACACAGGGGCCTCGCTGCAGAGATTTTGGCACCAGATTCATAAAAAGAAGCCACAGTGCTTTCAGATTTCCAGCAGGATTTTCAACAGTCCACGGGACAAAAACATTTTATCTTGAGACAAAACAGCACAATTCCTACAACTCCTGGCATGGGGACTCCATGTTAATCCTGCTGAAGCAAACCTATGGCACATGCACACACCTGGGCTACTCTGCACAAAGCACGTCTGCATACTTTTAATTTATTCATTTCCCAACACCTGGAGCTACTATTATATACCAAGTAAAATCTAGAGAAACTTTAAAAATGTGACTTCCAACCCTCCCTTCATGATTTTTATCTAATGCTGCACTTTCTAGCAAATACTTGACTGCAAAGGCACAGAAGAGGCAAAGAGATGGTGCACTCATTACACCAGCACACTGGCAAATTTGCTTCATATTCAGATGGAAACCATTTGGCTCAGAAGCATTCATTGCATAGTAAATCAGCTATAATTTCCATTATTCTCATTGTGCTGTAGGGGCATCCAGCCCATTATGCCTGTTTGGCTGAAGTGGATGGAACCACCAGGCAACTGCTGGATCCAGCTTTTGTTCTTCAGTGACAGAAGGCTCTAGAAAATGCAGTCAAGGAGGGCATGGCAATCCTGGTAGAGATCATTTAATCTCCCTAAACTCCCAAACCTGCTCACTTATAACTTGGATCTGATGCCAGCTCTCAGGACAAGAGTCCTCCTGGCAGGATGCCAGTACTGGAGCATCTCTTGACATGCTGCATGCTTTCATTATGTGGAAAAGCTGTCCTCCAGCTCAGTGGTGGGTAATGAGCTGCCCCACTGTGCTCCTCACCTGGGTGCCTGTCCCCATCCTCAGTAGAGCCCTCACGACCACCAGCCCCACAAGCAGAGGGTGACACATCAACATGTAAGGTAAGTGTGGTGTCCTTGCTGCAGGGCAACATGGAGAGGGGGAGGCAACATGTTCAAGGGCTCTCACTGCCTCCAAAAAGTGTCTGAGAACAGAAAATACACTGCCTGCCTTTGCCCTCTCAAAGCCAGGTCTTGCACCAAAGGAGGTCTAGAATTAAAATATTTGTCAACAGCCCTCTTCTCTCTCCCTCTGCTCCCCAAAGCTCAGAAGCAGAACAGGAAGGGCACAAAAATCTTTTCCCAGCACACAAAGTTGAACACACAAGGCACCTCTCATGCACAGGCAGTAGGGAGTGTTGAAGATCACCAATTTCACCTGCAGCCCATTTATCTCTAACTCTGTGCCAGGCCTGAAACTTCTTAGAAGAGTTTGGGGAAAAGAATAAAAAACGAGAGTTTTGAAAAATAAAATAATTAAAATAAATATATTTGACCTCTCACATCCTAGAGGGCCCTTGGGAAGATTCTCCAGAAATGTAGAAATGCCCTATGCTGCTGAACACAGGCACTGGGAGGAGCAGGAGCTCTCTCCATGGGTGAGATGAGCAGGGTGGTGGGAGGTCTGCAGGCAGAGGTGCAGACCTTGGCAGCACATGAGCTCAGCTGCTAACAGGCATTCCCGTGCATACATATGCAATAACTTCCCCAGCAGCCCCAGGCTATAAAGTATGGTTCAGTCCTGATGTTGGACTAAATGAAAACACCCTTTCAACAAGTGGTGCTCAGGAATCTTTTCCATTTTAGTTGCAAATTCCCCTCCCCCCCCCCCCCCCCAAAATAATCTGTTTTACCCAGCTAGAAAAAGCCCAATTCAGCTGCTATTAGATATTTTTCTAACAGGAGAGTTTACCAGATCTGGATTTGGAAACAGATTTTGTTTTTAATATTCCTTTTCCTTAGCATTTGCTGTTTCATACATGACTTCTTAGGAAATGTGGCTTATTAATAAAGAGGATTATTTCTAGAACATTAGTTTGCATTAAACCAGCTAGAAGTCAAACTGCCGCTTTTCAAAAACACCATCCTCAGGATACTATAAATTGAAAAGCTGTTGCTTCAGTAAGTCATGCAATTTTTAGCATTTATCTTAAACATGACTGTGTATCATCACCTGTTCTGTAACCCAGCTGCCCCCAGCACACTGTCTGGAACTCAGTTTGCTAAAAATAAGTCTCAACAGCATCTTCTGGTTTTTCTTGCTTTGCTTTTTTTTAATATACATTTATAGCATCTGCATCCAACCTTCCAATCTTGCTCAGGTGCAGGGGTGATTAAAAGAAGATTCTTTAAACTTTTGTTATTAGAACTTCTCCCCTGTGAGAGGCCCAGGTTTGCTGCTAAAGGGTGCAGAGCTGCCTGTGAACAGCTGGCTGCCTGCTGCTGCCCTAATGTGCAGACACAGAAGGACTCAGCAGAAGCACAGGATGCTGCTGCCATCACTCCCTGTTAGCTGAGTCAAATTACTTCACAGGACATATTTTAACTAATCAGCACACAAACCTCATTTTTGCCCAACTCAAGAGAAGAGGATTCCCCAGAGAGAAGCAGAAGTTTTTCTCTCTTAATATATGTTTGGCATATCATATTACATTTGATTATCTTCTTAAATACATCATTTGCTGGATACATCTACCATATCAGAGCTTCAAAGAAGCAGTCATCAGGCAGATGAGACGATTCAGATAAAGAGGAGAATACTTTTAGCCTGTACCTTGGGGGTAGGGAGAATCTAGGCTCATCTCTGCATCACATCCAGCTCTGAAAACACTTGGTCCCTGTGCCTGCACTGGTTATTGAAACTGCATCTTGCCAAATGATCTCCAGCACTGGTGCTAAAGCCATGAGTCACTCTCGATTGCCCGAGATTTTCCAAGGCATTTACACGCTTCAATACAACATTCTGTTCTTGTTCTCAGAGAGGCTTCCTCACATTCAAACCTGTTCAAGGACAAACCTACACTAGCAACTACTGACAGCAAAGCAGTGCTGAGACACCCCAAAATTTGTTGTTGCTGTTGGCTTTGTAGTTGGTGCTATTTTTCACAGAGTCAGAAGCTGAGCACTACCCCATTAGTGCCGCATGCAGGACTGGGCTGGGCTCACAGCCCCGAAGGGGAGGCAGGCTGAGGAAGCAGTGCAGGGGCTCTGCTGCCAGGTTCATGCAGCAATTCACTGACCAATCACCACATCTCAGATGTGAATCTCTACTCAACCCCAGTGAAGTGGGAGTACGATGGCAAGGCTACTCAGTAGGATGGCAAGGGTACCTCAGGAGACACAAAGAAGCCTCCTGAACTGCATGAAAACATTTTGATGGCAGCAGTGAAACCTGCCAAAGAGATTAAATCAAACTCCAAACAGACCACATTATCCTTTCTCTACACACAGACCATTAATTCTCCAAGCTGTAGTCTGGCATGATGATGCCATATCTATTTTATGGAAAGGAAACAAAGGACAGAAGAAAATAAATTCTTTCTTAAAGGCTGCCATAGGCCTTTTTTTGCAGCTCAGAGACGTAGACTAGTATCTCCCAAGTCTCACATTAATACACTACACAAAGGTTGTTTTTCCTCTTTTAGGCTTGGACTAAGTGATCAGAAGCTTTTTATGATACCAGGCACTTATTGATACCAGGCACTGCAGAGGTCCTGCAGAACCCAAGTGCTGCAAGTACAGACTGAGGCACTGACAGGGCAGTCCAGCTATGCCTCGCTTGCTTTGTAGATAGCCACACCCACAGGAGGCAAACTCAGCAGGCTTCTGGCTAACCAAAACGCCTCCAAACACAGCCACAATTCACAGACCAAACACCCAAGTGGAATACTGACTGGCCTATGTTCTCACTTCAACTGCAGGAACAAATCAGGCAACAAATTTGCAAACGCATCATACACTGCATTGAGATGTGTTTTGCATGTAAGGGAACAAGGACTGGGATACTTCAGACTCCCTGTGGCTGATGGCAGCATCTCATCTATTTTCAGTTTTTGTTAATTTCCCTTGAACAAAGGCATGAGGGTCAGGAGTCAGGACAGAGCTGTGCTCACTACTGGGAAGGTCAAGCACTCCCAGGCAGTGCAGGATGGGAAAATTCATCACCTCTGATGAGGCCATGGCTCCAATGAGGTATTTTAAACTCTGATGGTTATAAAAGGTGACCTAAGTGCCTGAACAGGTGAGGGTGGCAGTTCTACTTTCTCCTTTAAGTTCTCAAAGCTGAGATAGGGTCTGCGCTCGGCTGCATGTCTTCCCTCTTCCCACACTTCACTGCCAGATTGAGCCCTAAATTTTGTGTCTAACTATAGCTGATGGCACCCTCTTAGCACTGGCAGTTTTAGGCAACAAGCAGATGTCACTGTGCCTTCTAACACATTGGTGGACATAGCTTTAAAGCGTCATGACTTTGCTGAAAACTTCTCCAGTTTGTATTAGTATTGCAAAACTAAGCAAGTAGAATAGAGACAAAGTTCAAAGTGTTTAACAGATAACAAATTCTGCTTCACAGCACCCAGGAAATATGTATCACAACCAAAAGGTTCAGAAAGTCAAAGCCTGGCTTCAGCTGAGGAACTATCCATACCATTTCTTTTCCTGGCCACTTTCTATCACTTCTGTAAATATCTGGCAGTCAAAATGTCTCCTTCACCCTGTCATATAAAGGAAATGGTCCCAGAATCAACACAAAAATAACTGTCAGAAGGAAAAAACCCAAAAACGCACAAATAATTCAACTACAGTAAGTGCCCAATTTTTACAGGAGTTTTCATACTGAAATGAATCATCATACTTAAACATCTCCACAGGACAATTGCAGCATATCTCTTAACTTTTTAGATCTTGTCTCCCTATCTAAAAAGATCTTTTTATAAGATTAGATCTAGATTTAAGTCCAGCTATTGTGTCTAGGTCACTAAAGATGTTTGGGGATGCTCCAGGAGCTCCAGTAGTCACTGTCCTCCTCACAGAATACTCCAAGACAAGAGCATTCAAAAGTTCCCACTGATGTAATGACAGCGAGGAGGAAGACAGAAGGTGTATATGAAGCCCTTCATTCCAACTGGAAAACTAAGCACTGTCAAAAAAGCAATCTTCCTGCACACATAAGAATCAGTAAAAAAACACATTAAAAGACATACTTTAGGATTTGATCTAAAATTTATAAGCAACAGCAGTGAAATTTCACCTTTTTTGCAGGTTTTGTTTTGGTTTTGGAGCGTTTTTTTTACTACCAATCTAGGCTGTGGAATAAGCTTTAGTGTCTCAAACACCTTTTGCGGGGGAGTCTTAAGAAAATTCAACTTTCTAACAGCTTCTGAGGCAAGGAAAACACTTCTTTTGCCGCCTGACTGGAGAGTAAAGAGAGTGAATAATCAGCCTAGCCTTTAAACTAGATGCCTGCAGTAGAATGAAAAGCAAACCTTGTTTTCCCAGCAATACAGGATGTTCATTGTAAGAATAAATGTTCAAAGGAGTCACATATGCTTGCAGAACAGTTACAGATAGTGCACTGAATTACCAGTGCAGTAAATAAATTCCTTTAACTTGTATAACACAACAGGAATAAGAGGTCCCTCCTTTTAGTTCAGTGTGATGGGCTGCTTCCAGGCAAAAAGAAAGATATGGTGGTAAAGCACCAAACTGCTACCATCATAATAGAAAAGTTTGTTTATCCAGTTTGATTTAAAAGCTTAAACAGCTAAATTCTCAATGGAGCTGAACACCCTCAACCTCCCCATTTCTAAGTGGCTACACAGAGTGCTCATTACTGACCTTAAGCAGCTTCTCAGCCTCTGAAAACCCCCCAGGCATCCCTCCCTTACACACACATGCAGGCAGGCTCAGAAACCGCACTGGGGTGAGGCTCAGGCAGACCTGCAGCGCCAAGAAACCTCAAGCTCTGGTTGCCTCTGCCACCCCTCCTGTCTGCCTGACATTCCTTATGAAAGCCCTGCCCTCTAGCCCAGGGCTCCTGTATAGATGAGCAGTGCTGAGTTCACTGGGTGCTATTTTTCACAGGGCTTTGCATGACCTGTCTATCAGCCAGCAGCATCCAAACCCTGCCCAGCCAACAGAGCCATTTCCTCACAGACTTTGGGGGTTGCAGTAGCTTTATCCTTTCCAAAGATTAATGAATTCCCCTTTGCAGTGCCCTGTGACATTTTACTACCCATTTACCCACAGAAGAAGGATAGCATGTCTGCTCCTAATATGTACTCATGCTTTATAATTAAGCCAGATTGTTTCTGTAATATCAATACATGCAGTTCATCCTTTAACTTAAATCAATACAGATCAAAACAGGCTATAACTTCTATGAAAAAGAAAAAGGTTTGAGACAGTCTGCAAACAGCTGTATGGATTTTGTTGAGCCTGAAGGATGGCTTTGTTGAAAGCATGGAAAGTTGCACATTTTCAAGTAGTTGGAAAAGGATGGAAATGTCATCAGCTAGTGTCAGTGCAAGTGCACCTCTCAGGAATGCCAGAAACTAAGTAGGATTGGGGAAATGATTAAAGCATACTGCAATGCAACCCTCCCACAGACACCCCAACCCATACTCCGTTATATGTTAGAATTTAGGGAGAAATCATCGAACGATGCTGTGATCTGTCTTCTTGTAAGATAGGTGTTTGTCTTTCTTCTAGGCAGCTCTTTAGGAAGAGCCAGATATGAGGGAGAAACAGCAGTTGGAAGCAAGAGATTCCCTGAGAATAAGAATTTTATTTTCAAGAAATGTTAAAAACTCCAAAAGAAATAAAACTGTAAGTGCATTGACCTTTTTTTTTTTCCTTTGTAATGAGAACCAGCCCTTGAAAATAAAATAATTTAAAAGACATTCCCCAAAAGCCTTTGCATGCTAGGCCAGTAGAAATTTTCCTTAAGTCTACGGAAAACTGAGACAGAGCATAGCTATTACTCAAGAAAATGTGGCTTCCGCAATGTCTGCCTTACCAGTTTGATACATTTACATTGAAGAATGTTAAAAGCCCCGTGCAAGGGAACAGAAACATAAGAGGCATGAGTCAGCAATAGGACAGGATCATCTTTCTTTTGATTTAAAAGAGCTTGAAGAAACTCTGAAACATAGAAGCATTCAGATGTAAGCAATTTGAGGAAGATTATATTTTTTTCAATCTATACAGCGGGGACTGACCGGACAGAATTAATGGGTATTTTGCAAAAGCCCTGCAGTCATAGTAAGATGATTCATACTACATTGTTCTTATACAGCATATGTGTATGGAAATCTGTGTATCATATTTAAATGCTACAATATATTCACATTGTATGCAAGATTTCATGGGATCAGAGCAAGAAAGCCTTCCCAAACTGAAAAAAAAATTTGCATTTTATTTTAATACAACTGACACCAAGCAAAGAACAGTCTGACATGCCCATACTGTGTAAAGGCACCCTCCCCTTGAAAAGAAGGAATTGTCAGCTTTCCAACAGGTACCTGCTGTAACTCTGCACTATGGAGATGAGACATCTAATGGGGATTTCATTCAATGGGATGGCTAATGGGGGTTTCATTCAAAACAGACAGTGAGACACCACTGAGCTCCAGTAAGGAACTACTTCTACTGCTGATGACAGGATAATGGAAAAATATCCCAGGCAGATACTTTTTTGAGAAAAAACTTTCAGTTAATCACATAATGTGGAAAAACTGTATTCAGCTCCTTTCAGATGGTACAAAAAGGCCAGATTTCTGAGACTGGCCATACAGAACCACAGGTTTCCTCAGTCTCCAGAATAGTTCCACCACCGGTGGCATTCATAAAATCATACAGTCACAGAATACTTTGGGTTGGAAGTGGCCTTTAAAGGTCATCTAGTCTGAGCCTCCTGCAATGAGCAGGGAAATCTTCAACTACATTAGGATGCTTAGAGACCTATCCAACCCAACCTTGAATTTTTCCAGGGATGGGTTATCTGCCATCTCTCTGGGAAACTTGTGCTAGTGCCTCACCACCTTCATTGTAAAAAAAGTTTTTCCTTATAGCTAGTCTGAATCTACCTTCTTTTAGTTTAAAACTATTAACACGTCCTGTTGCTACAGGCCCTACTAAAATATCTGTCCCCATCTTAAAAACCCCTATTCATATTCTCCTATTCTTATTTTTAGGAAAACATAGTGGGAGCATCTCTGTGAAGCATCGCAACATGATTGTGATGCTCCTAAAAGAAAATTGTAAGGTAGGCATGGAACAGAAGCCATGCTTCTTAAGCCAGAGTGAAATTAAATGTCTGACAAAATGGCTGAAGTGAGATACCTAGTCCTCAGCATTTCAAGATGGCAACTTGATTGTTTGGTGCATTGGAATTACATTTTCAGAAGTCAATTTAATCCCTTACAGATGTCATTGCTTCATTTTGGTTTTCCTGCTAGACTGAAATCAGTTATCTCATACATTTTTAATTATTTTGTCCAAAACAGAACTTATTCTCCATTGGTTCAATCACCCTTTACAATGAAAATTTTAGAGGAGATCATTTTGCCCTGGCTTCACTTTTTTTATTCTGTGGGAAGAATGAGGATGTTGAAAAGGGGCTTGTAAACCTGCTGTCAGCAGAGCAGGGTCTCCTGTGGTGACAGTGCTGTGACAGAAGCTACAGGCTCCCCCCCTGCATGGCCCCTTGCATTAAGAAAGCCACTCAGGGCACAAACTGTGAAGAACACAATGCTGCTACAGGTGGTACAACCTGGGAGGTTGCCATGACACAGACAGAACAACAGGTTTGATAAATTTTACTATGAGCCTTTCCTGCCCTTCAAATTGCCAATTTAGGAGGGGCCAAACCCCCAGTCACATTCTTCAGAGATGGAAGTTCAGCATAGCTCCACTGAAGCTACTAGAATTGTCTGAAGAGGAAAGCAGATACCCAATAACTGAAACCCCTGATTTCACTATACAAAAATCTATCAATGAAAAAAAGAAAAGTAATTTTGGAAGGTATTCAACCCTCATCTCACTTCACAGCTTGGCACCATCATATTTCTCTTACCAATTTCTTTAAAAGAAGTTTCACAATATTTTTGTTATCACAAATATAAATGTTACAAAATACCTTTAAATCTTCAGTTGAAGTCACTTCCACAGCAAGCTGGAATCAGGAGGCCAAGTGCTGCAAGCAGCTGTAGTTAGAGCCATGCTGGAGTTCTTAGGACCCCTGAGATACAGCACTCACAGGATTAAGTTCCCTACAAGTCACCAGCATGTCTGTTGAAGTGCTACATACCTTTATAGCTTTTAAAGGAGAAAAAGGTTTTGTGACAAATTAAAAGATTAAAAATTTCAAATATCTGACAGAATCTTACAGTGATGTTCAAAAGTTGCCTCCATGCAGTTATTATTCTGTCTTTATTCACTGACCCACATCACTTCCTTACTCTGCTGGATTTTAAAGCCAATGAGAGTACAGCCTCTTCACATTCACATTTTGCTCAGTCTGAATCTTTAAATGTTCCTATTTTACCATTCAAAATAAGTAAAAAAGTCTAACTGAATACCAGTGCACAAATGAGTAATTCTCCTACCTATTGGATTAATCTTTAATTTATCTTTCCCATCTGAGGGATGCTTTAAAGCATCATCCAAGGCTCAGACCTGCAGTGCCAACCTGCTACAGATTCAATACACCACGGTTCAGTGCAAGTATGCAGCCCAAGCTTGCATTTCTGAGAGTTGTAACTCTAGGGAGTGAGAAGTAGTCAGGTACTCACCTAATCTATTACCATTCTGTTCTGCCTTTAGAATCCTATCAAAGCTGGTGAGGAAGGCAAGTGTGTGCACATGAATGCTGTTCTGGGTCTCTCTTCCCATTCTAGAAAGCAGCTCTTTTGAGGTTTGCTGGTCCAAAGTGTAGATGCAGATGTTCAAAACTGGATGGGTTTTCTTGGAGTTTTTAAAAGTGCAGACATGGGGTTTTTTTTTGGTTTTTTTTGGTTTTTTTTTTTTTTTTTTTTGTTTTTGTTTTTGTTTTTTTTTGTGTGTGTGTGTTTGTTTGGTTGGTTTTTTTGAGGGGGGGGTTTGTTTTGGTTTTTTTTTTTTGGTTGTTTGGTATTTTTTTGGTTTTGTTTTGTTTTGTTATTGTTGCTGGGTTTTAGTATCTCTGGAAATCAGGTCCGAAACCAAAATACAGCGCTAGAGAGGCATCTGGATTTATTATGGGCTTATGGGTTCAGAATCCAAAAGATCATATTAAAACACTTCTCACAGATACACACTGGCTTTCCTATGAAGTAGATAAAGTCTTAGTCCACTACTGTTCTGGTGACTCACAAGAATACTATGCCAATTTCCTTTATTTCAATGGTTTGGCATTTAAGCAGGTAAAAGGTACTGCTCAGGCTCAATAAACTGGGAAATACAGGCCTTATTGCTCATCCTTATGAGATGAGCAGAAAGAGTACAGCTTTTTAACTTTTTTATAACTGCATTTGTTCAACTGCTGCTGAAAAAACCCTCCTGTGCTTAAACTAGCAGATGTTTTTTGCATTATTTGTCCTCTATTCACGCATAAGATACAATAAATGCCATTGAAAAAAAAACCAACAACAAAAACAAAAACAGCTAGGACAGAGCAAAGTGAGGGGACATCACAATTGAAACAACAAGATTATGCCTTGCGTGCATGACCCTTGTGTAAAAATACTTCATTTGCTTCTGCATGATGCTACCCCATAAAAAGGTCAGATCTACTGTATTACCAACCTATAAATAATTCAGGGTTATAAAGCTTCTTATCTGATGTTGAAAATGCAGAGGGCACACAAGAGTGCTTTTTGAACAAAGTCTTCATAAACCTTGCAGATCAGAGAATATTAAACGGCCCGGCCCCGAAGAACAATGCGCTGTTCCCTCAGCCTACAGAGGGCAGGTCCTGGCATGGCTTGCACAAGGTGCCAGTGAACATCCACTGCAGAGCAGCTCAGCCAGCCCAGCTCCCGCTCCCAGGCTGAGTGCACAGCCCAGGCTGGCCTCAAGAGACAGAGAGAAACCTTGGATTTGTGAAAGAGGGGCTCTTCCACACCAGACTTTGTGCCAACACAAAAGAAGAGCCCATGTTTTCCACAATGAGTTTTCATCTAAATGCTTGGGAGAGGAAGATTCACTTTCTACCACCACAGTGCAGACAGAGGTATTTGTCAGAAATCAGGCTAATATTAACTCCATATGTCCATACTCCAAACCCATACACTGCTGCACCTGGAACATGAATACATTCTGCTGACAGCTCTGATGCCACTATCCATACATTGCAATTATCATGTAATGTTGCCACTTGTTTTCACTAGCTCCCTTTGTAGAGAAATTTTAAAGAGTAGCATCAGAATTTTTGTTTTCACAACTATTCCAAATATTTTAGCAAATGGGTTTTCATTTTGTCGGAGTAGACCTGATGTTAAACATCAAAAGGCTAGTCATTTTAGAGTATTTATCATCTTCTGAAAATTGATAACAGGAATTAAATCCTTTTCCTTTTTTTCCTTACTTGTCACTTAGAAAATTCATTCTGATTCTGTATAAAACAAGGAATGAAGAAGATGGCTTTGAAAATGACTGGACTTTATTAGCTAAAACAAAACTAATTGCTTTTCTTTCTTGATGATGCTTTAAAATATTTGCAATAAAGCAAAAATACACCCTTAATTTGTTTGAACCATTTTCCCTTTGTATATATTTTCCCACTGTTTTTTATGGATTAAAAAATTCATTGAGATGAAACATCTGTTTGACCTTAAAGCATACAATCTGCCCATTGTCTCCTATGGAAAACAGAAATTATATTGATTTTCCAGGGTTTTTTTCCTTCTCTGCAATGAAAAATTGAAAAATTACTTCAGCATGCTTAGACCTTAGCCTAGACATGGAGGGCCCAGCTGGCAATTCTGTAAGCCACATTGATTCTTCAGGATTTTTTCTACCTGTGCAACTATCTTTCCCCCAGAAGATATTGGGAACAGCTGCAGGGGATGACTGCCCAGCACTGACAGGTGACTGTGTCTGTTCCTACACCCCAAACTACAGCCACACATCCACTTTGGTGTCAGTAGTGGGGTTATGAAGCACCTGAGATGCAGTGCAGCACCAAAGAACACATCAGTGGGAATATGGGGGGAGATGGAAGGGGAGCACCATCCACCTCTACCAACTCATGGGCATGGATCTGCAAAAACTGCATACTGAATATGTCACTATCATGATTGACTGTTTAAATAGCTGCTGTGTGCTCTACAGGCACGCAAAAGGAAAACTCCTTGGTTTAAAAGAAGGTGTGCTGTCCTGTGCTATACAGCTGCCACACAGAAACAGCCTGAATTGAATTGCCTCCTCACATCTTTGAGCACATGTGCAGAGAAATTAACTACCTGCCTACCTGACCTGGGGCAAAACATGAGGCAGCCAGTCCCAGCCTCCTACTCTGATGAACCACCCACCCAACACAATGGGGAAAAACTTCACTGGTCAGGTCAAGTAACAAACACAATGCTTCTCCTGGAGGCTGAAAATCACAATTTCCTCGGAACAAAGTGGAGAAGTGATAATTTTTTTTTTGATGGCAAATCCTTTCTAAGGTGCTGTGAGGAGCAGCACAGCTACATACTGCGATTTATAGAAAGATGATGAACTGTGACCAAAGCCCAAATTCCCCAGCTTAAATCACTGCTTCTACAGGACTGAATTCTACTAGAGACCTACCGCAATCAATCACATTCTCATACAGTTACAACCCCAGAACATACAGCAGCACAGCAGCATCTCAAATGGAAAGAGGAAAAGGAAGAAAGTCTGCTAGCAGCAATTGTCATGACTTTAATTTTCTCAGTATTATGCTTCCTTTTCCCTTGTTTATCTTGTTCCAAAATTCTTATTTCTCATACGAAACAGGAAAGTAGGTCCCAAATGCATTATATAAGTGCCTCAATAATACACTCTTAAAAATTTAAAATGAGTGCTTACAATGTTGTTTTCATTTTATTTTGGTGAGAGAAATAATTAATATTAATGCAGGGAACACAGTATCATTTTACATTCATTTTGTTAGCTGTTAAATTGCTGCACATTCCCCACTCACTCTTATTACTCATCGCTGTTTTCCTGCTCCCGTGGTAGCTGTAGGAGTGAACTCTTGGCTGCTGCCTGTCCACAGCACATAGCTGTCTCTCAGTCAGCTTCAGAGCGTTTGCAGTCATGCTCTGATAAATCTGCCATGGTAGGAACAGGATTTGGACTTATGTTATTTTAGCAGGATCAGAATTAAGCCTTGAATCCTTGCATATGTTACACACACACATACACACAGAGGCGTGCCAGAAAGCAAAATACCTTCAGTGCTTCCAGAGCCCTGTAGTACCTCAGCTTTGCACCACTTGTTAAAAAGACTATTAGGCAATTCCCTGGACAGGAGTCCTGTGTTGTGTGAGTCACAGAGCAGGGATGGACATGGAGCTCAAAGGAGTGGGACAAAGGAGTGCCACCGTGGCGCCACGGCAGAGCCAGGGACAGCGTGTCTGCCTGGGGAAGGCACAGCAAGGATGCTGAGCACGAGGCATCCTGCCAACAGCCTGACCTGTCTGCTTGGCTGCTGCCACACACCAGAGACTGGCTAAAGCACAGGTGACTTCAATGCCCAGTGAGCAGCTGAAAAGAACCAACCTCTGCAAAGAGTTCTGAGGATGGCAGCTGTGGCAACAGCACAGACTGGATCCTGGGCTGCAGGAAGGCCTGAGGCTTTGCAGGAGGCTTTCTCCTCACAGCCCCTGTGCTGAACACCTGCTCTGGCAGCCCTGGCCAAGCCTCCTTCCAGGTACACGGGAGAGGAGCACAAATGGACACATCCTGCATCAAACCCCTTGTGTGTATATACCCTTAACCCATGATTTGGGGAACAGGAAAGCTTCCTATGCTCACCACAGCCCACATGTCAATCAGTTTTGCCTTAAGAGAGCCAATAATCTCACTTACCCAGCTGGAAAGACATGGCCCCTTCCACACACTATAGAAATGGTGAGAGAACAAACAGTATGTTCTTGAGATCCCACAGCACATGACAAAATTTGCCTTGAGGACTTTCATTCAAGTTTCCTGTCATCAGTCTCCAAAGACAACTTCATGTCAGCACAGACAACTGTGACCCCCTAGGTGGGGCAGAACTGCAATTACAATGTGAAATCACAAGTAACTGGCTGTACCTACAGGTATTTCTTACTCCACAAAAGCAGAGTTATACACAGATAAATTATCTCAGCAAAATGGAAAAGCCTATTTTTTGTAAAACACACAGCAACAGAAAGATGTAATGGGCCCATCTAGTGCTTTGTTTTCAAAGGAAATACAATTTTTTGACATATAAAGTACTTCAAAAGACAAAGGTAAATTCTCTGTCTCCTCTAATTAAATGCAGATGCAAATATAGAATGAGCAATGACACCAATGAATATAAAATCTAGAGCAGTTAACTGCTTAGCTGAGTGGACAGTCCACTTGAACATTTGGGAATCATACTCTTTTTTCAAACCTAGCTGGTAACAGGCACATAGGCACACAGCAAGATACTGGAGAGAGACTTCTCTTGGCCTTAAGTGTCTGGCTAAGCTAGTCAGTTAATAATAATTCTGCAGTGACTTGTGAAACTTAAGATATCTGAACAGTTAAACTTTGCTGCAACATTACGGTATTGGGAATTTACTGTTTCCTCACTATAAGGAAAAGTATGATTAATGCATTTTCGAAATAAAAATGGAAGTAGTCATTGCAACTTAACATTTTGCCTTTATTTGTCTTGGTCTTAAACCTCTAATTTATAAGAAAAGAGAGGATGCTCTTTGATGGCACATCCCAGGCACACAGCTGGCTTGGGGGCACATGCTCTCCCACAGGAAGTGCCTGACCTCTGTTTTCTCTGTTAAACCCTAAAACTGCCATGCAACTAAACCAGATATAAGCAGCAAATGCCTGATGATCCACCTGTGTTATTACAACACACCTGCAGTTAGACTTTGCATATTAAAGGAATTATTAAAGAAAAATAAGCAGTCAGAAAGGGGCAGCTTTAAAGTAGGGCAAATGAAACTTTTAAGTTTTCCCTTCCCCCCAAAAATAGCTATTTCTGGCTTGGCTTCAAAACTGGCTGAAAGATGTCAGACATGCAAATTCCCTCCCCCAGCATCAGCTCCAAGAGGAGCAGAGCTGCAGCAAAAAGAGGAGCAGAGACCAAAGCTGAGCATCTG
This sequence comes from Peucedramus taeniatus, assembly GCA_013400575.1. NCBI lineage: Eukaryota > Metazoa > Chordata > Aves > Passeriformes > Fringillidae > Peucedramus > Peucedramus taeniatus. The sequence continues at coordinate 189,025 of WBNO01000393.1, forward strand.
CTGCGTAAAGTGGGAGCTCTGCAGCCTCCACAGCTCTCCTCGCTCCTTGCAACCCCCTCTGTCCTTCACCACACACCTCCCCTGTGAGCCAGTGCTGTAAAACATGGACCCTCATCCTCTCTCTCCTTCCAGTCCTGCAGCAGCTTTCTTGGAGCAGAGTTGACTCCTCTACTGGAAGGTGCACTGCTCTTGTGAATTAGGACCACCCATCTCCCACATGGCTGTCAGACAAAGCCTGAAATATTCCAGGTACTCTTCTCAGTAAGAAAACACTGAGCAGTTGGCTAGCACTGCTGCAACAGAAACTGCTACTGGATTGGGGAACCATTTTGGGAAACCTCAAAGGGTCAGCAGAAAAAGGGCAAGCAGAAAAGAGAAGCTCAGCTCAATCTCATTTGAGAAGCCCTGGGCTGAGTATTGCTGTATTTGCTGTGTTCTTTTGGGACCTGTGTGTGTGAAAGGATCAATCTATGACATATACATACTTTTTTCTCAGAAAGCACCTTTCCAGAGAAAATGCTCACTGAGCTCCAAGTTAAGAAACTCTGACTTCCATCACTGTCCCAAACAACGTTCATTAAAATGTTTGTGCAGTTTGTCACATTAGCCACCATCTGAACATCCCCTCCCACCCCTTCAGAAAGCAGGAAAGCTTCATTCTGTTTCTGAGGAAAGCAGCATCAATGTTTGAATTCATCAACAGCAAACCATACTCATTCCAGTAGAAAAGCAGAGGCAAATCTCATGTGCCACCCATGTAAGCATGCAACATCTATCTAACCATAAGGCAACACACCTCCTTCAGTGTGTTCCCTCAAAAAACCTGGAACATGTCCCTGCTTTCTAGCAAACCATTCTGCAGGCTCTGGCAAGATCCTTCCCAGCTTTCCCACAGAACATGCAAGCTTTTTTTTCAGCTCAGTGGCAGGGTTTTAGAGCATGAAAAGGCTTTAGACACTGCTTTTGTATAACAGAAAGGACCATCAGTGTCCTTCACATGCTGGCTTCTCAAATATATGCTAGAGATGTTCTCAACAGCTAAGGACTGGTGTACTTTGCTTCAAAAAAGGAATGAGATATTCTGATGAAAATTTGTTTCTGCTTCTCACAGGAGGCATTTTCAGAACCATTGCACTAGTATGGCACAGCTGCCCACAGTGAGCTTGCAACAGAAGGGCAAAACAACAGAGAAGATGTTAGTGGAAAAAACTCACAATAGATAACCTTCCACAACAGGCAATATCCATTTGTATGAGAAATTGTAGCTATTCTATCCCTTTAGTGCAGACCTCAAGGAAGACAAGAACTAGCCTGGCTGGAGAAAAAAAAGTACCTCCATCTGTAATGTCTAGAGGAAACATCCACTGACACATACCTCAGCACAGAGTCAGTACCTGGCACTGAGATTTCATTCAAATAATTTGATAAATTACTGTATATACGTCACTTCTGTTGCATTAGTCAAGCTGACAGCTCTTGCTTATAAAATATAAATAGGATAGATAACAACAGGATTAGTTCAGTTTCATCTAACTCAGCACTGTTAATATCTTTGCATAAAAATGCACTCAGGAGTCTGCCTTGCAATCATCCAGGCATAACTTTGTTATCATGAACTAATTATTATAGACAGGTTGCAATGGCTACACATTTCTGTCTCTAGTAAACAGATTAAATCACTGAAAGATGTCTACAGCAATAATCATGCAAGACTGTTATGGTAAAAACTCCATTTGCTAATCTTTTTCCTTAATACTCTGAATATCACAAGCAACTGATTCACTGGTGAGGCTGCCTGTAGGACTACCAGTGAATGCTCTAGGAATGTCACAGAGGAAAATGCTGACATCTTTCATGGACGAATGGGAGAAATATAGCCTCAATTTTGTAATTTTTACCCATGATACAACAGTATCTCAGTGCTACAAGACACACCAAGTTAAAAAAAGTTCATTGTCTACCACTACACACATGATCGAAAACCACAAATATCAGCTGACATACAGGACAAAAGAGAGTGGACAGCAACACAGCAATGCAGCAACAGCACTGCCAGGGACCTACTGAAGCAATGCGGAGAATAAATAGACTCCACAACTAAGTTTAGTTATGAAGTGGGTATGTATGGGAGCTCTGGCACAAGTGAGATAGCTCTCATAAGGACTTGTGCCCCAAGCCTCAGGCTGTCCCACAGCTTTATTCACAAAGGTGTTCCATATGTAAGAGATTGCACAACTTTCCCATGCATATTCAACCCCTGACCCCGCCTGTCCTCGCTTCGTGTAGCACCCACACAAAAACCCTTCTGGGCACACATTGTTGACTCTGGTGGTCGTATGGGGGTCTCTGGTGGTCTCTGAGGCCAAAGAGTTTGTGGTCTTCCTCCAGATGAACTTTTGAACCTTTTCTCCTCTTGCATGCGCTTCTTGGTTCCTCGGTCCTTATCTGGGTACTCCGTGGTCTTAATGAGCTTGGAGACAGAGGGGTTTCTTTATCTGGGCTTTTTCTATCTCTTGATCTCCTCTTGGTATTGTTTTCTATGCAAGAATCCTTAGAAATTTGCTTTTTCCTATGCCCTTTGTACCATGGCAGGGGTTTCTTAAGTAAAAAGGTTAAACTTCAACCTTGAGTTCCACAGACTATACCTTAAATGCTCAATTCATAATGTTATTTTAAGTAAACTCCAAAATCTCTATTTCACTATCTACCAATGTGCCGTGATGGAAATGAAAAACCTCATCTCACTGATGGTTAATTTTCTACCTGGGCCTCATCGCTCTCCTATAAATTCTTTCCTGGAATTTACTGGCGTTGATAACCGCCCAAGAGGCAGAAAGCAGGCACACCACCCATACAAACCTTTTCCAAAGCAATTCTTTGCTTCTGGTGTTTTGGCAGCTCCAACTGAGTGACAATAAATCACAGCTGTTGGCTGAGTCAAGTGTTGCTTTAAATGCCATTGTCTGTAAAAACTCATACCAGTTTACTGGTGCTACGCTCTGATGAATGGAAGACAGCAGTGTTGAAATCCATTTTAGAGTGACACCTTTACTGTCAGTATTTTGTAAACAGTGTAGAGGCTGATCTGGGTAACAAAGAGGAGGATGTAAATATTTTGTTACAGCATTTGTTGATGGCATTTTACAGATAAATAAGAAAATCATATGAATGTATATACACAGAAATTTAAACAAAGGTCTTGGTTGATATTGTTCAATCCGTTTGCTCTTTGAAGTAAAATTCAGTCTTGTAGAAACCTCACGGTATTGTGAGCATATAATTGGAAATGGTTATTTTCCAACACTTTTTTTTATTATCTCCCACAGAAACTTTGTTTTTCTCCTGGTGACAAAATAAACTTGGTGCAAAGTTCCAGACATTAGTGACACATATCTGCAGAGCCTGAATTATAGATTTTTCCAATATTCAAAAAGAGAAAAGCAGAAGTGGGTTGTGTACACAATGAACAGCTTTTTACCTTGGTATTAACGTGAGGCTTGAAACCAGACTGGCTCAATAATCCAAGAGTTTCCCAGAGCCACTTTTACGAAGGGGACAAAAAAACGAACGCAACTGAGTATAATGCAACTTGGTTTTATCACTCAATTGTCTAGAAATTACCAGGTACATTCACACTACTGCTGGAAAACCATTATCATTAACAACCATATCGATTCCCACTTACAAAGAAGTCTTTGAAATAGATAATTGCCCAGTCTGACTAGACAATTCCCTTCTAACCACAGAGAAATATATGGCGTGTCAAACCCCCTACACAACAGCGTGTTCTCTACCTTAGCTGTGAGTGAAGATGCAGTAAAGAAGTACTCTGTCCTTTTGTGAACTATGGTATTATTCATGTGATGGCACTGCTTTCTCCTTTACTGCCCTCCCAGTGGCACTTAACACAGACTTAGAAGAAGGTATGTGGTATTTCTGTCTGCTCAAGCTTTGTGCCAACAAACTACATCCATCAAGTGTCTCTATCTTAAACTGACAACCAGCTAATGGCTCTTGCCTTGGGATGCACACTTGCCCTAAAAACGGGGCTGTTGGTATTGTTCTGCAGGTTCTTTAAAAGAGGAGGCTGTGATGGCTGAGGTGCTTTCCTGAAGGGAACACTTTGTGTCACTTAAGGGGTCCTGCTCAGATTTCATCAAACGCTTGGAACAAATGGTATGGTTCTGCAAGAGTCTGGCTGCATGGTGGGGCAGACATCCAGAGAGGAGTGTAGCTGGCCAGAGGTGCTGAGCACCCACACAAAAAGGCAGAATCTGTTGCTAATTTTGATCTTGTTGCTGGTCTTGTGCCTACTGCCTGTTTCTCAGATCAGTCTGTTCTGAGCCACTCGAGGGAGGAAGAACAGCTATCAGGCCAACACTTGACCCCACCTACACAAAATCAGCAGACAGTATATGTTCTTCACAAAGCAAGTTTTACAGAAATTACAGATCTCCCTGTGACTATCTCTTTCCTGGAGATAAAACTTCTGAGATACAAATGTAAAAGCATAGACCAGCAACAGTGTCACCATCTTCAAGAAGGATAATTTGCCAGCAAATCCTAGACTCTAATTTGAGAAGGAAATAACATATTTAAATTACACTGCAGGTTCAACAGTTCATGACAGATTTCTCTCAATTTCTATGAGGAAAAGCTTGTCTCTTAGTTCTTTTATAATGCTTATTTGCTTTTTAACTAGTTTTCCTGCAGGCATATACTATAAAGCCATAAAAGTGGATTTTTATACTGCCATATCTTTAAAGTTGTGTGTGTCTGCAGCTATCTTAATGTTATTCTTTACTGAAGTCAGCACCACCAAATTTATCCTTTCATCGTTTGTAGCCCTCACACAGCTGATACAACTGCATGCAGATCCAAACACATTTATTTCAAATGCATCTACATTTAAACCATTTATTTTGCTTGACTGCTGACAGTCCTACACAGTAATAGAAAACATTTTTGATTAGCTGAAATAAAGCACCCTTCTAGCAAATGAAGACTTGATGAGGGTGTCATTTTCTATCATTGACTGAATTTGTTGAAGTTCTCAATATTTAAAGTTGTTTAGACTGGTGGCTTATTTGGGCTGAAATTTTATTATTTTTACCTATTTGTACTACAGTTTATAGATTACTTTGATCCTGAATGGAACATCTAGAATGAGGTAACAGAAATATTTCAGTTGTTGTAGATTCAAAGGTTTACAGTGTCTGCTTCTGTGTGCAGTATGGAGCCAGAAAGATCTTACCCATCAGAGTTTCTGGGATTACATTTTTTACTATTTTAAACCAAGATCTTGGCTTCTGCTTTTCCTCTGTATAACATTTTCTACTCATTCTCTTATCCATTAGAGCCACTCAAAACTTATAGTTACTGCCCACACCATCACCGTGTTGATCCTCTCTGGTGATGTGACACAAACCAAACATTCTTCCCATCCTCTTTTCTCCAGGCTAAACATCCCCACCTCCCTCAGGTACTCCTCATAGAACTTACTCTCCAGACCCTTCACCAGCTTTCCTACAGACTACAGAGAGAATCAACAAAAATCTAAAAAATGTATTGCCTAAATAATTCTATAAACGTTCCTTTTATGTTCAAAAATGCAATTTCAGCTAAATACACCCTACATATGTTGGGCCTTACCCTCTTACAACAACTCAGCACTGAGATCTGCATTGTCATCAGCCTCTGCTGCATCCTTTACACTTCTTCCTTACTGTGCACTGAAACAGACTGTCCAGAGAGGTTGTGGAGTCTCCCTCACCAGGGACATTCGGGAATCTTCTGGATGTATTTCCATGTAATGTGCTCTAGGATGACCCTGTTTGTGATCCTGCAGGTCAATTGAAAAAGGGATGCACTTCTCCCCTTCCCTCAGAGGAAAAGGAACATTTCAAACACATTTCAAAAGCAGCGGCGATTTTCCAAACTTCCCTTGGGTAACTCATGGCCTCTCCCTAGTTCTGTTCATCTTTTATACTCTCCCTGGCGAATACCATCAGTGAGTCCAAAGAGGAGGGATCACATGCTTGGTGGGCTGCTGCTGCATGGTCCTCAGCTGAGGTTCCTTGACAGTGGCCCACCTCAGGGAACAATACAAGGAGAGGTGACATTTATGATTATGGCGTATTTCAGTTTCCCTTATCATTTAATTATCCACAGTCATCTCTGCTCCATCCTGAAGGCTACTCTAAACATCAGCTCCTTGTTGCATTAAATGCCTCTGCATTCCCAGCAAGCTCCTGCACTGAAAGCACAGGTTCTGTAAACTGAATGGAAACAAAGAACAGGTTTGGTGTGCAGGGATGGAGGAGGGCATAGGGAGAGGTGTTTCCTAGCAAACAGTTCTGTGCTTTCCTATCTATAACATGACAGCCATGCTTTGGGGAGTACTAACAGGATCACAGCTAAAAATTGATTATGAACAACATCACTCTTCTTTGCTGGGCTGTGCCTTAAATATGCTAAATAGAAGTCAATTCATTTTGTAATTAATGGAGAGTTAAATCACAAAACATATTTTGATCATCTCTTCATTGGGAATACTTTTGCATTGAAAAAACATTAAAGCATACACTCAAAGTTAGCAAACAAAACCTGCCACTTTTAATGAATGTTGTGCTAAGATTGATTTTTAGCAGGGCATAATCATCAAGATAAAGACACTGTTACTGGAAGCCACAGTATAAAGCTGAAATTCCTTTAACATTGACTTCTCCAGTCATGGATAAGTGATAAAGAATCATTTAGACTTTTAAATGTCTGCTTTCTTAAAATCTGAACTGCAGCAATTTTGTTCTCTGGAACATATTTGAATCCCAATGCAATAAAGCCATGTTTAAAATTAACTAGCAATATAACTTTTCCATAGAATCATAAAACCATGGAATGGTTTGGGTTGGAAGGGACCCTTAAGATCATCCAGTTCCAACCTCCCTGCCATGGGCAGGGACACCTTCCACTAGACCAGGTTGCTCCAAGCCCCATCCAACCTGGCCTTGAACATTTCCAGGGAGGGGGCATCCACAGCTTCTCTGGGCAGCCTGTTCCAGTGCCTCACCACCCTTACACCAAAGATTTTTTTCTTAAAATCTAATCCAAACCTATTAACTCTTCTTTCTCAAGAGGAGGTAGAACAAATTCCCACTTTGCAATACTATAGCCTTAGCAACAAAGCTTATTTTTACTAAGCTGTTATTTTTGTTGTTTGAAATCCATTAATATGACCATTTTAAACCAAGATACCCTATTTTTGCATTTTAATATGCTGCTTTAAAAAATTGATTAGGCTATTACCAAATAAGAATCTAGCCCAGGCTACAGAATAGACTTTAAAAGCAAAATGGCACAGACTCAAAACATAGTAATTTAAGTTTCTATTCTGTAAGAGAAAGATTTCACTTATTTGTCTTAAATGAAAACACACACACAAAAAAATCCCTTAGCTTATTCTCTTGTGGTAAGGAATCACATTAGAGGTAGATACAGTGTTTCCCTCTCACTCTGTTTTCAGTGTCCAGGCCAGACAGTCCATTGGCAGATTTAGCACAGGGGGTGATTCCAGTGACTCATAGACACCTCACTGTTGTATAATCATGCAGAAGAAAATGCAGAGGCTTCTGCACAAATTGCTCATTTGTGGAAGCAATTTCAACTGAGAGCAGAATAAGAAAGTTGGTAGATACATTTATGCAATTATGCAGGGGTGATGGATGCAAAAACACAGGCAGAACATTTGCTGTGTAAGTCACTTGACTTGGTGTCTCAAGACTGACAAAAACAAGGAATGAGACATAAATAGAAAAAAGCAATTCTGGAATAAAGACTAAAAGTGGAGGGACTATAGACATCTCAAGCCAAAGACTGTTGCACAAGTGTGTGTGTAAACATTTGTACACTCAGACCTGTCTGTGTAATAACAGCAAGATTTGAGAGGCAAAGGAAAGGGGAGTGAAGAAGGGAAATGACAGACATAGTTTTTGGTCCCTTCTGGCTCTGCCAGCGCCTCTGGCTGGGAAATACTGTGAAACACAGAACTGACTCAGCAGGTTTCAGACTTTGCACCTCAAGCATAAATACCCTCATGCAGGCATGATCCTAAGTGTCCATGTGATTCCTCCAGTAACACGGAATCAACAAGCTATAAAACAATTCCTGCCAGCAGGATAGGGAACATAGGCTTGGAAGGCAATGACACCACCTCTTAGTCCAACTGTGTGCTGTCACAGACAAAGGCAACATCTTCATTGACTTCACAAGTTCTGTCTTTGACCTAATTTGACTTTTACTCATATTTAAAAGCCAGTTTCAACAACTCATCCTTTCCATAATAAGAAACCTGATTTTGAATTCCATCTAAATTTATCCATGATCAATGTAGATCTATTTGGTGTAAGCCTCACTCTTTTTTTAGTAAGTAATGGTCATCAAGTCCCATTTTATTTCCTCTTAGAATTCACCACTCTAACATTCTATATCAAAAGCAAGACTATGCATTCTCTGCTTTCAAATCAAAGAAAACATATTGTCAGAAAACTATATGACCACCAACTCTAAAAGAGTTGGAAGAACAGTATGTCTTAAAAGTCCAGCACATGAAAAACAATGATTAATGACAGATGCCATATTGACCTTGTTGCGGTCCATGAAGCATTCGTTGTGGCTAGGAAAATGTTTTCAAAAAGCCAAATTTGGCAGCAAAGGCAGCCTTCCATCTGGCTGGGAGGTTGCTCTGTACCTGTTAAGAAACAGTACCCTGTTTCCTATTATTTGGAAATTCTCCACAGTTTCTCCAGGTAGCTTCTGATGGGGTTTTTTTTGCTTTTGTACTATTCTTATTTAATAATTATAAAAGAGGGATCGTATTCCTAAAATCAGCTTGCCACAATATGTTCATTTGTTGTTCAAGTAAATACAGCAGGTGGAATTAAAAAAAAAAAAGGTTTAGGACCCTTTACTGAATATTAAATATCAGTAAAGTGGAATTTCTACTTAGGGCTGTAATTAGACACCTACAAAGCTTAACTGCACATGCATAAATATATATATATATTTACATACATAAAATATATAAAATGTACTTCTTCTATATGAGTGCATGCCTACATGTCTAGAACACAACAATGAAATACGTTTCTGTGAAAACCTTTTCATATCCAAAATCTTTAATGAAAGTCCTTTGTCTTTGACTACATTATTTTTCCTTTATTTTATAATGAAGTAGCTATTTTATACCAAACAAATAGATTTTTCACCATTATTTTAGTGTTTTTAAATTAAAATCTTATTTAAATAAAAATAAAATTGATGATTTAAAATAAATTGGTTATATACAAAACAGAGGATCAATATAAGACCTTGAAAAGTAATGCTAAGATGGGTATAAAATAACCTTGATGCTTTTTTCTTCTTCAAAACCGCGAGGAGAGTATGTTATCAACACTAGTATTGCTTATCATGCAAATAGGTTTGGAATTCACAAGATTAGGAACCAAAAATACCCTGCTTTTTAGGTTTTGTATTACACATTTCCAAGTATTTATAACTCTGAAATTCCTAAGTGTATGAGTTGTGTTCCTAGCATAGATGCTTGTATCCAGGAATTGTGCCATCAGGAGAAAAGACACCAAAATGCAAATGAAATTACAGGAGCTGGCAAGTGCTGCAACTCTTGCTATTTTATTGTGAATCTTAAAATATAAAGTGGGGGGTTTGTAATAGCCTAGTTCTCAGAACCAAATGGTGTCTGCAAACAAAAATACTTCCAAAAGCAAGAAGAAGGAACTTGCTGTTGGTCTGTAACAGGAGGTTGGCTGGCACTCCGAAGTGTTACTTTAAATACGTGGTAAAAAAATTCTTCACCATTGTGTGAAATGAGATTTCTGGCACATCCTGACCCCTTCATCTTATACCATCTGCTCTACCTCTCCTCTCCTCTGAAGGCAGCTCTATCCCCACCTTCAACCTCAGTGCCGCAGAAGAGGTTTGTGCTGCTGAACACTGGGCCAGTGCACTTTCTTCTTCTCCAACTCTTCCATCATCAATATGACTTGTTTTCCTAACACTGTAGTAAAGGAAGCAAACGAGTCAAATGCAAACCATTCATCATCTGGACAGAAAGAGTGATGGAAAATTAAGGGGGGAAAAAAGAGTACATGGGTTTTTTTAACAGAGGTAAAAAATAGAAGTCCATCAGAGAACAGGAAAACCATTGAGAATTTTCACAGCTTCAGAATCTGAAAAATTCAAAGCAACCAAAGGGCAAAAGGGAAATAGTTCAGAGAGGATGTAGATTCATTACACCTCATTTAAGCTATTAATGCAGTCTCAGGTGGGTTTAGGAAAGGGAAGTGCACCTCGGAGTAAAAGGCTGCTCAGAGCAAAATGCACTTCTGCATGAGGATCAGATTCCATGCAGCACTCCCATCTCAGCAGAACCTGGAGGCAAACCAGTGGCAGGCAACAGAAGCAAACGGAGAAGGAAGAGCAATAAATGAGGAAGAGCTTTATGCCATGTTGCTAGAGTGCTGCTGTCAGTCTCTGCCTCACCATTTATTTTGCAGATCTCAACTAGGAGCAGACTTTTCTAGAATTCCAAGTATGTTTTACCTTTCCTTCAAATTAAAATTTTAAAGCCCATTCCTAAAAGCAAACCGTTTATATTGTAATATTTTCATTTTATTCTCTCTGCTTTGGGAGGTTCTCAGCAGTGAGGCTTTTAGAGCAATATCAGAGACATTACAATGATATAAGGAAAATCATGGGCTTTACTGTAGAAAAAGGAAGTCAGTTAAGCACCTGAAAAATGACCTGAATGCTGAGGTACTGAACTGCAAAATGAATGGAACCAGAGTAAAAAGCAGGTTGCTTTTGAATGCCACGATGAGGTATATTTGGAAAATCAACAAATCAAAGCCATTTCTATTAACATCAATGGCTTACTTTCAGAGGAATTACTCAGACCAGTTGCTTATCCCCATCCCCCAAGACTAATCAGTATCTAATTTATCTAGAGGATACCATGAAGAATCTTATTTCAAAGACAGATGTGCAAAGAGGGAAGAGGAGCTGGGAATGGAGGAGACAGTACTGGAATTGCTGTCACTGTGAGAGAAGGAGGCAGAGCAGGGTCAGGCCACAGTGAGAAATGAAGGGTCATCAGCCCTGGATCTGAAACCTGGAGCAGCAACCTGAAAAGGCATCAATCTGAATAAAGACTGATGTTCCAATGAGGCTGGGGGGGAAACAGTAAACCACTGCTCAGCCAAAGTCTTACAAGCACCTCCCCTGCCACTTCTGGTTGTAAAGCAAAGTGTTAACAAGCCTGCACTCCACACAGCTCTCTGTGGCCTGGGAGCTGACCATTTTCCATCAGAAAAACCAATTTACTCGAGACTATTCTCCAAAAAGTCTTGAAGCAGCTTGTTCCCTTCATCTCACCCCTTCCCTGTGTTCAGCAGCTCCCCAGAGCTCCTGCTTTAACAACAGCAAGAAACAGTCCAGCTCACTGCTCATTTTGTACCATTTCTCTCAGTATTGTTGGCAAAATAACTCTGATAATATTACTGATTGCAACCAATTGCAATGAATTCATTACAGATTTCATTTAATAAATAACTATTTTGCTCTTACATTCTTAGATGCTTTCAGAAGTAATAAATCAATTAATAAACACAGTGTCTTCTTTTTCAGTCCTGACAAGGTACAAATTTTGTTAATTGTAAATGCTGAAGTCTGTCATTAAACTAGTAGGCATACTCTGCATAATAAATACCAAACAGTCACCCTTAATTCTAATTTAATTTCTGTACTACAACTCTGAATTTACATTTAAAAAAAAAAGAAGTTGGAAATTATGCCTGCTGTGACTAGTTACCCTGAAAGAAATGAGGGGGAAAAAGCAACTTGTTATCAGATTGTTCAAATTCCATTATCTATGTTTTACTAATTCTACTTTTTCTGAACAAAAATTTGTTTCTCTCTGGAATGTTCTGGTTGGAAATCATACAACATATAAATTGGTCACAAAATCGTAAGCAAATTAGAAAACATTGGTAAGAACAGCAACAAAAAGGCAATTTATTTAGAATGCCTGCTAACTATGAACTATGAAACAACTGTGTGCTTTATTCTGTCCAGAAGTGTTAATTTGCAAACACTGGGGCAAGTAATATGGATCTAGAAGGACATTTGTGTCTCATAGCAAAATGGATATTCACATTGTAGGAACATAAAATATTTTTTCTTTGGTATCAGAAGTAGAAAAACTGCAACCTAAGCACTAGAAACTGGAGGGAAAATAAGCAGACTTTGCCTTTTTAAAAGTAAGCCCAGAAGACTTGAAAAAGGCCACATTGGGAGGAAAGTGCAAAATGGCACCATTGTATTATACTGAAATACCCACACTGGAGTCCCTTGTTCCATGCATCTGATTCCAGATGTATTTCAGAAAGTATTTGAATAGAAACGAAGAGCTGAGGTTGAACTTGGCTTTTAAACTTATTCCTCTATCCTGAAGAAAATGTTTCTTTATTAAAGACTTCTAAAAAGCACCTCCAAAAAATTGACACTCATCTACAGCATGTTTACCTTCCCAGCAGAATAGAAAGTAATAGAGGCAGAAATCTTGCCTGATGCTTTTGTTTCTGAAACACTCAATGGTATAACTCAAATGCAACCAAGAGAAACACTGGAAGTGAGTTTGTCCATAATGAACATTTTATGATCATCTGAATTTTGTGCCACTTTACAGGCCGTGTACTTTTCAGAACTGAACAAATTAAATAAATCAGATATATTTAGAAATATTGTTAAAAATTTAATTAGCCCAGAATTAATTTCAGGAAGAAAGATTTTTTTTTTTCATTTAGAAGTCGTAATAATGAGTATGTTTGGGGAAAAAAATCCTGTAACTTCAAATGTTTTTGTAGTTTTGGAAGCTACTCCCTGTCAGTAACTTCCTTCAAAATTTCTGCCATGCTTCTTGCAAGATTTACAGAAGGAGTCTGGATTGGTGGGGTTTTAGGACAAAAGGAAGATTCATGTACACAGCACTGTCTTGCACTTCTATATGCGAATTTCAGTAGTAAGATTTAGTTTCAAGTTACTTTTCCAAATTGACTCATTCCCTAATTTTACTGACTGAAAAGCTATGGAAAGCGGGAGAAGGACACTTAATTTTCCTACTTCCAAGTTATTTTTATTTCAGTGTTTCTTCTGTTTGCTTTCTATAACAAGATAATTCTCCAAAGGAATCTTCTAAAGAGACAGCAATCTTTTTGGTCATTTGCAGAATGGAATCCCTGAAAGAAACTTGACGTTACAGCTACAGCTCCTGCCACAGCTCATCAGATTTCTGATATCTGCTGATAAAGCACTGACTTCCCAGAAGAGACCACTGCTTAGCACTACACTGTTGATCATCTCACAGATTCTCAAAGTGCTGATTGAGCTTTCAATTTAATTAATGGATATATTAAAGTAATAAATGAATGGAGGCAGAGCATCTATACATGTAAGTTCTTCAGTGTATGCTCTTCAGCATAAATTGTTCAAAAAGCATAATGCTGACAAAGCAAAATGATGTGGAATCACAAATGAAGGTCACTGCAGTGGCAGCTGAGCCTCCTTGTCTCTCCATCCAGGAGCTGTGCAAATCCACTGCAAGGAGGAGAGTTGGTTGACCTAGGTTCTGCCAGTAGGAAGCACACAGAATGATCTGGGGGAATAATTTCCCATTGCTACCACCATGGATGAGGTGGACATGGACACACAGCTCCCCTACAAGCAGTAAGCAGAGTCAAATGGCTGTTAAACATGACCACTATTGGCCATATATTTGTGCCAAGAGCACATGGCACAGCCAAACTTTAAATACAGGTAGCTGTATTCACCAAGAATAAGATTAACAGCAGCAAGGAAATACAGTATGTACATTGACCATCTCACACGTTTTGTCACCATGCTATGGAAACTGAGGTTCACATCTTCAGTATCATTTCTCTGCAAATACAGCTCTGGTATAGAGCTGTGATATTCCCACTTTAGCCTTCACATATACAAAAGGAGTTACATCGGCTGCCATCATGATGTTAAAAATGGAAAAGGGAGAGAACTGCCCAACCACCTATTCCACTTCTGAGCCAAGAAAACATTTTTGTTTTCTTAGTTTGGGTTTTTTTTTTACAGTATATACTTCAGTGATCTGCCAAGAATAGATGGGCAATGTGATTTACATTTCTTTTGTCATACTTTTTAATGAACTAATTAATTCTGGCAGTAATGACCTAGATAGTGCTTGAAATTCTTCTTGCTACAGGAAATAATTTGCATAAAATAATAAAACAAGAGATATTTTTTTCTTGTTGGACCTGCACTGAAATATGGCCCACAGAAAATCTTATCATCTAGCATGTTGCAGAGGAACATCTATTCATCTAGGAAATAATTCAGACCCCACAAAGTAACAAGCCAAAGTGCTTGTCCCTTGCCACTATTGCTATTGGTGAAAAAGCAAACTGGGAGAGACCAAACAGTTGCAATCTGCTGGCTTTGAACTACCCACTCATTGCTATTCACACAATTACCAGCCAATATGTGCATTTCTATTTCTCATTTCTTCTTGGAACTAATCTCTGAGCTGAATCATAACCACATGAAAGATGACTTTTCCAAGACAGCAGCATTTCAAAATTTAGTGTGAGCATCAAATATGCCTTGCTTATTTTGATCACATTGCTTTTACTGAACGCTCTCTGAATTACTGCGAAAAGCACTCCACTCTCTGCTGTTCCTATAGTCAGTGGACTCTCTGCAAACCACCTCATAATGAAAAAAAAGTAGAAAGGTTTTGGTAAAAAGGTATTTTTTGGGCAGTCTGTCAGCCTTCCTCAGCTACAACAAAACAGACCTGATTCCCTACATTCTTTCCACAGGCAAAATGAGCCACTTGGTCTCAACCCCACGATGAAGAAGATACTGGTTATGAAGGTTTCAGGCAATTGTGAAAATGCTTTTTAATCAGAAAATCAATCCCAGCATCTGAAACAAAATCCAAATGCTCCAGAAAGATAGAAGACGTTCTTATGAAACATAAAGGAAGGTTTTCTCTTTGACATACCTACACACACACCTCACACAGACGCTTTCATCTCCTACTGAGAGATAGGAAACCAGTGACTGAAGGTCAGTCAGGCATAATCCAAAAGCAGACTATGATATCCCCCTGTGTTCCCACCCTTTTAAAGATGCCAGGCATTACTCTAGTGTTGCGGTGTGATTTCATGGTTCCCCTCAGAAACCCGGTTCCTCCCCTGAAGATTCCCCCCAGATGTGTCAATCACCTCTCCTTTCCCCACCCTGACCCCTGCTGAGCACTGTTATCAACCGAGTGATTGGCAGATTCAAAGGATACCCTCTACCCCTCGGGGGGCATTGGGTCGTTCAGGTGTCCTTTGTCCCTTGAGACCTCCCCCCCGTACCCGGTTGGTGGCTCCCTGTCCCTCCCCCCCTCCCCTCCCCCGGCTAAAAGGAGCCAGCAACCACGCGGCCGGGGATTCAGTGGGAATTCTGTGAGAGTTCTGTTACAGTTCTGTTGGGTTCTGTTAGGGAGTTGCTGAATTCAGAGGCCCGTGGCCCAGAATAAAGCTCTGGATTATAAACTCTTCATCAGAACCGACTCCTTTCCTTCACCATCGCCTTAAAGCTTCTCCGTCAAAGGAGAACTAGAGGAGAACCGGAGCCCCGGCATGTCTGGATTTGTCTCCACGTGCCCAGCAGCAGCCAGCTCACCAAAAGTGTCTCTGGGGTGAAACCCCACAGCAGCCGCTATTTGGTCCGGCAGCAAGGGCCAGGCAAGCCGAGGCACGTCCCGTCTGCGATATTGGTAACACCAACACTCTAGAGTATTATTAGACCTACAGTTGTACTACCCATGCTTTGGGCTTAAAAACAAGAAGTAAATTAATAAAAACATAAATCTGAAAACAACAGTGGGTTCCAAAATCATTCACTGTTATCCTGCTGGCACACAGATTATTTGTTTTTAATTTCCACCCAGTGAGCTGAAAGCACTACACTCTCCCAGAATTTCTTACACACACATCCAGCATTCAGCAGCTCACTCCTCTGAGTGACTTTGCATTGCCATCTCTTGGTTTTCAAAATGTCTCTGCTGTGTGAAAAATAAACGGCTTCCCTCCTCCACAGCACTATTCACTTAACATTGTGGTGTTAAATAAATATTAATATAAGACTAGGCTCACACTGTTTTATTACTAGTAAGTGGTACCTTACTCTGCAAATATTTCCATTCTCTTTACCACAGCAAGGTATTCCTCTGCACAAGTAAAGGAGGCAGAGCCTGGCTCAGCCAAGCAGTGCCATTTACTCCTCCTCTCCCAGCTCAGCTTGGCCCACTGGCACAAACACAGAAACCTGCTGCCTGTGCACAGGGCAGCAGGGAAAGCCCTGCAGGGCACCACACCCAGCTCAGAGCACCACGACACCCGAGCTCATCAACTCCTTTCACCACACCACCGTGCAGAACCCTTCTGTGCCCTCCTCTCAGAGAAGGGCATGTGAGCAAGGCCAGGGGACCGCAGGCTGGGCCAGAGATTCCCAAATTCAGCTGGCATCTAAGCTGAACCCACTTACCAGACAGGTACAGAACAGTGTGGCACAAATATGCACACTAATGCACTTGTACCTTTTTTCTCTCTTGGGTTACAAGAAAAGAAATCTGCTTTTTGAGAAGGGGATAAAACACTGTGGAGTCATGCAGGCTTAGAGCCACTTACCCACCTGACCAATTCACCTTGCTGCATATTGTCAGTTTGTCAAATATTCCCCTCGCTTCCAAGACTCATCTACTCTCTCCAGTTTTACCCTGTGGTACTCACAATAAAACACCAAACATTATGTTACGTTAAGACGTTTCTCCACAGTAAAAATTCAAAGCTGCAGCTTCTATTGCTCTTATATCCTGCTGTTTGATTTTTGTTTTCTTTCTTAACTATTTGTATCTTAATGCATACTGTATTGAAAGACCATCTTTTTAAAAGAAATTATTTAAAGGTATTTAATAATTTGCCACATTCTGAGCTTCCTTCAGTTTGTCTTCCTACATTGTTCTAGTAACATCAACATGCCAGCAACTAAAACCTAAGGTTTTAGTTCATGCTATACATGAACTAAAAGGTTCATGCTATACACAAGTTACATTTTTAAAAAAGCATTTTAAAAATTTAAAGCATTTTACATTTTTAAAAGTTTTAAATATTAAAAAAATATTTTAAAAATAATTAAGAGTAAGTTTGAAAACCCCATCATTTTCATATCTGCATCCCCCACTTAGTGCTATTTCCAGATCTTCCCAGTTTTATTGCACTAACTTCTCTAGAAGCTGTTGACCATATGTTTTTCCTCTTTTAAACAGTGGTCTCTGATTTGCCACTTTAAGATCTTTTATATGCCTGTGCTGCTTTGGGCTGGGATAGGGTTAATTTCCTTCCCAGTAGGTATTGTGAGGCTGTGTTTTGGATTTGTGCTTAACACAGTGTTGATAACACACTTCCACAGTAGTCTCTGTTTCAACCATTTCAGACTTCTGACTGGAGACAGGCATAGATATGTTCCAGTTCACTGAAAACAAGGAACAGAATATTCCAATCAGACAACCAAAGATTTGGCCACCCAAAACTCAGAAGTATCAGTCCATGAGTGTTCAAGCAATCTTTAGGAACACCTCTGCCTTAGTAGCTAGGAGCAAAATAATGTGTTCAATTGCACAGTGTTTCAGATTTATTGAGAATAGTCAGATATCACAGTTAATTAATTCTGCAGAGTAATAGAGGAGGTTTTATGATTCTGCAGATTAGCTATAAACACAGATTAAAGCTAGGTGAATATACTTGGAGTTTCTGATGTGGATAGTCTTTGTAAGAACACTAAAATTGCCTTGTGTACTTATTTGTCTGGAGTTTTGTAGTATTAACATAAAAATAAAAACTGAAAAAAAAGAGAAAATATTTAAGCTAAGGGCTCTTTGTGCTTTATTTTTGATCTTCTAGTAAACAGACTGAAAATTTCAGAATTAAACTGATGATTAGATCGCAGTTCGATGTTAAAGCAGTCAGAAGAGGGATGGCTACAAACCAGAAATGGCAAAACCAAAACCTCTTGTACCAATATCTGCATAAAGGCTGCAGGGAGACCAACTCCTTCATTGTAACACCCGGTTCTGAGCAGACCCTGTGCATCCTGGATTTTGGCTAGAAGATGATGTCCCACAGCTGGGGTGGAGCCAGCCAGTGCTGCCAGTTTGACCTGTCTCCCACTGTGGAACAGGTGCAGGTCTGAGAGCTGAAAAGCTGCAGGGCAGCACAAGGACTGAGAGAGACAATTCACTTCTTCAAAAGAGAAAAGAAAATCCCTGTTATCAGCTATGTACACTCAAAAAATGCTGTTTTATCATAGAAGTAAGCTCCTGAAAACATCCTCAAAATATGTGCTTTGAGGCAAGAAAAATGCTTCATTTCCTTCTCAAGGTTTTCTCCCTTAATTATATTGTTCTGTGTTTAAATGCATTTTGTGGTTTAACCATTATTAAATGAACAGCCAACTTTGCAAATGTAAAAACAATTTTGCATCATAATTTTTTCTCATCACGCTTTATTAGTTAAATTCAACATGAAGCTGTGAATGACAAGTAGTCTCACACCTACCTTTAGGGGGAGGAGAAGAAGAAAAGAGAGGGAAGAAGAAGAAGGAAAACATGAAGGTGTCTACAGAGAGCTATAAAATCATTAGTGTCACATTAGAGGATGGGGAAATGCTGCTGACCCTCTCTTCTGATGATGAATTAAGTGGTATTGAATGGTATTAGCAGGTTAAAAACAATAAAGGCAGCTTTTCTTACACAGCTGACTAACCTTTAGATCTCCCTGCCATAGACCTTACGAATTTTTAAGTCTTAGTTTTAAGAGGACTCAAAAGGTACCAGGACAAAGTCACAGAAGAAAAATACACAAAGGATTACTAAATACAAACAGACTGCTTCTGATTCTCTCCCCTAATTGGTTGGGTGCCAGGAGATTATTCCAAACAGCACAGTGACATTTTTGTCCTGTACTTGTGCTGTCCCCTAGGCAGTACTGCTGGACACTGTCTCACACCAGACACCAGGTTAGATGGACCTCTGAGAGGAGCAATCGCTCTGTGCTTGCAGCTATGCTCCTAAGCCAGTTAAGTAAATATTTGTTTTAATGCAAACCAATGCAGCCTGAGCCCCATAACTGTATGTCACCATCCTGGACCACGCTCATTTTCTCCGTTTCACATAACCGAGAGAAAAGCAAAAATTCCACTGGCTTTGCAAAACTGCATTCCCCCCAGATGAAGGTTTAGAAACCACAGCATGCAAATGCATTCTCAAAAGATGTGCTGGTAAAAATGCAAGCACAAGCACTCTCATTTATCAGGACAAACTGAACGACTGCATGTACAGCTCTGGAGCAGGAATGCACCAAAGGCATGCATGGTAGTGCTTGAAGACAGAAAGGACTGTGGAGTAACCCTGGAGCTACCTCCACCACCAAGTGTGGATTACAACATTGCACATCAGCTTCTCACCAGGCTGAATTTGTGTATCTTTAGATGTTTTACGGCAAACAGTTATTTGCCCTGTGTTCAGGCACCATTACTTTCCATAACTGACAACCGACAATATTCTTTGGACTTAGTAACAAAGAGTGATTATTTCCTAAGAACATGTTGCAAGCTTTTACTAAGGTAGCTAACATAAAACCCACAGACATCAGTTTCAGCAATAATGTAAATTAAAAATTCCAAGAAGTCACAAAAAGGAAGGAATAATTGTAATCCAGGATTTATACTTAACAGACTTTATCTTGACATGCAAAATGGCTTCTATTATGTTGCTCTGTAATCTTGAAATTCTAATACAACAACAAAAATCCTAGACAAGAGCTGGAAGTGAGCAGTATATGTCCCTACAAGATCTTTGGACTTTACCCCAAACCTATTCCTTCTGTGCAGAAGCAGGAGCCAGAAGGTTATGTGATTTATTTCTAACAGTTTACAGATCTATTAATTCTTACTAAGCAAACACGTTACTGAAAAGCTACATGCAGCCTGCTAACCTTTATCAAAATCCCTCCTTAATTCAGTGCTTATAGGCAAGGCACTGCCATCATACCAAGATCTGAGAGAAAAGCACAAAGATGCTTGCAAGACGCACAAGATTTATACAAGCAATTGTTATATAGTCATTTGCACTACAAAAAAAGAGGCTCAAAATAACAATGTCAGATTACAGGAGCATCCCATTGTGATTTTTGATAGAATAAGATATACTTAGTATTCAATCAGAGATCTTTACTGTAATGCGATAGAAGAATGTAACAAAGGTGCAGAATCCTCCACTATTCAGGCTGATGCACAAGGCTAGAAAGAAAATCAACATTTCTATTTTTGGTGTCTGTGACGTTGAGTACATGAGGTTCACATAAGCCTAACAGCTACCATTTACTGATTGAAACCATTGAGCAGGCATGCTTACAAACTGTAGCTCTGCAGAGACAATGCCATGAAGGAGATTTAGCATGAGAAGGAAAAGCTAGAACTGAGAGAAGAATCACCAAGGTACAAAGGATGTTAGCACATTCCCATATGCTATATCTGAGCCTGCTATCATAGATGCAGCTGAAGGCACCTTCACACCCCAGAGAAGGGTGGTGAGTGGAAGCTCAACATGGGGAAAACTCATCCAGCCCTTATTCTGCTTCTGAGAGGCCCTATGGGAAGCAGCTGGGTACAGCACCAACCAGATTGTCCTTGGAAGTTCACAGGTTGGACACTTGTCCTCTAGGCAATGGATTTTCAATCTCACTGCAAGAATTTAACAAAAAAAAAAAAAGGATTTTAATTTAGTGGCTGCACTGGAGACAGCAAAACTGTGTTGCTTGGAGCTCTCTTAGGGTGACAGAGCTCTGCCTCACTGTCTGAGCTGTACCCAAAAGCTGGCAAGAGACTCTAGTTCCAGCCAGCTCATAGAGAAACCTCTAAAGGACATGGTGCCCCACTACATCTTGAGGCCAAAGTCAAACTGCCACAACAGCACAAGGTACAAGTGAAATTAAATTGCAGTCCCTCACTCTCTGAAACTTTACCGTCAGATAAATGACATCACCACAAATTAATCATTGTGAATGTACATAATTAAGTCAAGGTCAATCGTCTCTACATTGGGTTGTCTAGCTAAGCATGGGATTGTGATTTAAGTAAGACTCAGAGATTTCTATAATTCAGTATTTCAAATGGTAGTTTTAGTGAAGTGTCATTAAAAGATACACTAATACTGTGCAAAAATGGCTACAAATGCAGGTCTACTTTGTAGGTTTCTAGTCTCAGAGGCATTATGACTTTCTAGAACTGTCACTTGACCTACAGTCTCTCAGGATCTAGCTTACAGAAGAGCCACCCCAGAAAGTGCCTAAGGACCTGGAATGGGAATCTGGCCATCTGGGTTTAGTAGCTGGGTCTGTCAGAGATTTTCTGTGTGAACCTTGGCAGGTCATTTAATGACAAGAGACAAACAGTAAGAAGTACGTAGAGCAAAACTATTAATAAGGTTAAGTGAATTTTATGGGCAACTGGACCCTGACAGGCTTAGGAAATCCCACAAGGATTCTCTTTTGTAACTCTTTTGTACCTTCCAACTCTTCAGAGAGATTTATTCCCCATCGCTTCAACAGCAATCATGCATCCTCTGCTTTAACCACTCTTGCTTCAGAGCAGTATCTTGGACATGCTGACTGCAATAGGTAAGTCTGAGGGTCTCAATTTGCTAAGGACATTTTTCTGTTACTGACCTGAAATCATGAAACACCATCACAACCACTGTCCTCAGCCCTCCGTGAGGGCACAGATCAGCAGGAACTTCTCAGCACCTTGCAGTAATATGCATCACTGCCCAAACCCAACTTTTAAAAATGAAATCTGCAGTTAGAAGAGTGTCAGACAATTAAAATAGCAATCACCGACATATTTTGTATTCTAGGACAGATATCTTCAAGTTGAAAAACAAAGTAAGTCTGTGGTGGTTGGCATAGCAAAGTCAATTCATCTGCTCAGGAGGAGTCTGAGCAGCCCTACTTTGACCATCTCAGCTGTCTGACAGATTATATCCTTTCCTCTTTGATGCTGAGCTTGTTAACTCATGTCAATTCATTCTTAATTAGATTACAGACTGTCACAGTTTCTAATTATTGTAGACTACCAATGCAAATCCTCAATACCACGATTTTTTGTGATAAAGAAGTATAATCTCAACTTCTCCCTGAATTCTTAAGGGATGTAAAACCTTGCTCAGTTTCCCATTTTCTTCCCAGCTCCATAACTTCCAGAGGTATGTTAAAAGCATTTAAGTTCTAGAGGAAAACACTTATAAAGTCTTATTTTCATTGGTATGGAACTACTTTGTACTGTAAAGGCAAGCTCAACTCTCCCCCAAGGAAGAAGAGAGACAGGAGGAACATTGGGCACTTTGTCAGATGGCCTAGACAGGAGGCAGACCCTGCTCTAAAAACATAATGCAAGAAGCTGCCCAGAACCTGAGAAAAGAAGAATAATGACAGAGAATGGCAGCATGATCCACAGCTCACTGCAAGACTCCACAGAGCTGGCAGACCAGAGAGGGGGAAAAGGCAGCAAGAGACAACAAACCTTTTATTTCCATAGAGAAAATTACTGCAACAGTTGGATCTATCGCGCTGTTGATGCCAGAAACGGGGAAATCTCACTAATCTCACCTTCTTTCCACTCCAGCAGCTTCCTCACCCCTGCTTCCCAGCCACCTCTTGTCCCTTGCTGACACCCAATGGTGCCCATCAGACTGGAATTCCCATGACCCATCCTCCCTCTTTCTGCCATGCCAGTGAACTGAATGTGGCTGCACTCTGAAGAGTGCTGGAGCTGCTGGACACAAAAGACATGTCAGAAGTATGCACCAGAAACAGGGAGGAGGAGACAGCAGGGATTCCTTGCTATCCGCCACTGAGATCTATCAGATTCGATCAAGTCACCTCGTGTGATTTTAAATTATTTGGAATTACTCAAGCTTTTCAAATATAAATTGTCTTTCAAGACAGAACAACATGAGAAGGCCTCTGTGTAACTTTTTGCATTGGTGGTATGTTCCAGAATCCCACAGAAGAGAATGCATTTTCAGAAGATTACAGCACTGCTGGAGTGCAGAAAAACTATCCCTCTGAAAAAGAATACAGAAAATCTCCCTACAGTCCTGAAATGCAATCCATTCATCATTGTTCAGTGGAGATGCAAAGCTGTTTTTATTGTGAATTACTAAGATCTTTATTTTTATATATACAGAAAAACTCCCATTTTTCTTAATACTCATAAAAGCTCCTCAGGTATGAGATTTCGTAGAAGGAATTGTATGAACGGCTCCTTACCTTTCCCAGAAAAGTGGAATGCCTAACAGGTCAATAAGAATGGTAATAGGTCTCAAGCGCTGAAGAAATGATCACAGCTAATGAAGAAGAACTGTTCTAGGAGAGGAAGGCATTTCAGAGTAGGCTTCAAAGTGACTTCCTGCAGTTCCCAATACTATTAAGGGATGATAAAAAAGAAATGGGTAAAGCTAAGACAGATGAAACAAAGAGGGTGAAGATTAAAGAGCTATTAGGAATGGAAAGGACATAAGCAAAAAGAAGTGATTTTCCAGCTTTCTTAATGCACAAGGTATCAGGACATGCATTGAAGGAGATGACGTTTAAAAGAAGTCGTTCCAAGAGACACCACCACCGCTATGCTTGTGCAAGGACCCAACTCATCAGGGGACGGAATTAGCATCAGGAAGAGGATGGAGGAAGCGCCCTGAGGCTTTTCCCTGCTCGGCTCGGCCAGTAGGTGTCACAGCAGTCAATGGTATCGGTGCACAGCAACTCCAGGCCGCAGAGGTGCCTAGTTTGGAGAACGCTAAATTACTGTACTTAAAATAAATCGGCTTTAATTAAAATTAAAGAAAAAAAAAAAAGAAGAAGTCATTAGTAATTTCCCTGACTTTCTATCAGATATTTCAAGTATCCTTAAAGAGTTTGGAAAGAGTGCAAACAGATTGCCAAACATGTCAGCAAATACCACAGCTCTTACACCTGCACTTAGGGCTTTAGTGAGGCATTAAACACTCCGTGCTGGCACAGGTTAAAAGAACAGAGATGCTTGCTGCCCCCTCCCCAGGTCTATTAGCCAGCCTAACCAGCACACTGAGGTTTGTTCCCAGACATGCCTGGTCTGAGAACTACAGCTAAAAAACATGAGGCTGTCACAACATGAACATAAAGCCAGAGTTGTACAAGTTGCAGAAGCAAAAGAATTTTAAATAATTTAAAAAAATTTTATACTTCAAAGGAAATTGAGAACAAACACATCTAGGAGAGCTCCTTGGGTTTAGCTTCTTCTGCTGTGAACGCTCCAGCAGCAAAACTTCAGGCTGAGTATTTTCATACCCCTTTCCAGCACCAAGGGAAGCAGATGGGCTCTAATCATGCTCTGATATAGCACAGAGAAGAAAAGCATATGATGGCATTCCCCATCATGAGTCTGCCTTAATGCTTGCCAGTCAGCTGTGCACATATAAAGCAATCATGACTTTGTTTGGCATTTCCTCTGGAACATATGGTGATTTACTATGCAGTTTCCAGCGTGTATTGACACTGTTTTAAATCGTACTTAAATCCTTCCCTACTGCACACAAAAACATAAATACATGTGGTTTATGTTTAGGGTCATGTCTACCTGATAGCAGAAGGGTCCTACCAAGAGCTAGAGAGCAGCTGCTGGCAGCCCCCTGCCCCCAGTGACCAGAGATTTCAGTGGGAGGAAATGGCTTTGTTTTTGGGGGGAGGCTCTGACAACTTGCTACAAAGCAAGACACCTTTAAACAGAGCACCTGTGCCCAGAGGACCCCCACTGCCTGGCTGAGCACACCAAGTGATTTCTGTTTATCAGCATCCAGTCTTGCCCTATCCTTTCTGCCTAGTCCCACTGAGTAGTGGGTTGCATAATGATCCAAAAATAGATCACTAAAATATGAAAATTATTAGACATACTTAATAATAATCCCTGCAGCTAAATTTTTCATAGCAGGCAATTGGCTAGCAGGTTACACAATACAGCATCCAAGATGTGAGTCAGAGCAAAAAAAGAGAGAAGCTGCAAGAACATCAGTTAAAAAAGCCCCCAGAGATTTAGGCAGTGCTCTCAGTTCATTACCAAAATACATCAACTGTGGCAACTGGACCTTCAAACCCTGTGCAATTTTGAAACAAGCAACAGTTTTCTTTTCTCACCAGTAGTTGAAGAGATCATCCAATAATCAATATTCTCATGCGAAGAAACCACTTTTTTCTTCAGTAGCACTGGTATGAAGAGCCTAAGTTAGATTTAACAGGGCCACTCAAGTTTTGTAAAATCAAGAGAAATACCAGATAAAATGCCCTATGAAACACCAAGATTGATTTTTTTTTACTGTATGTTTTTCTTAAAACAAAAAAAAGGAAATCCATTGGATTGCCATAGTGTCTACTGATCTTTACACATTCATATTGGAACCTGAAACACTTAAGAGAGGAAATATAGTCTTTTAAAAGACAGAAGTAATTCCAGTGAACAACTCTCTAACCCTTCGCTCCTAGGGAAAATAACCATACTGCCCATAAGATGCATCTCATCAAGAAAATGT
This sequence comes from Peucedramus taeniatus, assembly GCA_013400575.1. Taxonomy (NCBI): domain Eukaryota; kingdom Metazoa; phylum Chordata; class Aves; order Passeriformes; family Fringillidae; genus Peucedramus; species Peucedramus taeniatus. The sequence goes on from WBNO01000393.1 coordinate 214,817, forward strand.
AATTAGGTGTAATTACTTCACCTTGATTTTAAGAAGGTATTACCATTTGCTGTTCTTGGTGCATAGGCTCCACCCTCTTTAACATACATGTACTAAAAATCCTGACCAAAGTAAACCAGGATACTGAATATACGTTTACTTCTCTAAGGAAAAGAGATGAGAAAGAATAAACTACATAAGGCAGATGTTCAGATGTTAGTGGGTTTGCTTTGTGCTTCACCAAAAGACACTGGGATAACACAGTGATAAAGGCAGTGAGAGCCTTCATAAATCTGGACAGAACTAGAAAATGAATGGAAAAAAAAAAAAGCAAATATTTTAGTGGTACAAGAACTGAAACTAATCAGGTGAAAACAGGTTATTTACAGCATTTTTAGAGCCTGAGAAAGTGTCATGCAAGCAAGAAACCTGCCTTTAAACGTTCAATCTCGGATTGCATTAAGCCAGATAAGAAGCACTCACAATTGCTCCAGGCACTTGGGTGAGTGGTTCTCTCACCCAAAGCTCCCACCCTTCTGCAAAAAGCTGCTGACTGCTGGCTTCCTGAGAAGACCTACAAAGGCCCCAGAATGACCTGAACGAGAGCTCTTGACAGTATCATACTACGTCATCAAAACCTTGGTTCAAGGTTTCAACATCGGCCTTATCAAAACAGGTTTATCAGTTAAAATTAGGCTATTGTTGTTTTCCAAAGCTCCAGGCTCACCTAATGCTGCACACATGCAGATCCCCACCTAAAGGGGTAAGAAAAAGCTTTGCTGTTCTGCATTCACTTATAAGCTTTAAATTACAAGCTTTGTAGAGCCCTGTAACTCGGTCCCTCACAATGTAACTCAAGTCAGGTTGTAGAGGGGAGATGTTCTCTGGAAAGCACAGGTTTCAAGGGAAATCAAATGGGAGCTCCTGCCTGGGTGGCAGCACTAGAATCATAATCAAGGAAATAAAAGGAGCTTGATGGCACCCTAACAAAGCATGAGTCAATGTATTTCATGCTTGTCTGCCATCAGGAAAAGCAGAGATGCTTTACCAGTGCCCAATAAAAAGAGCAGTTTAATTTCCAATGTCTAGCAAGCAGCTTGTTCCAAATCTGTTGTTTGTTTCATTGGAGTTTAAAACAAAATCAAAATTAAATCATTTGTCTGTTTCTCTAAATCACTTAGGATGTCTAAAGGCAATTGAAGCTTTTAATGGGGAACAAGGAATATTTATGTCGCAAAAACAATCAAACAATTAATATTATGCTATTAAAGTATTACTCTTTTTCTGCATTTAATGCAAGTTGCCATATCAATACCCTAAACAAAAATAAAATGGGAAGCTTCCTAATGCAATCATGATTAGTATGTCCTAAGATAAGCACGTGAGAACTAAAGAGTCTTGGATCGAGCAATAGTCAAATAATGACTAACATTAGCTTTCTTTACATTACAAAGATAATTTGTTTAGTTTATCATTATTATTATCATTATTACTGTGGCATCTTCACACCCTGCTCCTATCTGCTTAGTCTTGGCTTACTGAACATGCAGAATTTATATTCAGCATTTATAAAATAAAGAGACCAAAAACCTCTGGTTAAAGAAGGATCAGGAATTTCTTAAGTAGAAATGTTCACTACTGGTCTTAGATCCATTTTAGGAGGCTCCCAGACACAAGAACTATTCCTATTTTTTTTTTTTGTACTACATAGCTCCATAAACCATGAAATACCCTCCACTGAACTGTGCTAGATTTCAAAGCAAGAGTTTTTGCTTTGTTTTGAGCAGTTTGTGCTAGAAACCTCCAAGTAGCTCAGAAGAACAATAATTGTTTGTGAAAATCTTATTTTCTTCCAGATCAACTAGCTTTGATGCTTCTATGGTAAAATTACCAATATTCATTGTCAAGCTGCCCTTTCAGAAGATCTGCACATGCCAGATGGCCTCAGGCTGGAGCAGGAATGTTGTCTTCTCGACTGCTGGCCAGCCTGGTGTCTCCAGCAGGCTCTACCTGGTCTTCACTGCATCCCTGAGAGGGGACCTACTGCCACAGTAGATCCCACTATCCCCTGGCAGCTAAGGCAATCTAGTCTGTTAACAGATTGGTTGTCCACACCACTCCCACAACACAAAGCAGTCCTATGGAAGGGATCCTGCCTAGCTCTGCTACCTGCCAGCATCTCTTCAGCCAAGGTGAGGGAAATGGAGAAAGAAATCAGGAGAAATCCAGATCTCCAAGAGGTCAGCCTTCCTTACCTGACTCCCCAGGCTCATCAAGGACTGTACATGAAAAGCCAACCACCACTCATCTCTAGCTGCTTGCTCCAGCAGACCTGTTTGCTCACGGGGAGCAAACCCTTCTCCCTGCTTCTCCCTTCTTCCTCAGGCTCTTGGTTCCAGCATTGTCCCCTGAGAAGGTGGTCCCATGACTCAGAATATGACGCAGCTCATGGAGCATGAGATGTCCCACCTGCCTGAAGGGACACGGCGGGCCCAGGTCACCTTCAAAGGCTGCTCAGAAGGTGTGGGGCTCAGCTGCTGGTGGGCAGAACACAGCAAATCACACATGCAGAGGAAATCTCAAAGGAAAACATGACCTGGCATTGTGCTCAGGCAAGGGTAGGCAGTGTGCATGGTGTGACCAGCCAGTCTCATATCCCAAGCACACACAGTTGCTAAGTGAGTCTGGGGAGCCTGAGCAACCCACAGCTGGCACTCACCCAGCAACCTGGGAGCAGCAGCTTGATCACATGTTGTTTCTCTAAAGTGGGAGGGCTGCAGGATGCAAGTGTTATATCTATTCTGGTCCTTAAAGCAGTTTTGTCGCTCATGTTCACACAGGAGGAGAGGAACACCAGGATCAATCATGCACCATTTGGGTACCACATGGAAATACCAATTTAGATTGCTTTAGCTGACCACTGTGGCAGAGGCCTGGCAACACAACCTGTCCAGTGGGAGACAGGGGCCTCATACCCATGCCACACAGCTTTTGAAGCAGCATTTTTTACAACAAGTGTGGTAAATCATGGAACCAGGTTGCCCAGTGGGGTGGTAGATGCCACATTTCTGAAAACATTCAAGGTTAATTGAATGGGACTTTGCCAAACTGATCTAGTTGAAGAGGTCTCTGCTCACTGCAGTGCAGTCAGATTAAATGACCTTTAAAGATCCCTCTCACTATTCTGTGATTCTATATTGGAGCCCTGGCTTAAGCTCTGGATGTGTTATGGTAGCCATAAGACATGATGCAGTGGGTACCACCATGGTCTCATGTCAGATTTTCCAGCAGGCGCTGTGTTGGTAGGTTAAGTCTCGGGTACTAGAGCAACTTTGGATACAGACAGCTGAAAAAGGACCACAAGTGCAGTAATGTCACCAGTATTCATCTTGTTCTGCTGGCTGCTTTAATAATATTCCTTTGGGATCATGAGAGCATAGATGTTGCTGTATTGCAGCTTCTGTTGTCAGGAAGGAGTGGCAGACAGGCTGTCAAGTGGTGCAGTCTGAAGGGCTTCTCTGGGGGCCGGATAGGGGAAAAGTTGGTGAGATAACTTAAGGTTGCTCTTTATTGTTTTTATTGTGTCCACCTGGTGTAGTAAAACTCTGAAACACTGAGCTGTCTCTCTCCCCAGTCACCAACTGCTGTCCTATAGCTTTGTGGATCACAGAGCATCAGCTGCTCCATTCATTCAGATTTTTTTCACCCACCTCCATGGAGAGATACCAGATGCTCCACTTGTCTCCTGCCTCTTTCTCTGTTTAACTAGCTTCTCTACTGAGAGGCTCTCTTGGTACATGCAGCATTCAACAAGGGGAAGAAGGACAAGCCTGTGTTTCAAGCACCATTTTTCTGGCCTCTACTGACTACCCTGTCCTTGTTTTTGCTCATTCAGCTGCTTTCCTTAGCACACTTGTATGCACTATTAAATGCTTCCAGGCTGGGTTTTATTTCAAAGCAGACACAAGGCCCTTTTGCAAGACTGCAGCACAAAACTAGAGTCTGCTCTTCCACTACACAAAGTATAATTGAACATCCTATGCCACATGCTGCAGACCTTCAAAGGTCTTCTACACAGAATAGAACATATGACTAGAAAATCCTGGTTCCACTACTCCTTGTCACTGAGGATCACTGTTCAAGACAGCAAGTCTTTTAATCATCTACATTTCAGCTTTCCTTCACATAAGGACAATTCATCATTCAATATCTTACATAAAAGAAATAAAGAAATATAGGCCCATATGAGACCTCTGGGTGAAGTACTCCATCTGTATACCTTAAAATATCCAGTAAAGAAATTCCAACATGTAATAAAATGAGAATATTATTAAAGCTAATTTGGTAGGGGCCTTATAATTCTACAAACTGTGCTTTTTCTGAACAGTTCTATGAAGAGCATGATGGGGTCTGGAAAATTTGATTGCAAAATGTGGTGAAACAAGCAATATGTAATACTTAATGAGATTCTCAGAGAGAATACCAAGAAACACCCTCTCAGTATTTTTGAAGTTATGCCTTCACATCACTAACAAATATGCTACATAAATGACAGAGCAATTGCAAATTTAGGCAAACTTTTATAATTTTTGGGGATATATTACAAACCAGAAGCCACAAGTTTTCCAGACTCCCTTCACGGCTGCATCTCTGTTACAGAATGGTTTGGGTATGAATGCTGAAGGTCATTTATGAACTATTTTGACTGTCAAACACAAATGACCATTTTCAAGGTCGCTGAAAAAGACCACTGTAATGCTTTTATGTTACAGAATATAACTGATCCCAAATGACATTCCAAATAAAAGCTTTTCATTATTTATTCTTCCATTCACTCCCATGAATTTGTCATTGGACTAAATGTGAATCTCCTCTTTTAGAAAGGGTACAGGATAATTACTGAGAACATGTAAGCCACTGAAACTTTTACTCCTACAAGACTTCCTGCTTTAGCAATTTGAAAAATGCAGGCAAGGAAAACCAAAGGCTAATATTTCTAGACGACACCAAATTTCTAATGGCAAAGCCAATATTCATTTGTTAGAGCTAACACTATTTTCTTCCCCTGTTATTGCTTTGCATTTTAGCATGACCAAAGGTTACAGCATCCTCATATTTTCACTCTAGCCAACCATCTGATCAAGTATGTGATGGAAATCAACAGCAATTTTGTTTTCATTAATCAAGATAATAAGTGGCCATAAATAACATCTTTGGAGTTACTGTGAAGTAACAGCAAAACCTTGAAAAACAACAAATTGCACGTCTCCCTACTTAGAGGAAGACTGCAACATGCCTCACTTCTGCAGCACTACTAAGAATGCTGGAATTTATATGACATTTAAATTTTATACTAAATCCAGGCATCAAACTTGAAGATGGAAGAGACAGATGTATCTATTCCAGTCAACCTTCCTTTTAAAGTATTTTTTTTGGGTTTGGTTTTTGGTGGGTTTTTTTAAGAATCAAAGTAAAAAGGTTCCAAAAGGGGAACATAATTCTGTATTTTCACACAAATATAATGCTTACAAAAGTAAATTATCTAACATATTACAAAATTATTGTGGCAGAAATTTTCTTGGATTCTCTGACATCAGCTGTGTAAGTGAATAATGAAAAAATTTTGTTGTGTAGTATATTAATTACAGAGCATATGGGAGAAGTGACCAACCATGAAGTATGTCAGAATGGTGGAAGCACATCCTCTGAAATTTTAAGATGGAGGAACAATATATTTAGATGAATTGCAAGGCAAAGCCAGGTTGGGGAATGCTGGGGAAGTGTTGTAGATGTGGTTTGCCAAGTCACAAAGATTTGTAACAGTGCATGTGTGGAGTGTTTGCTTTCTGTGTTTGGAAAAGACAGGAGATGGCAACAAAAAACTACAAAGGTACATGGTAGTAAAAACATGAAGTAATAAAGTCCAAACATTTCTTTAATTGGGTATTGGGTTTTCACATTCATAATGCTGTACTAATTAAAAATGAATTTAGCAGACTTAGCCCCTGACTGGTGAAAACATGATGCAGTCTCACAGCTGCATAGAGAGACAATGGGTTTGGACCTGTGGTTAATTATGATCCCTTCATGTCCAGCTGCATGGCTGTTTGTGGATAGTGAAATTCCCATTCCAAGTCCTATAAGGACAGCATTTTGGCACAGTGAGTATACTCAAAGTAGCCTACCACTGTGTGTGTGTGTGTGTGTGTGTGTGTATATATGTATATGTATGTGTGTCTGTCTGTCTTTATATTTTTATATATACACATATATAAACACACAAGATGCTTAAGTTCACACCCCGTTTTGTAATGTAAAAAGCAAAAGAGAAAATTAATGGGAACAACTAAAAAAAGCCACTAAAAGAGGGAGAATACTAATATTTTCAAGTGGAGCTAAGACCCCTCTGCAGTCTGCTAATTTAGAAAAAAAATTACTCAAAGAAACCGCTTAGTACAGTCACTTGTATAGGGATTTTACATCCTACATCAGTGTCACATTTCTGTTTGAAAATCTAAATTCAAACAGATGTTTGACATAGCACATAACAAAGTGCACTTCCTTTTGAGGAAGGAATCATACACAGTTTGAACGAAAACCCAGTTGCTGGCTGCAAAATTAATATCAAGTAAGAGGGGATGATTTGTGATCCTATTCTCAGTGTATTTCTTGAAGTAAGTTCTTATACTGAGCCACAGCCCAACACACTCCTTAACACTTGACTTCAGCTGAAGGAATAGTTAGTAGCTACAGTTGCAGCAGATGACTGGCAAGGTGCCCTAACAAGTTTTGTTTGCAGTTGGTTCATTCCCATGATGGCAAAGCAGACTGGATTTCAAATTCAGAAACTCTCACATGGCCACACCTTTTTGTTAGTCCACTTGAGATGCAGCAATCAAACACTCCAAAGGCAGGCTGGAATGGGCAGCAGCCTGTAGAGCAGGTTGACATCAAACACCAGAGCAGGTTGATATCAGGCACCGTGTGACCTGCGTGACTTCTTGCAGCAGCCCTGAGGCTGAGGAATGTGGCACACTCCTGGCTGTTCTCCCCCAGCAAGATGCTCATTCAGAGGCAGCTAAAAGGCTGATTCTCAAGGATGGATACAGGAAAAACATCAGCTGTCTACCCACATAGGTTAGTTTGACCTCTCAGTGTTTACTGTTTATCTTTTCCCGAATCAAGCTGGGAAACTGCTTTGGTTCACACAAAATCTTAACAGGATTTCCTGCACTTAAGGTGAACTACTTCTTTTATGCCCATCATGTGGCATAGCAAATAGAGCCCTCAGAGGAACTATGGAGACCTGGCTGAGGCACACAGAAAGGGCAAGGACCTCCTTTGTCTCATTGTCCAAAAGCTCATAGTTACGATAAAAGCCTCAACATTTCAGCAAGACAACAGAGGACCTGGAGGAAGGATTTGGTCTGGAGCCAGGATCACAAATTCTCTAGACAACACTAGCTGCAACCTCCAGAACTTAGTTTCTTCTGCTTTCCTTTTTTTTTTCCTTTTTTTTTTTTTTTTTTTTTTTGTTTTGTTTTGTTTTGTTTGTTTTCCCATAGGGCGCAGCTATTTCAGCTTTCATTGCAGTGCCAAAAAAGGATCAACTGGATCACTTAGGTTATAAAGTTTGATAGCTCAAGAATGTAGGCTGGTCAACGTAACTCAGCTTTCATATTGCACAGTTATCTACATTTTCTCTCCTCCATGGAGTACCTTGAACAGGTTGTGTTTGGATCTGCAGTCATATGATTTCAGCCCTTAGTGACCCTAGAGAAGACCAGAAGCTCAAAACTACTATGCCAGGAAATCATTTCCTTTTAATAAGTTTGTCCTGGACCCAGCTGCTTCCCAGACCAGAAGGATCATTTTTAGAAAAAAATAATACAGGAGGGTATCAAGTCACTGTTCTGTCTTTTGCTTGGTCAGTAGTGCTTCACAGTGAAGCACCAGGTTATACCACAACATAAAACCACCAGGACACAGAGGTTACCATGGCATTAACATATATACAAACACACTCTCTTATATACAGAGATGGCAAGCACCAAAAAAAACCCCTGTACCTTATTTTTTTAATTGGAAATACAGAAAAAATTACAAACTCTGGCCGCTCAGTCATAGTAAGCAGAAGACTGCTTTGGAGAAAGGATAGGAATTCCTTGAATTGCCCTGGAATGTCCCCTCTTTGCAAGCTTGGTGAAGGATTGGACTGAAGGACCTCATTACACTTGACTGTGAGCAGGTGGTGGAGTGCCACGCACATACTGAACACACCACGCAGACAGACTCCACATATTGCATTTCCATTTCTCTAAATCAACACATTAGTAAGAAAAAGCATGAGTTTAAATTTGGGATTAATCCTTTCTTTCACTGTTTTCACAAGGAAGACTAGATTCCCAGACTGTGTAAGAGCTGCTACACTGTCTTTTGGGTTATTGTCTTCTGTCCCTGGTGGTGGGCCAACATTTAGAACTTCCTCAGTTCCTAGGAAATGCATTTTCTATTTTAAAAAGGCTTGAGGGAGCTATTCTGGGGAATTCTCATTTACTCTGAATAACCTTTCTCTGTATTAAAATTATTTCTATGCTTTGGTCTACGTGAGTGAAGGAGGGTAAAAATCAAAATAATGCATTTTCTTCTGTTGGGATAAACAAGTTGGTGTGGGTGTGTGTCTCATGTTTAAATGAGACAAACTTTTTTTTAAAGTCAACTTTCTCTTATTCATCTGAAAATAGCTTCACAAAAGCCAAATGTGTCTTTTTTTAAGGATTAAAAGAGTATGAAAACAAATTTTATTTAAATTCACCATCAACCTTGTTAAGGGCTTTTTTCATCTCCTTGAAACAGCTTTCTCACATATAGAAAGACTTTATACTCTACAGATTTCAAAAAACTCAGAATTTTTTCTTTTATATTTAAGACTGAGTATTTTATGGGTCACTGAGGAAAAAAAACCCCAAATCTTTCAAAAACAAATCAAGCAGGTCTCCTCAAAACATGATAAAAACAAACAAAGCATCAATTCAGTTTTTCTGGATTGATGAATGAAGTGCTTAACCCCAATTTCTGGTTGACCAGGACTCGCTCCATTTACTGCATTTTTCTTCTAAGTACTGACATAGAATTGGAATGTCTTTATTGACATAACATTGACATTGTTCTCCATACTTAGAAAACACATTTTGAAACAGCCAGAATTCTGTTTGGGTTTACAAATTTAGTCAGCACAAATTTAATTCCTAATTCAGTGACCAGAATAGGAAAACCTATACATCTACAATAGCACAGAATAGGAAATGTTCTCTTTACTGAAGATACTTCAAGGCAGTTATGGTTTTGCCATCAACTTCACAAAAGAGTAATATTCTCCCATTTTAAGGTGATTTGGAATTTGAATTTCACCCATACCATATCTTCCGTCACTTTTATTGATGATTATTAATATCTATTGATGACTGCACTACTTTTAATGGGATTTGCTAGTGAGTGGCCTATCAGAACTTCAACAACTTAATATTTCTATGAAGAAATACACAGCTTGCTTTGTATGGCACACTAAGTTACTTCTTTATAACAACTACATTATACAGGCATTATACTACAGTACCTCAATGTATGAAAATTTCTCATTATTCATAGTAGCAGAAGGCAGCTCAAACATGTGATGAATTCATTAAATCAGTTTAGAAGAGATTAGTCATTTAAGAGCATTCTAAAGGAGCATTTTGCTGCTTACCCACAGAGCTTTATCTAAGTCATGGCTAAAATTTACATGACAGCATAGCATGTAGTGAGTAACAGCAACAGAACAGCTTTGTTGTCTGTTTTGGGTTTATGTGGCGAGGGTTTGCCAGCAGACAGGCTGCAGAGGTGGCTTCTGTGAGAAGGCACCAGAACCTGTCCCCGTGTAGGACACAGCCAGTTGTGGTTTGCTCCAAGGCAGACCCGGCGTGGGCAAGAGCTGAGTCCATCGGCGATGGCAGCAGCACCTCCATGGTAACATCTTTGGGAAAGAGCAAAAACCCTGCACTACACCAGCTGAGAGAGAGAAGTGAGAAGATGTGAAAGAAACTCTGCAGTCACCACGGTCAGAGAAGAAGGAGGGGGAGGTGGTACTGAGGGGCTGGAGCAGAGATTTTCCTGCAACCCATGGTGGTGACCACGGTGGGGACTGTGGGTTTAGCCACAGTTATCCCCTCTGGCTCATGGAAGCCCAAGGTGGAGCAGATATCCACTTGCAGGCCACTAAGGGGGTCTAGGAAGGAGCAGCTCTTCTGGCCCGGACCTGTGGTTCCCCAAGGGATGCATGCTGGAGCAGTCTGCTCCTGTGAGGGACTGCCCCCTGTGGAAGGAACCTGCACTGGGGCACTTCCTGAAGAACTGCTGCCTGTAGGAAGGACACACATTGGACAGTTTGTGAGGGACTGTCTCCATGAGAGGGACCTCAGGCTGAAGCAGAGGAAGTGTGTGAAGAGAAAGGAATGGCAGAGAAGAAGTGTTAGGAACCGACCACAACCCCCATTCCTCACCTCCCTGTACTGCTCAGGGGAAGGAGATAGAAGACTTGAGAGTGAATTTGTGCCTGGGAAGAAGGGAAGGAATAGGCAGAAAGTGTTTTTTTAGATTTTTTTCCTTATCTGTTGTTATCCCACTCTGATTAATTTGGAATAAATTAAATTTAATTAATTATTTAAAATAATTAATTAAATTAAATTAATTTCCTTTAGTCAAGTTTGTTTTGCCCATGATGGCGATTGGTAAGTGATCTCCTTGTCCTTATCTCAGCTCACAAGCTTTTCATCTTATTTTCCTCTCCCTGTCCTTTTGAGAAGAGGGAAGTGATAGAGAGGCTTGGTGGGCACCTGGTAACCAGCCAAGGTCAATCCACCCCAGTGTTTTACACTTCATAGTTAATTATGTTTTCTATTGTACACACACATCCCCACTATGTGGGGATATATTGGTCTGTGGCCAGATCTTCCTCTCTCTAGAGCTCCAGGTCATAAGCATTAAATAGAACAGAAATAAGTTTAGAATTTGGAACTTTTGAAAAATAGATAATGGAGTTACTTTGGCTTGAACACAATCAAGTATGTCAACAATCACTGTAGGAGTATGAATGCTAAAGGCTTGCAGTTTATCAAATCTTCTCTAAGGGTAGGTGTTAATGCTTTACCTGGAGGGGTCCAACAAACTACAGAGGAGAAGGAAGAAATCTGAGGGCATGTCCTCCTGAGAGCATGAGGCTTCGGCACTAAAATCATCCACAGAAGATGTGCAGACTTTATGACACACAGTGCCTCAGAGCATTTTCAGTACAGAGTGTGAAGTCTATTTGACCAAAAATATGAGGGCTAGCTAAACAGTTCTCTGTTACAGATCGAAGTTAAGGTGTCCAAGGCCAGAGAAAAGATGCAAAAATGCGATATGAACCAGAATAAAATACATTTTTTTTAGATTGACATAGAGAAACCATAAATACAAGAGCATCCGACTCCCTGAACAGCTTTTAAAAAGCAGCATGGGAAAGAACACCATGCTTAACTGTTTATTTACATTTGGACAGGTGTTTTGGAAATTGACAACTTTGCCTCCTTGGGAATTTGGCATAATTCACAAGCCACAGGCCCTTCCAGACATCTCAGTCATGTCCAACGTCCTCAGTTTTCACTGCTGTAAGATGCATGCCAGTCAGACATCAAAATCCTCTTCCCACAGGATTTGTGGAATTGTTTTGGTGAGTACAAACACAGGAGAAAGAAGCAGGCTGTCAATTTGACCATTATGAAATCCATAATCAAATGGGACAATATTCTAAAATTAAAACATTTCTCTTCTCAGTGTAAGAAAGCTTTGTTGAAACCTTCCAGCAATTCTGGCTTTTGTGTACCAGAAAAAATTCTGGGATACCATTTTGAACCTTTATCATGAAAAAGAACTTTAAAACTTCTCATGTGGGAAGGCAGAATATAAGGCCATGGACTGCCCCTCTAAAAACAAACTGCTGCCAACACCCCCTGAGATTTAAAATCAGGGCTTGAGGCACTCCTAGCTGAAATGTATGATTTGAGAGAATTTCTCTCTCTAGTTACACTATCAAAAGAAGAAAGATTAAGCTAATGCTGAAGAGGAAAGCACAATTACATTTTAAAATTGCTTTTTGAAAGATGCTGGGAGTCCTGTCCACTGGCACAGTTGTAATACCACAGAATAAACACACCTCTACATGTACAAAAGCAAGTAATCTTACACTGCCAAGGAGAGAGACTATTCTGTTACAATCACTGCTCTCTCAAGTATGTTCTAACTAGGAGCTTTGGCTTTAACTTACTAAATCATGTTTGATTTGTAAAAATGCAGAACATTCTTTGCCACTTTCACTCCAACAAAATCCCAGTAACATACCTAGATCCTACTGGCATCCTTATTTTATATCAGGATACAAATTTCAGCTTCTGAGAAAGCTACATGTGCTTTCTATCATGAGACTCCAAAGTATTCAGAATTAGTCATTTAATCTCTATCCAGGCTAAAATGGCTTACTAGAGAAATCTCAGCTTAATAAATTATGTATAAGATTCTCCCTTTTATGTAGTGTGAGCAAGCATTTGAGCTATAACATCATTTAGGGCTGCAGCAGAATTAAATGAGCAAGTACAGGGTGGTACAATCCAGCAGAAGTTAATAATGGTCACAAAACTCGTGCACATGGAGAGAAGCAAGTGCCAAAGCCAGAACATTTGCCGAAGGCCTTTTCCATTCTTAAAGACAGCAAACTTGCAGCCCAGCACAAGCCAAAGACAATGACAGGTAGCTATGGAGGAAGGTTTTCTCTTATACTTCTAGCAATCTGGAGCTATGAGGTCCAATTTGGAAACCCAGAAGTGTTTAAATATTTGGTGGGAACAACCAGACCTCCTCCATCCAGCCTGTGAATCCTGCCCTCCCAACTGGCAGCATTTATTTTGTCCAGCATACCCTTCATGAGGGTGAGTTTGTCACCTGACTATCCCACAGCATCCCCAGTGTCTACACTCTGGTTCCCCTCAAAGATTCCAAAAATGGAGAGAAACATCAAGTTAGTCTGCTTTAATTTCAGAACACTGTTACAGCAAATACTGCTCTGAAAAACCTCTCTCCTCTTCCTTTCAGCTGCAAGGTCTTCAAGTCCAACACACAGCACCTGCAGGCATAGACTGCAGCTTCAGTTTCTTAGGAGGGTGGAAAGAGAGATGAAGCAGATGATTATCCCCCTGTTCCCATTTAGATGAAAATTTCAGTGACTGGCAGCAGAAGGATTTAATTAAAGGTCTGCTTTCTCCTTTCCTTTAGGAAAAATTAAAAGTTTCCTAAGTCTGAGCTCCACTGAGGTAACCAGACAACTAATAACTTCAGGAGGGATTTTAGTCACTTGGGGAAACTGCTCAGGGAGTCACCTGACAGCAAAATGACACTTTTAGAAAAGAGGATATTTCACTGGCATTTGTTGAGAAAGTGAGTGAAAGGAAACTGCTTTCACAGCACAGACAGGGACAATAATGACATGCCAGGCACAGAGCACAGGAAACTTTTCCCTTGGCCACAAAGTCTTTTAAGTATCACAGCCAGTAACATTTTACACCTGCAGGCCCATTCTACTGAAGGTGTGAAGGGGATACATGGACCAGAAGTGTCCTGCCCTCCCAGCCCAGCTCAAACCACATTCAAGACAAGCAGGAAGAACAGCACAAGCAATGTTGCCTTTTACTTTGCCTAAATCTAGCTCTAGGTTTAGCTAAGGTCAAGACCAACTGAGCAGTTTGGGTACCTTCCAATGTACCTGCATGTGTGCTTATTTCTGTCACAGTCCTCAGCAGGGGATCCAGACCCAGAAGTGGGAGAACAGCTCCTCACTGGCACCAAAGGGACACTGGCACCTGGGACAGGGAGCCCAGCTCCTCCAGGGATCACCAGAGGAGACCCAGAACCCAAGGAATATGTGAATATGGCAAAAAAATGGACCAATGCTAGAGCTCACTTAAGCTCAGTGAAACTTGGCTACAAAGCACCTAGCCCTGCATAGTGGGACTGGGCAACACAACCAGTTAAAGGCATATGTACCCTGAAGATGGGGACACCTCAGAGGAACAGCCAAGTCTAAAAATATGAGATCTTTCTGGAAAAAAATCCCCAAGGCTGCTTTTTCATTTATTTGGAATCTGTATTAATATATTTGGGAGGAATATACAGTATCTACATTTCAACTAGTTGAACATTTTTGGAGCCAGAGATGGAACTGTTTATTGAAATGAAAAGTGTAATTCTGGTATTTATACTCCAAAGGATATGCAATATATTACAAGTGTAACTAACAGAAGGTACCAGTTCATCTTAATTCTGGAAAATTCTGAAAAAATGGAAAAAAATCCATTTGCAGAAATAGACCAGAGAAGTGTTAGAAGCGACAGGCTGAGGAGCTATTCCTATAAAAAAAATCACAGATACTTAATCCAGAATAAATTCTAAAAAGTTGCCTTTTAACGTGCATCACCTCAAATCTCTAAAGTATCATACCTTCCACACATTTCCAAGAGCATATATTATTCACATTATTTAACATCTGCATTCTGATTGCAATCAGCCTTCTTTTAATAAAATAGTGTTACAGTCTGTTAGCTTAGAACCATCAAATTCTCACTTCCATTATCAATCAATGCCACTTTTCTGCTGACTGCAACTCAATTAAAATCCAATTATTTGAATAACTGGATGGAAATTGCTATCACAAGATGTACATTTTTATTAGGAACATTTTGTGTAGAAATTTGACAGCACAGTAGTTGTGACACTACAGTTAAAAAATGTTTTGTAACCTGGGCGGGGAAAAGCAATGCCAATAAATACAGAGGGACAGTTCACTTCTGAAGTAGGTATTTGATTCTAAAGCTGGGCCTTTTGGCTCAGATCAGGTCCAAAATGATGTGAATTCTGCTAGCATTACTATGAGTTTTGAAAAAGCTGGTCCTTCTAAGCCTCAAAGCTTGCTATTTCTACAGATTTTAAGAAAGAAAAAAAATAGTTATGTATTCTGAGAGCATCTTACCACATTAGCCATGGAGTTAATGATAAAATATATCAGTGATACTGATTCTTGAGGTGACAGCAATGTCAAATTTTTTCATTTACTTTATTTTTTACATTAACTAAGACCAGGTAAGGAGCTGTTTATTAACAGGACATCTCTCTTAATATGCTTGAAGCTGTGTACCTTCATTTGAAAAAAATTACTTAGGAGGAAATCCCCAAGCATAAATTTGCTTCTTTGTTTTCAGTCACATCAATTTTCTACCAGAGTCCTGATTTATTTCACCAAAGGGTGGATCACACATTCTTCTTTCATCCAACACTAAAAAGCTGAATTCTTTTATACTGATAACATATGGAGATAAAAAATATCATCACGCTACTTTACTTTCTGTATGCCAACTCTATAGATATAAAAAAAAATCCTTAAAAATGTCTAGTTGTAAAGTGTAATTTAATAAAATAGATTTAAAAGATTAAAAGATTTCTCTTTTTTTCAGATCTAATTATCTAGGACTCACTTGGCACCTGGAAATTACTATGGAGAATCATTTTTAGGAACAAAAAAGTCTCCTATCAAATATATTTCTTTAGCTGATCTCAAATACCCTTATAAAGCAAGTACAGGTTCTCTAATTTATTTCTTTTCAATGTAATATTATTGTCTTCTACCTTGCATCATAAAATCATATAATCTGAATTATAACCACTACAGTTTTAATAAATTTCTGCAGAGGTTGTTCACCGAAGATTACACAGAGGATTTAAACTGGGCTATTAGATTATGATTACTTGCATTTGACAAAATAACTTGAAACAGCACACAACAAGGAATGAAAAGAGCCAAAAAATCAAGGATAAGAAAATGGAAATATTATAGATAAGCAGTGTAATTCTAAAATGTGATTTATAATAAAAGAAACAACTCTTGATAGAATGTCATGTTCATATTACTTTTCCACCGTGTTTACTGTACTTGACTTTTGTTCCATATATTAGATTTTATATCTTCCCTGTAATTTTTCTTGCTATTTCAGGCAACACCACTAAAATATTTTTAGCTGCTTTACAAACTGAAGTTGCATTAGTGAACACTGTTTGCCACAAGTGCATGGCAGTTTTCACATATGCTGGCACCTGTCTACTTCCTGGAAATGTATGATACTTTCCCATACACACACTCTAGCTCCCTCTGAAGCTGGCACTGGAATAAATACTCACAGCCTTTTGACTCTACGTGCTAGCAGGGTCTCTTAGGCAAGCTCCGAAAAGTAGCCTTACAAAAGGGGTCCACAAAAAATTCCAGAATTCAAGCCACTCAAGTTTTTTCATGCAGACAGTCCTTAAAAGTGAGATAATTTACATGATATATGTTAAAATCACAGCTACTTACCCTTTTTCTCAAGTTGTAGGTCAAAATGAGATTTCTGGAGAAGGAGTGTGAAAAGGCTGTGTAGAACTCCAGCACTTTCTGCAAGGCATCCCTTTTAATCACATGAAGATCACAGTAAGTCAAAGCCCTTACATTAGCACAGGACTGGGCGAGAGTCGACTCCTTCCAGAACACATCACCAAAAACGTCTCCTTTGCCTACAGAAAATCAACAGCATTGCTTTCATTAACAGCACTATTTCCATCAAAAATAGAAAAGAACAGACATCTCATTTATGCAGTCAAGTTTCTTCTATTTTTGCACTTGAGGAAAAAAAAAAACTGTCAGGAAAAAAAATCAACTTTGAAATATTTAACTGATAACATTTTCCATTATCTTTTTCTTAATTACAACAGATTAGCAAAACTTCATAAGAGTAAATCATACTTTAAAAGTGTTCTATGTGACAAGTCTTCTTTAAATATCAATAAAGGTTTTTCTTTAAAAATCAAGAAAAGTGGTTGGTTCATTCTTGGTTCATGTTATCTTTTGATCCCTTTCAAAGAAATTAATTAAGAGGAAATGGTTTTTCCCTTTCTCCTTTTAACTGTCACACAAAGGATCTGTTTCTTACGTCTGTGCTGTTGATTTTTCTTAATCTGGCTAACATATACCCACTGTTGTGTCAATAAAATCATCCTGTATCACACATCAGTGCAGTTACAGGCTGCAGCTAAACAGAGTCCAAACCAAGAAGAGTACAATTAGTTATCCCCAACATAGCAATGACAATGCATGAAAGTTCAGCTGTTTCTCACTGGAAGGAAGAAAAGAGCCATTTCCTCACATTCTTCCCATGTGCACATCTCTATGAGCTCAGGGCAGCCAGTGAAATCCCTGCTATGGAATACTGCAAGGATGGCATTTGCACCAGTCTGGGCATTACAGTGCAGGGCATGAACACCAAAATCTAGCTGAGGAGTTGCCCCCTGTCAGGATTTCACTGGTTGCACCCCAGCTCAGGCTGGGAACAAAAGGGAGTGTGTAGGAGAAAGTTACATTTCAAATAACTTTCATTCCGTTCATTTACAAGAGTTATGGTATTTTCCCCCTGTTTTCTAGTACATAATGCTAACAAAAAAGGAATATTCACTTGCTGTCTTGATAATGAAAAGCTATACTTTTCTTGCTTTGAAATTAGTTTTCCTCACAAACTTCTGCCGTGCTACATCATCAACTGCCCATCTCTCTTAAGACCAATGACATGGAAATACATTCCTTTCTATCAAGTTGTGATAGGAAGGGTCCCTTGTCTTATTAGTAATACCTTGCCTGTAGCAATTCATTGTTGTAGGGTATGAAATAAATGATCTTGCAGTAGTTTTTTTTAAGATAAAAAAGGTTGTTTATTAAAATTTTATTTTAATTTATATATTTTTGAAGTGTTAGTGTTATTGGAGGGTGAGAGTGTTATATTTTTAATGTTATTGGGGAACTTAAAAGTTTATTAAGTTGTTTGTCCCCCATAAAAGAATGTAAACAATAAGTTATTTACATAAAGTGTGTGAGAAAGTTCTGTACAAGAATGTAAACATCAGAAGGCTTTAGAAAAACTGAAAAAATGAAGACAACAGCAATTCTTAAATCCAAAGCATCAAAATATGTATTAGTTTGCTGACTTCACCCAGGTTCTTTTAGATTCCTTCCCTAAATAAATCCTCATTTTTGAAAGCCTATATGAAGTCAAAACAATTACCATGAGTAAAGAGTTCAAGAAAACTTCTAAATCAAACTCAGAATTCCCATCTTAGCCCTTCAGCTGTACTTCCACCCTTACCTAATCTCTTTTATTAGACGATAAGCATTTTTTCTTTGAGAAAAAGCTATCAGCTTGATGGTAAACTACCCTGAACTGCAATAACTTGTTATTAACTCTAATGTGTTCCCAGTCTTCCACAGAAGACCTATACCCTCCACCTCAAATGGATCAGTTTATAGCTTGAGCATTTTAGACTTTATTTTCATTTTAAATGCTTATATACACTGAAACCACCTTTTCTGTTAGCACATTTTTCACAAAATTAGGCAAAGGCACCATAAAGATAACCTTTCTTCCACCTCTAGTCTCTTGCATAGGACAATGCCAACATCTGAAAAGAGTACAAAAGCTTCATATCACCAAGCATGGTGGTAGTCCCACAGCCCAGTACAGTAAACACCTTTTCTTTTTAATAGCAGTGACTTTTCAAATTTTAAATTACTTGCATGATTTTTGTTAGCAGATACATTAAAAATGGCTAAAGAAAAAAGCTTCCATGCAGTTGAAACAGATCATCTACAAGGCTTTCAGACAAATACACAATATATTCAAAATTGAAATGAAACAATTTTTACGCACCATAAAAACCGACATGCTTCACTGGGTAAAAATGGATTGTTTGCCTTTGGAATAAATATGCTTTTATTCACAATCTTCCAGGCAATTAGCTAAACAACTGTTTTAATTAACGCTCTGGAATCTATCAAGCATTGAATTGTGCCATCACTGATGAGCAACAGTTAGAGCTGGTAGCCCAAGCACAAGGGAGAGGAATTCTAACTCATTTCTGAGTGTCAGGAGCTTAACATCTCCTGACAAGTTTCCCTGCCTTAAAATGACAACCACTATGTTACTGCCCCACAGTAACATGATGAATAATTAGTACAAATCCAAGCACAAACAGCATGGTGCTGCTGTGCCTGACTCAGAACTGAGGTACAACAGAAGTTAGTTATGTCTTACTCTTCCTGAAATTTAATTCTGCTTTTCCCATAACACAGAAATGCACAACTTTGTCCTTCACTTGTAGCAGAAACTACAGTTTCCCTTCACTGTTTGTAACTCTTCCCTCCGAAAAAACCTCCCTCCTGCAGTGTGCTGCCACCTCCCATTATTGACAAGAACAGCACAGGAAGGAGCTGGGTCTGCTGCCTGCCTGCTGAGCCAGATGAGTGCAAACTGTCAGATCACAGAAGTCCCTGTTTTTAAGAAAGAAGCTAAAAAACCTAAGGAAGTTGTACTCTTGTCTTTCATTAAAAAACTTCCTTGAAGTTAACAACCAGTGATCTAGCTGAAAATGAATCCTACATAATACCTCAGTTTCCAAAGCAAGGCACATGCAAGCACCTCATTGCTTTATTTCTGTCGTGTCCATTTTCTAAATGATGCGTACCAAAAGTATTAAATTTGATTGTTAGATTCTAAAAAAAACTTGTATGACATTTATAGAAAAATGAGGGGGGAAGGAGCAGCAGAAATCTATATAGCAAGAAGGAATTAAAATTCCACCCAGGATTATCTGCACTGCATTAGAACAATTGGCCTCTTATGCATAATAAGGAATTGCATACCATCTCCCTTTGTCTATATGTTCTCCACAAAGTAAGATCAATCACTGTGGAAAAGGGAATCAAAAAAAGAGGGGGGCAGACTAAGTGGGTGTTTTATCAAAACCATCTGTAGCTGGAAAGCAAGAAGAGTATGGTGATACTTGTGAGTCAGAAGGTGGTTGGCAAAGTCCAAGGGCTGCATTAGGGAAACTGAGCCAAAAGCCTCTTTTTATACATAACTCCAGGCTTTAGATATTTCACCTTACCTCTGAAGAAAGATTAAAAAGCTAGAGAAATGCAGATGGCCGCTTGTTTGTCAGTACTTTGCATTTCTCATTCCCAGCTTGCTGAATTCCAGATGTTTGCCAGGAACATTATCTGTCAATCACACTTAAAGTGGATGATCTAAGCTTTTACCATCAATCATTTATATTCCCTGCTGAATTTATGGGCTGAAGACCTTTTCCACCATCAGCTCAGCGTGCATTGGAAAGCCAAATAGTTTTCTGCCTTTTATGTTTCCTTGTTTGTTTTAATTACAATAACAAGTCCCCAAATCCAGATATATTTAAACCGTGAAGAAATATTCTATAAACCATCTGTTTCCATATTTATTCTTTCCCAGTTTCTTCTCCACATCAAATTTGCTGTTTATCTTATAAGTTCTCTGTTACCACTGCCAATTCAGCCTAAGTCAGGCATAAGGTCAGGCCACATCCACTCTGTCTCCTGAAAGCAGCACCAGTGACGAAGATCTGATTATTGCAGCTCAGTCAGGTGTTCTTCTGATTCGGAGGAAAGAACCACACTCTCACATTACAGCTGTAGTGCCTTGACACCAAAACAACTCTTGACCTTTTCACTCTTGCAAGAGGAAAGATCAAGAGCTCTTCTCTCAGGCAGAAGATATTACACTCTACTCCAAAAAAATATGATTCATTCATGTGGAGTATGTGTTTGGCTGATAACCTACTCAGTCCACTTTGGGGTTCTGGGTGTCTCGAAGTCCTGGTGCAGTTTTGGTGTGATAGCTGGGGGAGAAGATGAGGCTATGGATTCATGTGTTGCAGGTCTTCCATGTCAGTATGGATTTTGAAGGCATTCACATGGACCCATGGATTTTCAGTATATCAGACAAAATATTCATGTTCAAATCATTCTCAAAGTGATAGCAATCATTGTTACAGCAGTCAATAGCAGAATCTAGGTCATGTCCCCTCCCAATTTGCCTTCATCTGCATGTTTGAACAATAGAATTAGGAACTGACACAGTGCCAGCAGATCCAAAGATCAGAGAGAATGACCAAACATTGCTCATGGTTGTAGCACCAAGCATATCTTGGCAATCAGGTGTTTAGCAAACACAGTTATCTGTGATGCTGATCCACAGTGGCTGCCACAATGACTTTCCCAGCACAGCTCCCTGGAGTCCCCACACTGGCCTGCAACCTCAGGATCTGCTCTCCACCTCCAAGCAGTGGGAGACAACAACTGCTATAAAAGCAAACACACAGAGTTTCTGGGGTCAAACTCCCTCTGTGATCACCACATGATTATTTGTCTTCAACTGAAAACCTTTCCCTTCTCTCTCCCCTCATTTCCTCCAGTTCTAAAGTAAGGCATGCAATTTAAACTTACCCATTTGACAGAGAGGAGAAAGATTCAAGAACAGTAAAGATACTAGAGGAGAAACAATATTTCCTCTTGGTGCCTTAATGCAACAAAAACTGTCAGCCAGAAAAAACATAGCTACCATTTGGCATTGAGGTGGAGTATTCAGTATCTGTCCTACAGATAAATTACACAACTTGACAGCCACTGAATAGCCTTAGTTTGGTTCTCCAACACAGTACAGCTGGCAGAAGATGATGCATGAAAATTGTTTGCTGCTTTGGATTTTCTTAAGATTTCTCAAGTGCAAACTGAGACACATAATGAAAAGTGAATGACCAACTGCACTGCAGAGAATGCATTCTTTTTCATTAACCAGAGGTTTTAACTACTATTTTCCTCTAATTAAACCTCCAAAATGCCTGAGTATCTTTGCCACAGGAACCAAATAAGTGTTACAGAGATAACAAACTGAAGTTGCTCTTTCAGTGATTTGCCAGGTTCATAAACAGAAACACAGTGTATGTGTTCATGCTGTAAACCACAGCCTGGCAACATTTTGCAGACAGTTTACTACACAATTGCATCAATTTTCTCTGTTGAAACACATTACTGTACAGACAAAATAAAAACATTTATTTTAGAGATGAATAGCAACAACATGATTAAGTTACAGCTAAATTTTCTATTATTGATGCTATAATTAAGGTGCTTATTTGTCTCGCAGAATACAGAATATAGAATTGTATTTCACTACTGTGATGAAGAGCTTTAAACATCAACTGGGCCCTACCAGGTTTATTCACAAAAAAAGTCAGGAGGCTTCACCAGAATCTGCATTATTTATCCTTATTTGCACTTTAATGGTTACTATAAAAATGTTATATATATATCTGGCCAGTTTGTACAAACTCAGAGGATATGGAGTAGCTCAGGTAACTGGAGTAATAAATATATTTGAATGTATTTGCACTGGTTAAATAATAGGAAAAACACAGCTCAATCTATGTTGTCACTGCATGGGCAGTGCTAATTCTCTGACAAAAAAACAAACAAACAAACCAAAGCTATATAAGAGGCTCAAATTGCATTATCCTCTGAGTTACTTCCCTGATTACTTAGGGACAGGCTGTACATTCTAGATATTGCTTGAAACATACATAAAGTCCCAGAATTGTACTATTTTATTTCAGACAGAAAGGATTCACAAGAGTTTAAATAGTAAGTTTTGTTTTCTGAAATATAGAAAGTAAATATTTTGAAAACCTCATGAAATTTGCATCTATCTTGTATTTAATTTTATGTAGTATTTCTAGTAACTCCTTCTATATAAATTTATATATACTATAAATTTAACAATGTTACAGAAACATATCACTGAAAAAAAAAAGTATTAATTTGAAATTTGGAGAAAAAGAAGAAAAACAAGTGTTTCATGAAAATTTTTTCAGCTATTTTTAACCTGTCTCTTCAGTGAAAAAAAGAATTATTCTTCCTCCTCCAAAATTCTGAAACAGAAACAAAACACTACCCCCCAAAAAAAAAAAAAGGAGAAAAATTAATTCAATGGTTCACCTGTCAGAAATCAGGGTCTTTATAGAAAGCTGACTTCCTTGCTAAATTATAATTTCTACCTCTTCACACCTCTTGTTGCAGCATGCACACAAATATGATGTGTGACTACTCCTTCCTAACACAGATATCCTGAGAAATCAAGGGATATGCTGGAACAGAGAGCCTCATCCCCTCCAGATCTCAATTTCAGCTGCCAGTGTCATGGATCGTTGTTGCCAGTGTCCTGCTTCCAAGGGGGGCAGGAAGCACATTATGCAAAGGTGTATAAATTCAGCACAATAAAACATGAAACGTGCCCAAAAGTTCCCTAATGAGGCCCCTCTTCACAGGGAATACTCCTCCTCCTCAATTACACCAGCAAGTCATCAAATGTTTTAAAAATCTGTTTTTTCCAATACCCTGCACAGTCTTAAGCCATCTACAAGCAGCAGTGGACAGGAGCTTTGGCAATTCATGCTTTTAATGTCTGTCAGAAATCCTACATAGAACAAACAAGAAGTCTCAAAAATGGCAAGTCCTGATATCAATTCACCCCAGATGTCTGGAGGACAGGAATAAGGAATACTATGAAACCACCACATGGGATAAACCTATATTTCTCAGTAAGAGTTTTAGTGCTGCTCCTCCATCCACCATGAAATTAAAATTTTATAATAATGTAAACCTCTTTATACCATGTCCTTTTAAAAAGTTTAGCTGGATTTCCATCTGTAATGCTTTTGCTAAGTGTGCCTGGACACTCATTGAGCAAATCAGACTCTGAAAATTGTTCCTTCAGTTGATGTTTATTGAATCACTTCACAGAAACATGCAACTTGTCCAACCTGCCTATATAAATCAATCTAAAAAAAAAAACCCACCTTTCAACTATAAATAGAAAAAGCACAATAGAACTACTGAGGATAAAGATGGATTTTAACTTCAATCATTCCTTTGTCAAAGCACCGCTGGTCATGTTTCAGTCTTACTCAATAGCAAAACAATGCTGTGATGTTAGATACTGTCAGAAAACTCTTAATGCCATCCATAATCCTGCAACCATTTTTTAAGCCTGAGAGCTCAGGAGCTTGGCATTTTTAACTCAGAGAGGTGCACCTAAATTTAAAATTCAGGAACAAAATGAAGCAGAGAATTAAGGGACTGACTTACTTCTTCAAGGGCTTGGAATTAAATAACAGGCACTAAAATAACAGAACTAATCTTTGAAAATGGAGTAGTACACAGAGCAGTTTAGTTCAGGGAAATCTGATTTAGCTCAGGTACTAGGGACAGTCTAAAGATAGCAGCCTGGGATCAGTTAACTTATCTGCCATCTTCAAGGCTGCTGAGAAGCAGTTTTCACATGACTGTGTGGAAGTTGCAAGGTTTTCCATGGAGAGGGTCTAACATAAACAGTACTTCTGCATTGCTATTGTCCCTCCTCTAAAAGAGACTATCCCTGTGGTGCAGTTGCCCTTGTAGCTGGCACTGTCCTATCTGGATGCAAATCTGTCCCACCAAAATCTGAATCAATCCTCTGGTGTCTACATCTGAATGAAATGCTTACGGCTAAATGAGTAAGCTAAAGCAATTGCAAAGAAAACAAACAATTATTCTTATAACATTTCTTTAAGACTGCAATTAGATCAAATTAAATCAGCAGGAATTTCTCCACACAAAGCAAATGGAGCATTTAATATCCCACTGAAACAAAACATGGCACACCAAAGTCCCCTACAACATCATGTTAAAACCACAGTCTCCAATCTCATCAACTTTGTAGCTTTGTAAATAACAATAAAAGATCTGTATTTCAGGGTCATGCAAATTTCACTTCCTCAGCTTTTGTGTGATCTTTAACGTAAATCTATGTGCATCCTTTGCACACTCCCTGCCCTTCTCCCAGAAAATCCTATTCTTGACATTGTGGTACTGTGATACACTTGCATACCTACATAATATCTCCATGCTGTTATTGCTTTTCAGCTTTGATAGCAGCAAAAGGAATAGCAAAAGCAAACTGACCTGTTGGAGAAAAATCATATTCCTTACTTACAATAAATTCCTGCCTTGATTTCCCTTCCTGTCTCATTATTTTACTTGCCCTTTGTGGAGCCAGGAGTTGGACTCAACAATTCTCACGGGTCCCTTCCAACTCAGAATATTCTGTGATGTTAAACCAACAGCCAAGAAAAAGGTTTATTCTATTGAAATTTTTTAGCTCAAATAAAGATAGCAAGAACATAAATGCAGAACAGCTGGAAGGTAACACTTGGGATAAACTATTTGGTGGGAAGGTGTTTTTTTTTCTTTTTAATTAAATCTTCTAGTTGACGCTATTTTTCTCATCCAGTGCTCAGCTCTGAAGACAGTGGTTTTCAGAGCTTTGGATTTTAGTTGCTAAATAGAAGCTTAAAGCTCCCTGTCTCTAATCAAACCCACAAAACTAACCTCTATTCTTACCTTCCATACACACATGGCTCCCTTGCAGGAAGTATCAAGACCATTTCAGCAGCTTTGAACATCTCCTAGAAGGAAAAATCTACTGCTCAGTCAAGCCCTCTAGGGAGCCATTAATTGACACATTTTGTAGCAGTCTGAAAATTTAAGTACAAGACACTGCTCTCCCCACTGCTATCTAGAAAAAAAAAAATTCATCACCCTAATTTTCAAGGGTCTTCTTCTTCCTCTCTAGTTTTTTACTGGAATGTTTTCCTAAATGTCAAAAATTACCCCAATTTCAGGCAGAAAGACTTTGAACCAACTTGGATACTAACAAGATCTCCTATCCAGCCCTCCCATGTATTTCCAGAAAATATGTACAAAAAGTTATTTTTGCTGCTAATGTCATTCTTTGCTGTAATTTTCATTAAATTATCTAAGCACACACTCTGTTGGAGACACAGCACAGGAATTAGCACTTCAAGCAACGGTGAGGAAGGAGAAAATGAAAAGGTTCAGACTAAATGACTAGAGAGCAGTAGAGTGCCTTTTCCCCTGCATATTCCAAAGAAAGCTGCAGTCAGATCTTATGGCCTGTGCCTGGAACAGAGTTAATTCAGGAGGAATATTTTTAAGAAGTTATTTGATAAATTAAAACACAGCCAACCTCCTGAGCACAAGTAGGTTTTAACTTTTCAAAGATCTGCAGTAAAGTCAGGTTTTCAGATGATCAGTGTCTTAGCCTGAAAGATCTGCTCCAAAACAGAGAAACTAGAGCTGCCAAATGAAGTGCACATAAAGACTTGATTGTTTTTAAAAGAGGAAACAAACCTTCTCATTTTTTCTAACCACACTTAGGTAAGTCTTTAAGTAAGGGTAGTTCAAAGAGATACTGTCAGTCTCAGGTGGATAAAGCAGCATCAGGCCAAGTGGGAGGGCTTCGGAAAGTTAAAAGCAAAGCCAAGTTGAAAACATTCTCTTAATGGAAGCCCTGCACGACCTGTGCTTCACTCAGATCTCTTCAGGTCAGGGACTGTGTGATTTGTCTCAGTCTTCCTCAAAGTGCTGAGTGTACGTCAGCACGTCATCCTACGCAAGAGCAGCGTCAGTGGAAGAACAGCAAACTCCCAAAACCAGAATTGTGTCTCATCCAGGCAGCTTCCCACCAGCTAAACTTCCCTTCTACATAATCCTTCTCTCATATTTACACATTAACATAGAAAACATAGTAAGAGAGTGGCTTTTCTTGCTAAGTCTTCTTTTTCTGACTCATTTGTATTGGAATGAATCACAAATAAATCAATCACCTGGATGAGAGCTCATTTTCTACATTTTTGTTTCTGTTTCTTTGAGACACCAAATCTAAAGATTGTGTTGCATGAACATCAGTAATTTCTGTATTCTAGGATAAATTTTGCATAGAATTCAAAACATGTATCTTTCATCCCAAAAAATCACCCATTTCTTTAAATTTTTACTAAAACATGGAAAGGTTTGGGTTGGTTTTTTTTTTTTTAATTTGCATATTTTTGTGTTTGTGTCTTAATTTAAATTAATGGGAAAGGCAAAAGGAAAGGAAATCTCAGGGGACACACAAAAAAAGTACCTTTTTTCACTGCTGGCCTATGTGCAATTTCTTCCAACTCAGTACTCATATTAATCCCAGTCAATCAAAGTCAGTGCTTTGTTCTAAGAACATAAGCCTGAACTGAGAATATACCTGTTTCTGGGGTATTACATGGAAATGATTTGGAAGGATATTATGCAAGTGTACACAATACACTCCAGGGCTACACAATACACTCTTATACACCAGTCTGCAAATGATTTCAGAATTTGAAAACCTGAATTGGATCCTTTAAGCATTAAGTTTGCCTTTGGTTTATGAAATGCTGTACAGCAGTCCCACAGACTGATTCAGAGTTACAATTCATTTCTCCATTGTAAGGAAGATACAGGCTACATTGCAAGCTATAAAGGCTGCTTTATTACATGACAGCCAGAGCTGAGCAAATAATTCACCTTGAATAATTTGTGCACTTATTTTTTTTTTCATTTTCATTTCCAGAATGCCTGAAAGAAGATTACAGTCTCTGTAACATACCTGTCAACTAAAATTACCCCATGGAATTCCTCACATGGTTTGCTGTTACATGCCTGATGTTCACAGCTATGCTTGGTTGGGACTGGTGAACAAAATTTATGGAATAGGTTGGTTTTGCTGAGTGATCAGCAAAAATCATGTTTCTTGTACAATGCACCTTTTCCCCCCCTTGTAGTACCTTGTTTTCTCTGGTATACATTCAACAAGAACTTGGCAAGTTTAGCTAACTATGAAATTTAAAAAAAAATAAACAACAAAAAAAACCCCAAAACAAAAGCAACAAAAAAAACCCACCCTAAAACACTGTTTTCTACAGATAAGAAAACTGAGAGTACAAACAAGACAGAGAGGAAACCCTGACTACTCCTTCAATAGTGTGGTGATTACACAATGCTGAAGGAAAAAGTTCAACTGATATAGAATAGTGAAAAACTTAGTTAAATACATAATTTCATTTCAGGATAGAGAAACCTTCAGCAGAAGTCTTCACAGCCTGAAGGAGAAAGGTATACACATGTGTGGAAGGAAAGGGATTCCTTAGTCCAGAAACTGAAACACAAAAATTGATGTACATCCAAAATGAAATTTCACAGAATCCCAAACAGAACCCACTTCGTTTTACTTTCCTCTCCACTTAAAATATTCACAAAGAAAATGTGAATAAAACTCACCAACTTTAGTGAGAGCCAAGGAACTGACTCCAAATTAAAAAAAATAAAAAAAATAAAAAAAAAAAAAAAGTTGTGGGAGGAAGAGGATCAATAGTTACATCCCAGGAGAAGAGCATTCTATTCATCCAGATACCAAGGGAACAGCCTCATTTAGCCTCAGCTATCACTCAGCAGCAGCAGAGATTAAGAGTTAGGTTTCCTTAACACTGACTCCTCAAGCAATTTGGGCTGAGGGTTTTCTAAAGTGAGTGTTATGATAAAATGCAGGAGATACCAGAAAAGATGAGGAGAAAATTGGTATATTTAAAGAACATTTTAAATAAATTTGATCTTAGTGCTTTTTTACCTATACTCAAATAGTGCAGCAAGATGTTTTGAGGTTTTCTTCTCATGCTGAACCCAGGTGGTGGCATAAAGGTACACAAACTGAGAGGTCTTAGTTTGTGTTCTACATTTGTCATTTGTTAATTCATGAGAGCTCAACATGGCAAAAGGTAGCAAGTCCTTGATATGCAGCATAGACAAGCAGAAGTTACAAATGTCATAGAGCACTGAGCAGCACAGGTGATTCCAGAACAAAAGGGAAATTAGTTATCCTCCAACTTCTCACCTTTTTAGCTTCTTGTGTGGCACAAAGTATTGCCAACTTGATTCCCCATGACCCTAAATGTACCCTATGCTATACATGCAATCCTGTTCAAAAGTAGAGAAAAATGGAGCTCAGCATATTTATTAGCCCCCTCATATTTCAGTAAGCATTCATCTTAGGAGATCTGAGTGTATGTGTTCAGAAAAAAACAAGATAACCAAGATGTTTTATTCTCTTGTTCCAGGCTGCTATGAGTGACAGTTACAGGATTAAGCCACCATGAGAGTCACCACCTTATCACAAAAGGGCTCGACAGAATCAAATGATAAGTATCACCTCCTCAATGCTCCAACCACCCCATAATTCATCTATTGGATTATCATACTCCTTTCTGTTAGCTTTGCCTCAGAAAGGCTGTTCACACCCCATCAGTTTATTTTCAATGCCTCCAACCCAAGTTAACACAAATCAGCTCTAAATGTTTTACATTACTTTAAAATAGATAAATATTATTTCAACACAACATCTTAAATAAATCTAACTGGAAAAATTCCAGCGAAAGTGGATTATTATGGGGGGTGGGAGTGAGGCAGGGAAGCCAGGCACTTCAAGTTTTCTGACATTCTGAATGGAATTTCTAATTAAAAGGGATGTGTCAAGACAGGGAAAATCCCAAGAATGACCATGACCCCATGCTAAAGTAAAGTTTCCTTTGACCAGATGAAACAGGGCTGAAGCAATCTGGAGATTAGACGGTTTGCCTTTAAACCCCTCAGTGGTAAAACAAACTTAACTGAAGCTCTTTAAAGAATGAGTAGAGGAGGCTATAAATTGCTGTACATATTTGTTTTTATGCACATTACCAGCTCTGAAACTCACCTAATATAGCAACGACTTCATCATCCTGGATTACTTCCAAAGAGCCTGAGACCACGAAGCAAAGGCTGTCGACGCTCTCCCCAGCGTGGTAGATGAGGTCTCCTGGAGCACAGTGCACTGTCTGGAATTCCATGGCCAGTGCCCGCAGGCACCCGTCACTGGCCAGCCTGAAGGCAGGGTGCTCCTTGAAAACCTTTCGGTTCAGATGCACACAGATATCTGCTCTCATGTCCTTAGGGCAGATCTGCAAAACCTGCAAGGGAAATCAGGCAATCAGTTCCTGTGCATGGCTTCCACCTGCCTGCTATGGCTGGGTTACCATGCAAGGCTTAAGAACCACTTTCCTCCTTCTTATAAAACTTCTAATCTCAGAGTTTATTTTTATATTATTTATCCACATAAGCCACAATACTAACTTAGTCTACTCTTCAACATCTGAAGGAAAACACTGTTTTCATCTCAGCAACGTGCTCTGCAGGATATTGAAAGCCTAAGGTTTTTAAGGCAAAAAAACTTAGAGCACAGCAGTACAGAAAGTGTTGAAGAAAAGCTTCCTGAAGAATTGTTTCTAGAGGGTAAGTCATTTTTTGATAGGCAGATTCCATGAAAAGCCTGCACAAGTTATATGCTTTAACAACTAAAACAAATTATTTAAAGTTTAATTAACTCATAA
Source organism: Peucedramus taeniatus (assembly GCA_013400575.1). Lineage (NCBI taxonomy): Eukaryota > Metazoa > Chordata > Aves > Passeriformes > Fringillidae > Peucedramus > Peucedramus taeniatus. The sequence continues at coordinate 245,132 of WBNO01000393.1, forward strand.
CATTAAGAATTGCAGGTATCCAAATTTACCCCTCAGTGGCACTAACAAGTTTTTTGTTTACACAGGAAAGGGACTTTAAGGTATGATGCTGTTTTGAGCTTTTGATCTTCCAAATGCAATGTTCCTCAGGGCAATTCATGACGTGTGCACCTAAGAGACCACGAACTGATGCTCAGCACAGCAGGTACCAGCCAGAGCCATTTCTGAAGGGTTTTAATATAATACAGACAGCCAAGTGGAAAGAATACAAAATCACTGCTGCATGTACAGATTAAAAGTGGAAAGAAGTAACATGAACAGGGTTTGGGGATAACAAAATCCTTGTGGGATGGTCTATGATGAAGCACATCTAGGATATATTATTTGAGAAAATACTGAATAGTCTAAGTCTGCCCCTTTTTTAAATTATTATTTTCTTAGTAATAACTATTCTGTCCAATTAAGGAACACTTGGTTGAAGCTTCAGAGTTACTCCCACACATTTTCCTAGATGGAAACAGAAGACTGTCTCACTGCAAATACTCCTGAAAAACATAAAGGTAACACAGGAAGCACTATGGCTATGCCTACACTTTGAAATAGGGTTCTGTGCAAGATCTGAGCAGAGAATCAAGCTCTTAATTCTGTGCATAGCACTGGTTCCAGATATCATGCCTGGTACTCCAAAGGCAAGTAACTCCACCACCAATATCATCATCTTTGGTCCACCTCCAAACAGACATTTCATTACAGATATTACTTCTAAAAAGAGATGTATCTCTATAGTGCTTAGGTGTAGGGCACTTGTGGATGATTCTTCTTGGCTGCCCTGTACAGAAGAGCTGCCAAACCTGCCAGTTCTTAGTTTTTCCAGGCTCACGGAAATGAGCTGGGGCAGCAAGACCAGCATTTAACAGGGAACACAGGCAGCAGCCATATCTGTCTTTTCCATTATCTCATTTACTCTGGTGATAAAAATGCTCTCTAGTGGCATATTCTTGCCAAATTTTACTACTGGAATTACACACACACTTTTCAGTTACCTGAATATCACACACAAAAAGGGTTGTTGCAATAGAAATAGTAGCAAAACTCCCTGAATATACAAGAGAATATTTGAAATGATACTATTATCCAAAAACTTTTTGGTATAGCAGTCTTAGAGGAAGTTAACCTATTTTCCATTCTCCATTTAAAGAAGTTGTCTCAATACTTCACAAAAATGAAAGGGATTAAAGACATTTGAGATTTATAGATAAATGGAAGAAGACTTTCATTTGTAAGGGAGGTAAGAAATGTATCTTCATGGATCAGTTTTAGAATCTTTCAGTAGCTCTTGGTTAAATTTTGTTGTACTGGCATTTTCTAGACCAATAACTTAGCGTGTCTGCAGTGAACACCAAACTGACAAATTTGTAGCCTAAAATAGTGACAGAACCAGTTCTGTGCTCAGTTCATATTTAAGTCTCTGCCTCACCTGTAGGAAGCTGAGCTGTGTTTCAGAGGAGCACAGCTACCACTGTTCTGTCCCATGAGCAATACATGTTTTATTCATGACAAGACATCCCAGAAGTTATACACAGTCATCAAAATAACAGAGCTCAGACCTGGGAATTTATGGATTTTCACAGCTTTTGCTGTGCAGATGAAAGCTGAGTTCTTGGTTTAGCAGTCATGGCCAGCAGCAATTCAGCTGTGAACATACCAGTTACTGAAAACAGCACTGTATTAAGCTCTTTGGCGTCCTGACAATTGGAGACTTTTTTCCTGTTTATTAAGATAATTCTCAAAGGCTACACTGAGTATTGTTGTGCTTGGTTTGATTATTCTGCTGTCTCCAAGTGCATCCTCTGAAAGCAATTCTCTCCTTATCAAAGGAAGTCAAGAATGAACTTTGAAGGTAAGCTAAAAAAAAACCCCAACATGTTTTACATAGCAATTTTTTCTTGTTGTTTTGTTAAAATCATTACAGGAGTTTGCAATGGGGGCTGAATGAAAGCACCAGCACTCGTTACACTATGTATCCTCAGATGTCTCTCCACCTTCCCCAAATGCACCTACCTTGAATCACAGCCCCACACCAAGACAGATTGTGAGAAAAGATGCAGAACAGCTTCTAACCAGTGCTATCCAGCACTAAAATACCATTTCTTTCTGAAAGCTAGCATGGCAGACAGTGCTTACAGAATCATGTCTGGGACCTAAAAATGGCAGATATGCTGAAGACCATTTAGGAAAGCAAACAGTGCCCTGTGTGCCCTGCAGTCTCCAGGCAGCTCAGTGCAAGGCCACATCTGTTCTCCTCCTTCATAACGATGCTGTAACAGCTGTACAGAAATGACACTGTTTGCTCTTTAGCTGCATCATCCACAGTTCAGAATACTAAATTAAGCTGCCAACCAGAAGGCTGGTGACCAAAGCATTGGTATGATTTCCTGAATGATCCACCCCACAAATCACGTCTCTTTACAAGCAGAAGAAAAACTGTCTATCTCCACAAAAGTTGGCAGCTAATATGAAAGTGACAAGGAGTTACTTTTGTACATTTGTTCTGGTGAAAGGCCATCTGTTATTTTAAAAGACATTATGGGAATTTATTCGTAAATTCAATGAATCAGAATGATAACATATGCCTTACACAAGGTAGATTTCAAGCAATATGTTATTAAATACTTCCAGTATGCTATTATTATAATATTAATATCATTAAATAATAATTTTTCATTAATATCTTTAACCTGTACACAGAATATTACATTCAAATTCTCCAATGACAAAAAAAAATTCCTTTGTTCTCAGCAAGCAATCTCATAAGAAATATTGAAAAAAAATCTCATTTGGAAAAACTGTGAGGTTGTGTTACAATCTGGAACTTGTTATTTACTTATCATCTTTATTTATTGTAAACTGAGCTTTTCCCTTTATCATTTTTATACTATTTCATGCCATTTCACTAGCAAAACATACATACTTTTACCACTATCATATGTCAGTATGACAGAATAGCTGAAACACTGTATTTGAAAGTTAAAAATTAAGGGAAGCTGCTGCTTAGAACTATTTAAAGAATATTTGTCTCCTTTACTAAGACAGTACCTCCTGTTTATTTTAATGGACTACTTTCAGGATATGACTTCTTTCCTTGCAGTTTAATTTACTTACCTTTTCAGTATCTATTCCTCTGGACATTGACCAGGTGGAAACAATGTAATCCATCACACGTTCACTCAGTCCTTTAGGGACCTGGTAGAGCTTTAAAAAGTCCCGAACACTGTTCAGCATTTCATGGTATCTGTTTGTGTTAGCGTACATTTGCTGAAATATGGTTGTCACATTACCAAAAATGGTGGCATACAGAAGGGCTGTGAAAAAGAAGAAAAATCACAGAAAAAATACATTATTAGATGTGGTGATCAGTCTGTGTTCAGCTGGGCTTTAAGACTGGAAATGCTAGGTCATAAAAATGCATGCAAATATCGGTGCTTTATTAGGAAGGCCTGATAAGCCCAAGCATTTTATAGGTCACCTTCAGCACTAAAATTGAGGACCACCACCTACTTTTGTGAGAGCATGTCCTGCATCACAGAGCTCCTAAAACACAACTGTTTGTCCATCAAACAATTCAGCCGTATCCAAAACCTTACAAAACCACAACAGTAGACAGAAGAATTTTAAGAGAAATAGCTTGACAGCAAATACTTGAATTTTTCATCTCAGGTTTATAGCACCTGTGTTGAAATATCATCAGTGACAGATTTCCAGGCTTTAAGTGCATTATCACAGTAGTAAGCTGAGTCATCGTTACCCACCTCAGTGTGACAACAGCAGTGCATCAAAGCAGAAGATGGAATATGTAATAAACAGCTACCATGGGTAAGTAATTTATAGACCTAAGTTTAATAATGCATAAATACTCGCATTACATTTTACATCCCTCAGGCAAAAGAACAGCAAGGCCTGAGGCAAGAGATGGAGTCCTCAGAGGCAGACCTTTGCACAGCCCTCCTGAATTCACACAACACAGCCATGCAGCCAGCTGGTTCATCAAGAATGACCAAGATCACCAAGCCAGCTGGTTGAAGAATAAACACGAGGAAGAAAAAAAGGCAGTGTTTCCAAGCGTGGAGAGAAGCAGATGAAAACACAGAGGACTTGAGAAGATCCATCTGCTGAAGGCCAAGACAGAACAGCAGGCTGGTAGCAGCCTCAGCAGCCAGGTTTGATGGCTTGCAGAGGCTGGGGCTAAGGCTTCTCCAGCCAATCCAGCCCTGAATGAAATGGAGAGACAGGAAGCCTCAAGGGGTGCTTTCCTATATTAAGAATCAGGTCAGTGATATGTGACAGGTTGGCTGTAGAGGGAGAGGAACAGTCAGACTGCAGATGTGATGATAACCACCCGTAAATGCTCTGGCTTGCTGAGTAAGTTCTCCCTCTTAATCATTTCCTGTCCCCTAAAACAAGCACTAAATTCTGAGTATCATATCTCTTCCACTTGAGATAAAAATAAATCAATGAAAAGCCGTATTTATAAAAAAATGTATTTTGCCTTACTGAAATACCCCTTTTTGCTGTTTATTTACTCCCTCACCAGCTATTAAAAAAAAAAAAAATCTTCATCCCACTCCTTCCTTTAAGAATGCAGCTATTTATTCAGGTGAGTGTTATAGACAGACATCCTTAAGCCAACTAAGATGTTCTAGAGTTCTATGACCAACAAAAACCTTTGCTACTGTCCAAAAGAAACTGGGACTGTCTTTGCCCTGATGATCAAGAGATGTAATTGAAGTTTAGGTTTGCTCAAGGTCTTTACAATGCTGATTTTCTGTAGAATTCCTTCTTGATGCTGCATGACTTTTCTTTTTATGAGTTCCTGTAGAGAACAGCTCTCCCTTTTTCCATCTACTCCTCTGTACAAACAGGTATAAAAATATGCAGAAAAACATGCACACTCAGTTTAAAGGAAAGTGGAGAGCATTATTACAGTGACCAGAAAAATATATTTTCCTTGTTTAACCTTAACTTGTGCTTGAACAAAACTATACCAGGCAGTCCAATGAGTAGTGAAGAATGATAAAATGCTTTACAAAACTGATTTACCATAACAGCTCCTTAATCCATGAGTATTTTTTATTAGAACAGCATTACATATACCTGAGTAAGTCCTGGTTTGCTCTCTGTTATGCAGATGCAAACATGACCCTACAGGAGACTGCAGCAGCACAAGGCAGCCAGCCCAGCACTGAAATAGGTGACAAATTAGAGAGAGGATGACAAGCAGATTTTTATCTGTAGATTTCTTGACAACACTTGTGTCCATATGACTCTTTTTGCTCTCTGGCAAACAGTGAGACCTGGGGAGTACAACCTGGGGAGACCTTGGCATGTACAACTCCATGCCAGCAAAGGTAAAATGGAGTCCCCATTCTGTCCCGTTAATGTCCAGCTTTCACGTGAAGCCTAAAGAAAATCCAGAGATTTGCTCGTATATTTTGATTATTATGAAGCAAGCAATTTCCACTGCAAATTGCAGCTCCAGTATGACAATTATCTTGGCAAGAAAAATTATTCCTGCCTAGATTAATTTTTTTTAATTCTCAAACTTACAAGTCTTATTTTATCATTAGCCAACCATTTTATTACTATTAAAGACACATTAAAACCAAGGATTTTTTTTTTGCAGACTAATATTGGGTAGATACATTAGCATATTAAACCTTGAACTCTTCTGCACAGAAGTAGCTGGCTGTGTGCCTTTCCTTACTTTCAAAGAAATAATGAAATGAACCCACTGCAGTAGACTGCAGCCCCAGAATGATTTCAGAAACACACACTCTACTAAAGGAAGAAAGTTGGGCAATTTATGACAGAGCAAAATCTCCAGCATTTCCTCTCCAGGAATGTCAAGATCCCTCAGAAATTATATGGCCCTCACCCCCTGACATAAATATTCTTTTCTTATAATAAAGAAAAACATGTTGTCCCCAAAAATGTGGCTGCTCATTTACACTGCACGCTGTGATACTCCATTTAAACCAGTGTTTAAATAACATCACAGACAGGACCATAGTAATTGCAGTAGCAAATTACCCACAAGTGAATCATGAAGGTCAGACACAGGTTGCAAAGGTCACCAAATCATCTGGTATTTTTAGTGATGTAACAAGTAAGAATAGAGAAATAAATACATGCCAGTGTAGGCCTCAGCTACAACAGTAAAAGATCCGGAGTCTGATTTTAGTATTATAACAGGAAGAATTTCTGTCTGTAAGAATGAGAGGTTTACAATTACCCCAATTACAGATGTAAGTGCTGCATTTGGTTCCTGAGATGAATCAACAGATTGATGATGATTTGTTCAAAACGCACTCATCCAATGGCCTGGCACACAAAATGTGTGCAGAAGAACTACACAGCAACAAGTGAGACCAACATCAACTAGTGAACAATCTCTTATATCTTGCCCCCAAGACTTGCATTGCTTTCTGAAAATGAACTGCCTTCATTTTTGCTGTCTGGAAAGCTGATGGAGAAAGTCTGTCTGTCTGCATGTGAATTCCAGTTAACAATTAAAAAACCAAAATAAACCCCTTTTACATACTGCACTAACCTAAGTACCATTCAAAGAGCAAGCACCTGCATTTGCAAATAGCAGATGATTTAAATGGATAATTGCACTTCTGTTTCACCAACAAGTTCCTAGTATACAACAATTTTTCAGTTCATAGAAGGCTGAAAGCACAGCCTTAAAAATCTGCTGCACTGTATCACTTACTGAATATGAAACACAACTGTAAATTAACCACAAAACTGCATGTCTCAAAGGCATTTTTCAGATAACACATTGTGAGGTCACACAAAATTAACATTGATCAGATAAAAAGAAAAGCAGAAATTAATTGTATGGATCATCTCATAATTATATGAGAAAATGACATTATTTTCAAATGTGCAATTAGAACAATGTAAGAGCTTATAATTGCTTGAGATTAGAGGTCTTGATTAGTGGTAATTATGCCTACTTATGGGTAGAGAGCATGCAGTTAAAAGAAAAGCACTGAACTGTTAAATACAATATGCAAACAAATACTAAACTGAACAGGTATCTGAAAGAATTGTTTACAAAGCTAGTTTTGATAGAATTGTTATTTGTAGTCTTGCAATCAAAGCTTCTGAAGCGAGATGTACTTATCAAGTATCTACACAACCTTCTAGAACAGTACAAACAGACCCAGAGATGCTTAATTTGCTACTTCATAGGAAGCTTTGTGTATTATAAAGTTTCCTATTTATAATCTTTTATCTACCTTTTGACCTTTTGTTTTTTTTACTAACACAATGCATAGATATAAAATTCCATTTAGCTAGTAAAGAATAAACGTAAACAACTTAGCCAAAATCTAACAGGTCAATTAATTTTCTGCACTTCATGACTTTTCACAATATACATCCAGAACATTTTCACCTGTTACAAAACAAATTACAATTGCTAGTCTTAGCATGTGCATCACTTCCTGAACTTTACAACCTGGGAAAAAGACATTTTTTTAAGTGAAAGTAAATTCCCAGAGGAGCTCTCCCCCATGCTGTCCCAGTAACTGTTAAATCCTGCTCTTCCCACAGCTCTCTGTTCTCCTGGACAGAAACAATACACTGCTCCACCTCCCTCTTTCATGCCACCAGCTTCTAATTTGCACCTCTGAAGCAAGGCAGTAGCAATGGCAAAGACCAGAGAACTGGCACACTACTGAGCAAATCTGAAAATCAATTAAATGGCAAAGAGCAAAGCAGGAAGCCTGAATAGGCTATGAGGGACAGGCACATCAAACCATGTGGTGCAAGCACTTAACTGCTAGGATGAAAGATGAGAGACCACAGGCAAATTTTATTAAACTCTTAGTTGAATCCTACTGCAAATCTTCTCACTTGCATCATCACATTTGGTGAAATCACCCTGCTGACAGAAAAACTGGGACAGAGAACGACAACCCTGGGCTCCAGCTATAATGGAAATCTCTCCCCCTGAAGAAGGGTAGGACACCAGTGATGACACAATAAAGGCTAAACAACAGAGCATCAACACATCGGGTTTTTTCACCTTCCTATCACCAAAAAACACAAGAACTGCAATGAAATGTTTATGTCAGAGACATAAACAAGGGAACAGCTGCTATAAGAAGCCACTTAAGCAACTACCAAGGACTAGAGTAGTAGAAACATCTGTGCACTCTAAAATAGGCTGTCTGCAGTGTGTACAGGCAGAAAGGGAAGTTAAGAACAGCTATGGAACAAATACCACAAGCAGCTCCTGCTGCTTCTCTCCTCACACCCTTTCCTAACTCTACAAAATAAAAGCAGCCTGCTACTACAGCAGCACAGCCATACAACCTCCTGTTAGCTCATCGATTTGCAATGACTTCCATTTTACCAGTTTTAGACCTAATATGGAAGAATAGAGGCAAGTGTTGGTAAACTACCAAACCTTCCAAAGATGCTGAACTCCAGCATCCCCTAGGATGCTTCAAAGTTTTCCTTTTTTTGTTTTTCAGATTTTAATGTGGGAGCACCCACACAGCTGATAGCAGTAATCACAGGTGTTTTGGCTCACAAGCAACACGTAGAGCACAACTCTCTACCAGGCTTTTGCCTCCAGAATGTTTGGGCTAAGATAAACAGCATGGAAAAACAGCAGACCTGATCAGAGGAGCAATGAGAGCCACAGTGAGTACAAGCCAATAGATCAAACTTCACCATAAGCTCTGTGAGAAAACTCTTCAACATGAACAGCTTTCTCCCAGCTGACAGCGGAGGGCCAACACCACTCTGCTCTCTGTGAAAAGCTGCATCTTGGATCCAAGAGCCTGCTTATGAAAAGAGAGGATGAAGCCTCCTGCCAATCCTCTTACCTCCCTGGCCAAGGCTCCTACTTCTGCAAAGCAGTACCTGACTAAATTAACACAGTCTTACTAATTAACACTGGAAAATCTGTATTTTGACAAATTGAGAAGTGTCCAAAGAAATAAAATGGCAAGAATACTGATTAACAAAACTCATCACTCATTTGTTTTGACAGCTACAGTTAATATCATGTTTACCCTGAAAGGTGCCAACAGTCACCAGAGGGGGATTTAAAGGCAGCCACAGACTCCACTGCAGCCAATATGCTTGCAGAAAAGCAGATTACTAAAGTAATCAGATGCACAATAAGTCAGAAGCAGCCTGTGAGGACTTAGATGTGTTCTTGGTTGCAAAATTAAGGAGTACCAATCTGGTCATACACTACCTTTCTCCAATAAAGAGACACCAACAGAAGACAACAGAAGCATAATGCTGGAAGGAATTAAAGAGAAGAGAATCCTGGATACAGTGAGACTTCAAGCTGATAGACTTTGAAATCTCTAACCACGAGCATCTCTCACTTTCAGGGAAACAGGGTTGCACACTTAAATAAACAGCACTTGCAGACCAATGAGTTCACCTGAGTCTTCTTACTTAAATTACCTGAAGGCATCCATTTCTCTGCAAGGCCCAGCACTTCCACTAGTGAGTCCCAATGGGGATAGCAGTGTTTTACTTTCAAAAGTGCATCATAAACCAGACAGGAAGATGTATTCTGCCTCAACTTACAGGTCAATTCTTAAACCTGACAGAAAGCTATGACTAACTCCAAACACAGTAATACCTAATCATTAACTGAAATTAGGGCCTTGACCCTTGATAGCAAAAAGACTTTCCAAGAACTAGTACAGTTTAATCAAAAAGTCCACAGAAAACTCCTTGCAGAATCAATTTATTTCAGTGAAAATATAACAATATGGGACAGCAAGATCAACAATCAAGATTTGAAATGGGAAACACCAGCATGATAAATCAAAGGTGAGATTAGAGAAAAAGGAAAATTCTACAGAAAATGGCACTTCACAGTCACCTCTCTAAATTTTATTCCCCACGAGATAGGTTTATCTCTGATAAGGTAAAACAGAACGGCAAGAAAATGTACCAATTTTCACAACTAGTTACAGCAACTACAACTACTCCTGTCAAGAGCAGTATATTTATCAAAACATCTTCGCGAATGTCATAAGGGATTAGTCTAGAGCAACACTGAAGTACACATGCTCAAAACATGGAGCATCATCAAGATCTTGCTCAATGTGCCAATTTGATTACCAAGAGGAAAGTAAGTGCACAAACAGATAACAGCTGCAAAAACTATCTCTGCTCCAAACATACTAGGGCAGACTCCCCAGTGGGACACTTTTACCAACACAGGATGAACTCAGCCCAATGTATTCACTAGCAGGTTTTACCATGATGAGAATTAATAAAATGCCAAATCTGATTAAATCCTCTGCAATTTGTGAGAAAGGACACTCTTTTACTGTTTTGTAGAATTTTATGGACAATAAAATTTAAATTGTCTAGAAAATTGAAATGGATTTCCATTTCATTTCCCAGCACTAATGAACAGATCACCATTTAAATGACGACTGAGCCATTTAAGGACATAATTTTTCTTTTACAGTTTATGCAGGGTAATGCATGGCCATTTTCAATTACTTGGTTAAAATTAAATCTCCAGATACTGCTTCTAGATTTTTACTCATTTGCACCAATATGAAAGCTTTTGCTTTCAATGCTCAGTTTTATCTACCCTCAACTTGGCTCAAATGGTTTCCCCCAATTAAACACCAACTCTCCTCATTTTAAAATCTATTACTGAAATAGAACTACGCAAACAAAAGGACAAAAAACTCAAAAGCCACAGGAAAAGTTTTTTTCATGTGAAACTGCTTACCTATGTGGCTGTTAGCATTCCTCTGCTCATACTATTTCCTCTGTGACTTGTATGATCCTTTCTACAAGGCCTTGCAGGAGGGAAATCTAGGGACACCCAAGGAGATCACCTGTTATCCAAACTTCCTGGTCCTTTCCCTACATTGCTGCCCATGTTCTGCTGGGCTTTGCGTTGCTGGCTCAGGCCTGTTCCTGTTGGCAACGATTGGGCCTCATTTTGCAATAACCTATCCATGGTCTTTGCGAGTCCACACCAAAACCACCATCCAGCACTTACACATACAGATTTCTGGACAAAATTTGTCCCCATAACTGATTCAACACAAGAGTTTAATGGCTAAAGTCACTTGCAAAGTCCAAGCAGAATTCTCCTGTCTGATTCCTTTTGGTCATTGCTTCAACCTCATTTAATTAAGGTATCTTACATTTGAGTATGGTATTTAGAGTAATTCTTAGTTCTAAATGACAATTGAATTCAGGTGGCTTCTCTCTACTCCCACCAGAGCACCCATGTGGGAAGTTCATAGCTGGCTGCATTCCTTGCTGATCATGTTCAATTCTGAAACCACCAGTGAGACCACAAAGAGGAAGGATCCAAGGCTTCCCCTGAGACTGCAGTGATCTCATTTCTCATTAGGCTTAAAAGCACAGCTCTACTCAACTGTGCTTTAAGCACTACTGCAAGGTGTGGACATGTCTGCCTGTGATGAAAGTTAAGGACATAGTTCAGAGAAATACCAAGACAATGCATTTCTCTTCAACCACTAACTTTAATCCAATGACTTACAAAAGCTTCTGCTGTCTATGTAGCAGTACAGCATAGTCTTTTTTTAGGCTTTGTCTTCTCTGAGAACAAAAGAAAAAGTAGAATTTTAATGCCTATAAATTACCCCAACATAAAAGAAGAGTGGGATAGAGGTACTGTGGTGTCATTGTGAAGAGAACCAGAGGTGGGTGGTAGAGTGCTGGCCTCAACCAGATAGCTGATGAAAAAATTGCATATCCCTTGTCTCACAGACTCCAGAGAGAAGACACTTTGGATTAACTGTATTGTCCCCAAACCCAAAACTAGTTAAACAAAACTCTGAAAACAACTGGAAGTGTGTAACTGGAAGCCTGTGTCTTCCATAGCTCACCTGGTTTACACTCAGCAGGCCCTCCAAGCTGACTCTGCTCTAAGCAGTCACACTGTGAAACCAGCAGTGACCTCTGCACTCACCAGACACCAGAGATTAGCTGTGCTAATCACCCAGAGCTGCCAGGTCTGCTCAGGTGACAGACCAGCCAGCAAGAACCAAGGGCATGGCTGCACCTGACAGGATTAATGGATACTAAACATAAGGACAAAAATTAATTCTCAGTTCAGATCTCCTCTACTGTGAAATTAAGCCCCTAAAGCTAGTGCACTTAACTGGACTACACTGCACCTGTGTGCTTTGTCTCTCTGCAGCTCAGTCTGAAGCTTTTGATTCAACACAACCTTGGTAAGCCACCCTGGGGTATTGTTACTTCAGTAACCACAGCCAGACTGCAAGGTGCTCATGACTGACCTGCCAATCCCTTCTTGCACATGCACAACTTTAAATTTTGGGTGCAACAAGTACAAACAAGTGATGCAACTATTTTCTACACAGGGTTTTCAAACACTTCCCAAACAAACCTAAAGACAAAGTGGTCCAAAACCTCCCTTTTTCTGGTATCACTAAATGGTTACAAAGATTTAATACTGTTCATAACACAAATAAGAATATTGAAGTTTGGAATTATGTTGACTAAACCAATGAGGCTGGAGACAAAGATGACATTTACTGATGAAGACTAATTTGGGGTGGTTAAAGAATAATTGTCACTGCAATGACTAGGTCTGAGTCATGCTCCTCCCACACACTAATCACAGGTGTGCTTGCAGACCAAAATCAAGAGGTGCACACAGCATTTACAGGAATGTGACACGGGAATAACTCATAGACAGCGGCTTTTCAAGGGCCCTGCTTTACTGACCAGTGAAATGACAGACTAGTGAAGACACAGATGGTTTATCAAAAAATAGCTGGAACCACTGTTGCGTTTTTAATGACAAACCATGGATGAGTGCATGCGAGAGGAATACTTGCCTCTGGAGTGGTGAAGAGGGTTGCAGCCTAACTTTCTGAAACTGGTATTCATTTCTGTTCCTACGGCTCCAGTCTTAAAAGTACTTCTCTTCCTGGCTGAGTCTGCTATTTTAGTAGAACTCAGCAGGACTAAAAGCAGCAGTAAACATGCATACAGCTGGGAGTTCCATACCTCACTTCTAAAAAGGACTGTATTTATCATGATATTCACTGGTAGCTGCTATTGGGCAAGAGATACTGCCTAAATTCTTTTTAAAGTAAATATTACACAGAAATCATCTGACATCTAAAAGATATCAGGCAGCTGCATTTTGTGCTTTGGTGAGTTTGCTAGTAAGTCACCACAAAATGCAAATATATTTGCACATAAACAAACATATACAGTCAGAAGTAAGGATGTATTACTGTCCCACTGGGGCCTTTTTAGAGAACTGTTCTGCCTGTGCAGCACATCCCAGGCACACAGGAATGGCATTTGCAGATGCTAATAAGCTGAAGCTGTCCAACAGAAAGTACAGAGGACTCTCAAAGGCAATGAAATATCTCTGTCAGTAATTTGCAGCTACAAACCTCATCCAATAGTTAAGCACACAAAGCTTTTCCTTGCTTAGGGAAGAATGATTGGGAAGGTTATACTGTAAGTATAATCTCCTGCAGTCACTGAACACGTGGGATACAGCAGGTCTATGTTTCAGATATCAGGGCAGGAACAGAGACCTGAACTCAGATCTTCCATTTTTCTGAAGAATTCCTTCACCTAAAGGTGACTGAGTATTTTGAATCAAAGAGAAAGGAAAGGAAAAGAGTTGTTACTAGTAGAACTGTTCCAATCTCCATAAATACAGCAGGGGTATGTTCCAAATATTTCCATATCCTTGGAGTCTTTCAACCATGAAATAATGAATTCGAATGGAAGAGGCAGATATCTCTGGATATAAATACAAACTTCTCTGCTCTCATCTCTCCACAGAGTAAAGTGTTTTCTGGCAGGCTTGCTCAGAGAAGCTTTACTTGACCAGCCACAGCAGATTGAGAACACCTACTATTCTAGCACTCCCAAAAGATCCTAGGAAAAATAATTTCTAAGATTCATTTAAGTGATTTCACATATGTGCATGAACAAAGTCTTAGGAATCACAAGGAAATAAAGTAGTTGTACCAACTGGTGAAAGTAACTGAAATCTCAGCATAAGTAAACCCGGCGCATCATCAGGAGTCAAACCTCAGAGTAAACCTTTCATCACTGTGACATGGGGTACACAACATAAGAGCAATGGCTCCTTCTGAACTTAAATCCACATCTTTGGATTCCAAAAGGAAAAGTCCCCCCAGATGCCCACTGTCTGCTGACACAACACTGGATGTAGCCTAACCCTGCAGCAGTCCCACAGCAGTCACTAAGGTCACATTCCCTGAGAATTCTTTCAGATCAGGGATAACTTTCACAACACCAGAGGCCTTCCAGAAGAGTTTTTGCAGTTGTCACAAGTCTTTTCCTTGTTTAAGCATTGAAGAACTTGCCTTCTGTAATTCAATTCTCTGCCGCGTATAGGACCACCTAAGTAGCATCTTAAATCTTTCAGATCTTAAATTCTTCCTTCTCACTGATGGAGGCAACAAGAAAATCTTACAGCTCATTGGAGATGAACAGTACGATTTGGGCAAACGATTGTGGTAAATATATTCCATGTCATTTACAGGAATTAAAGCTGTCAAAGAAGTAAAAAAGTAGGAACTTATTTTCACACCTAAACTGTGGTAATAACCTGCATGCTCATCTTTTGAAAGCTATGTGAAGTAAAGAACTGTTTGTAAGCTGTGTGTGCTACCATGAATATTCATTTACTGGTCTTCAGCACAAGGCAAGGATAGAATGCTTTTCAACAGCTTGAATTTTTGATATTGCATAGCTACTACTGGCTGACAGATATTAATGATTCTTGACAGAATGCTTATCTTTGAGCTGTTGCTGTAATCAATCAGCACAAGAGCAGCAGGCTATTAAAATATTTTTCTGTCAAGCTCTCTTGACATGCTTTGAATGGTACACAGCCTCGATGCTGGGTTTGGATTTCTTTAGGTGTTTTGTTTACTGGAGTTGGTTTGTTTATTTCCGGTTGTTTTTTGGCAGGTTTCGTTCTTGTTTTGGATTGGTTTTTTAATAAGAGCATCTACCTGAAACCACACAGCTGGACTTTCTTGATCAGAACCTCTTGAAGTTGTCCTTAAATATCAGCCCTGATGCTGAGCATTCAGAATTCAGTCACCATGGTTTCAGCTCCTTCTGACAAATGTCCCTCTGTCTTCTTTCTATCCTGCCTTTCTCCATCTATACATGCATACACATTCTTCTTTAAAATTATTTCTCCCTGTCAGACTCTTGTCATCTACCTGGCCCATAATTACTCTTCATGCTTCCTTCCAGAAGTTCTACCCTCCTGTTTTCTCTCACTTCCTCCAATTTTCTATTCAATACCCAGTCTTCCTCCAGCCTTTCAGAAATCTGTCATGGGAGCAGTGATTCAGCAGCCTCTCTGCATCACAAAGCCTTTAAAATTTACATCAACAGCTTAGCAAACCCATCAAAGAGGTTAGCAGACCTTTTTGGCCACACTAGAGAAGCCTAATAACTAGGAGGGAATCAAAGTTAAATTAGATGATCAGGAGAATTGGGTCTCTTCACAGATTGGAGGAGGGGAGAAGGGAAAGGACAGGGATACAAACCTAAATATTTAAGCACAGGGTGAAAGGAATGCAGGTGAGGTTAGGAACACAGAACACGAAGGAGTAGCTGATAACTGAACTTGTGAAAAAGCACAGAGAGGGTTTAAATGTCCAGTTTTCTGCAGGCTTGGCTTTACTGATATCAATACCATCCAAGATTAAAAGACACTTCAGTGGCACTGCAGAGGGAGGGAATAGATACACAATGGTATGGTGTGTACAGAGCACAGTGAAAGCCACTCTGCAATAGTAAGACATGAAGATTTAAGAGTGGCAAGACAGGCAAAGCAGAGACCTGGAGCAGTTTGTATATGGCCACAGAGGAATATGAGACAGAGCTGGAAGCTCAGCCCAAACCTGCCAGCTCAGGGCCTCTCCCCTGTCCACCAGCCCCACACTGTCAGCACTGAAGAGACAAGCAACAGGGTTTTTCCACCTTTTGCTTTGCTCTTTGCCAATCAGCTTATTTCCTTTGCAGGTCATAACACCTGTTTGCTGTACCCAGAACTTTCTGCAAACTCAAGAGGGCAACAAGCACCAATCTCTCTGAATGTTCGGTAAATTCCAGAATTAAAACACTGTCTCTGGCTGAATCTCCATTACTCCAAAAAAAAAGAAAATGTACCAAAAGCCTGCTTAATGAAGGAACAGTTTCAGTTAGGACCACAATCACCAGGATTAGTAAGTGAAATGCAGCAGTAGGAGGCTGAGCTGTGGCTTATATGCATCCCTAAAAACTTTGTTTGAAGAGCATGTCATCATCATGACTGCCATACAAGACTCTTTAGCCTGAGCAAGTCAGACCAAAAGAACACAGTGCCAGTGATAACAATTACTCCAGTGAGAATGTTGTCTTTGCTAGAGACTAATAAAAATAAATTCATCCACTTTTATATCTTAAAGCAAATACTCTATGATTTTTTTTTCTGCTTTTCTCCATTATTTCAATGAAGAAAGCATAGGGAATAAGCCAGAAAGATTAAAAAAAGAACACTTTAGAACAAGCCAAGGAACACTAGACAACAAATCCAGAGAGATTATTGCAAAGGACACTAAAGAGGACAAAAACATTGCCTTCTAACAATATCCTTCATACAAAGCCTAAGTAAACAAGTTGTCACAAGCAAAGTGTGAAACAGAGGGATGAAGTCCTTTGTGTTAACCTGTAGACTGACAAAAAAGAGCTTCAAGAGATTCTGCACAGCCACAAATCTCTTCAGAGCATTTTCACTCGCCGAAGTTACCATCAGTGTGTCATCAGAGACCACATCCATCCCATCCATACAAAGACCAACTGCTCTGCACTTGGGAGGAGAGGAGATAGTGGTGCTTCTGAGGATGCTGCCAACATTTTGCATGTTGAACCACTTTTCCTCCCCATCTCTGTGGATCTATCCCATTTGACATCATTTTTCTCTCACTGACAAGCTAGAGGTGTTAAATCCTGAACAGTTCTAAAGGCTATCACATTCCATACATATTAGTGTTGTTTGAGAAGGGCACAGGAAAGAGAGAAATTGCCAGAAAATCATTTTTGAATGAAATCACTATGAGGATACCCAAAATAGAACAGGCGATGTTTTCACATTCCTAATCCAAATGCAGGAGGGGAAAAACACACTTATGTATCACACAAAAGGCAGAAGATTCTTAAGGGAAACCTTTTTTACTTCACCTCACACATTAAAAATATGTTTTCCTTTCCAGATGATGACCACTGGGATCTGAAAATTATAGCATTTAATGGCCAGTCCTGACTCCCTCTGCTGGTACTTCATACAGCCTCCTCTTCCTCAGCCTTAGAATAGGAGCTATGTCCTTTCAGCAGTTCCAACAGTAGAGCACAGTGGTAAAGTCTTGTCACAGCAGTTTCATTAAAATGTATAAATATTTTGTTAAGTCTTAAAAAATACTTCGGAATCTTTGAGGGTTCATTATCACAGTTTTTATCTTTCCTGTGTTATTCTGCCCTTGTACTTACAGTCTAGTACATTTAGACTTCCAGCTAGATTCAAGTTAGAACAGGATTAAGGAGTAACAAACATAAAACCTCTCCTTGCCTTAATGCATTGTTTCACACTTCATGCAAAAAGGACAACTGTTACTAAAAGTCTTAAACCCAATTTATCAACACTGCAATAAGAGTAAAGCACAAAGAAAGCATTAAATACTAAAAGTTGCAAGCTGGCAGTGTGGGAGCTCATTTAAAAAAAGCACTGCACAAGAACGCTCAAGGCAAATGCCATTCAAACTTTTTCAACTCTGAAGTTATTTAATCGTCACAGCAATCACAAGGGATAAGGCATTGTTCAAAGGAACTGGCTTCTGTAGGCTTGGTGCTGTTCAGTCTTCTGGAAAGGTATTCACTGTAAATGTGCCATCAATTCAAAATGCTCCTCTGGTCTGAAAAGCAATCTTTCTGACCTGAGGATTGATACTTCCAGTTGCAGAGCACCCTCAGCTGAAACAATCCAAATAACCTGGGGCTTCTGAAAGCCTCAAAAGACCACAACCACAAAACAGGGGCAAGCTGAAATATTCTGCAAGTAGAAATACTAGTTTTACACACAAAGCTAAACTCAAAAAAGCTAAATTCATCCTTTTGTGTGTGTTTGTCACCAGTTTCAGTAAACCAGCATTAAGACAACATAATTTCTGCATTAGTACTTTGTACTAATTTTTTGCTCATTCCTGGAGCATTAAAAGCTATGGTACCAGGGCAGTGTCAGGAAATCTATGTTTCATATAATACACATTTGCATGGAACTGCCCAGTTTCCCTCTTCATTGCATTTGCAGTTTCCTAGACTGTTCTGACTGGATGAAAGCATGCTAAAAAAGCAGCAAGGAAATTATTACAATTACTACAAAGCCATGGACAAGCCAGTCTGAGACGTCTGCTTACTTACTCAAATTTAAAAGATCTGTGTTATTCTGGAAAAGGTGTAGCAGCATCAGTGTTGCCACACAACTCCCTCCACCACAGTCACAGTCTTTTCTTGCTAAATATTCATTTCTACACTGTTTTCTGTCAGCTAACAATCCAAGAAGTCTTCCCACCTTGCTTTCAGGAAAACCACAACCTTGCCCAGTCTTCCCAGCTGTATGTTTAGAGAGCTGCTGTGTTTTTGTCTCATGATCTGTGTATCCAGCATCCATAAGCATCCCACAAAGTGCACACATGCACCAAAAGACAGATTAGCATAAGCAGGTGCCACAGGCTCACTCTCCCATCACCTTGGAGAACAGTTACACTTGGAAGAACTTCCAGAGAACCACACTATAGAAGCTGATCAATTACATTTAAAATTTTACCATAAGGTTTTAACAGGAGGAAGTTTAAAATTAAAGGGAAAAAACTGAGTACAATGTTGGTGCTGACACTTGTGTTGGTATCACACACTCAGTACTCAACCCTGCCAATGTAAACCAGCAGGTTTCAGAAGGACCCCAGCTGAGGGAGAGCTTGAAGACAAATGATTTAACAGCTGCTGACAAGAGTTTAATTAAGATAATCAAAGCCATTATTAGGTTAATCACCAATTAGCATCACCAATTAACTCACTTATGGCCAGTCCCAAATATCTAAAAATCAGTGCCTGAAATGAAGCACTCACAGCACTCTGTGGTATCACACTGGACTAGAAAGAAACACAGCAGAAGAGAATTTACTCCCCAAAAGAAGACACAAAGGAGGATGTTTTTAAGGATCTCAGCAAACAAAACAATATAAACAGCCCCAACTTTTATAATAAAAAGTCACACTTGGCTGGAAACCAGACATCCTAAAAAGCACCTGTGCACAGCAGCACAGCTTGGGCAAGGTCAAGCACAGAACTTTCCATGTAGAAAAGCACAGCTGTGCTGTTTGAGGCAAACTTACAAAGGCACAGCTACCCAAGACCAGCCTAGCTCATGCAGTAGGTACATACTATCCACTGACTAAAAGTTCAGTCTGTCCATCGCCCATCACCTTTTCCCAGGTGCTCCTTAGCTTCTCTCATGCCCTGGGCTCCAGCAGCTCCATTTCTTCACCAGATGCTGCTGCTGCCACTGGGGGCCAGCCAATGCTGCTCCTTCCAGTGGGTGCTTCCCCACAGCACGGGGCTGTGTGAGGGCTGAGCTGTGGGCACTGGCAGCTAAAGGGTGCCTGCACGTCCTAGCTTGTCCTCAGAGCAGTGACTTTCAGGACCAACACATGCCCATCTTTTTCCATGATTCATTCTCTTGGGTTTCATCCAGAGAAGGCAATACATATAATTTTCATGTCTATTCAGCACTTCCACTGACATTATACTATGTATATGGCTGTCTCAATAACTGCATAATTTTGTGTCTTTCAAATCAACACTTTCCAATAGGTCACTATTAAGTGTCCTTACATTGTTGGTATCTTTCTTGAAAGAAGACTTGGGTTTTTTCTAAGAATCTTCTTCTACGAGTATTCTCTCACTGTCAAATTTTAATATCCAGCCCTGCAGTTCTTATATACCTGCTCTGAAGATCAAAATATCATTTTAAAAATGAATAAACACCACCCTTGCTCTCAGAAATGGCTGACCTTGATTATCTCAACTTGAAAATTGAAAGATTTTGAAAGTTACAAACTTGAGTCAAATGAAAAGTAGAGAGAAAATGTGTAGACAACCCTAATTATAGATATTGTTACATTTTGTTCTAATGCTATGGTGATGACAGCAGACAGATAATAGCAGTAAAATCATAAATAGTAGGAAGGACTCAGAATATAAGGAATAACACAAAGCACATAATCAGCCTGTGGAATGAACAAAGCCATCAGTAAAAAAAGCTCCTTGTTTCTGGGTTGTGTTTGTTTTCCCATTCTAATAAGAAGACATGGGTTCAATCAAGCTGTATTGAACATGATCATAAAATTGTTGAGATTGGAAAAGACCTAAAGATCCTCAAGTCCAACTGCCACCCCTGCTCTGCCATGTTCATCCCCAAGTGCCACACCTACATCTTTTAAGTACCTCCAGGACAGTGACTCCACCACTCCCCTGAGCACTTTATTCCCAAGCCTGAACACCCTTCCCATGAAGAAATTTTTACTACTACCCAATCTAAGTCTCCCCTGGTGCAACTTCCTCTCATCCTATCACTTTCTGGGAGAAGAGACCAACCCCCACCTGGCTACACCCTCCTTTCTGGCAGCTGTAGAGGCTCCCTGAGCCTCCTTTTCTCCAGGATAAACACTCCCAGCTCCCTCAGCTGCTCCTCATCAGCCTCGTGCTCCAGACCCTCCACCAGCTCTGTTGCCCTTCTCTGGATGCACTCCAGCACTTCAGTGTCTTTCTTGTAGTGAGGAGCCCAGAACTGAACACAGGATTTGAGGTGTGGCCTCACCTGTGCTGAGTAGGTAGATGAACATTTCCCTAGTCCTGCTGGCCATCCAATTTCTGATAAATAATTGTTATCATAGCTGTTATGCTCTGTTTGCTTATCTGAGTCTGATTTTTAAAGTCCACAGTTTGAATTACAGCATACTCAGTGTATACACAGGAAGAGCACAGAGATCACACACAAGGCATACAGGAGCACAGTATGGTTTTGTTGCTGCACAGATATCAGCACTAACCTTGTCTGTTGATACTGGCAGAGAGTGCATATCTGCAATGTGCAGCTCCTACCTGACAGGACCAGAAATATTAGTGCCAGCATTTAAAGTGCAATTGTTTCCACAAGTAACTAGGGGGTTTAAGATGGTAGAATTAGTCTGTGCTGCTAGGCTTCTCTATTTTAGTTTTTAATTCCCATTTTAACTTTTACAGTTCATCTACATTTTCTCTATTAAACATTCTGCTTAAGTGCCATTGACATACAGGTATGTATATCCCTAACTTGAAAAATCTATACTCTTATGCCTCTCTTGTCTCATGTTGTCTAAGGTCAGAGTTTTCCAGTGGGTCACCAACACAGATAGTTATAATTCTTAATGCCAGATTCATTATTTTTTATAAGTGTGATAGTAATAAAGGTAATAAATTATAAATCTATTCTGCCTCAGAGGCGTAGCAACATAAAGTCAGGTTTGCAGTGTACCAAGTAGGGAAAGTCTGAAGCTAAACCACAAATTATCAAGCACCCATGAAAAATACTGGTCAAAAAAAGATGATGTGAAAGCACACAAAATAGTCTCTAATTCCTCCAACAGGCAATTTTTTGCTTGAATATTGAAAACTGACACCATAATTTTAAAATCTCTATGAGAAGAGTAAGTGCATTTGCAAGCAGAGAATCTAAGTTAAGTTCAGAAGAAATCCAACCCTTTAATGAAAGGTGTTTTACCTTCCTTTACTGCAAAAGCTCTTGAAACTGGCAGCTCTCACTGGGCCGAGTCTTTGCAACTCTTCCCAGAACACTTCAGGAACAGCATGGTTGGAGCCAAGAGAGGAGAAACTGATGCAAAAGTAAAATCTGATCCTTAGGGTAAAAAGGTTTGTGGACTGCATGTTATTTTCTTCAGCTGAACATTTCTATGCTGCCCTCCCTCTCCTAGGGGACCTGACCATTCAGAACTGGGGCACCAAGGAGCACCTTGCTTCCCCTACCCTCCATGGACGTGGGCTCAGCAGAGACTGGGAGGAAATATGCTGCTTCTCAGCTGTAACTACAGTAAATACTCTTTTTTTCACTTTAGATCAATCTACAGCCTGTTGAACCAAGAGAAGCAAGAAATCCTGTGGCATTTAAAATGACCAACAACCAGTGGGCATTTTAAAGAGCAGGTTGTTTGGGAAATCAACCCTGCTTTAGAGGAGTGCTCTTGGTTCACATGGCAGCAGGACACTGATGGTAAAGTCCTCCAAAACTGCTAGAACAGAAGTACTGCTGTGTAGCTACTGAAGGACAAACTTTCTCATTAGCAACCAGCAGGAAATTTGGCTGTGTGGTCTCAGGCAAACATTACTGTGTATCAACCATTTTGTGCGTCAAGGCAGAGAAAATGGTACAAAGCCGGATACTCTTTTCTTAAACGTATAAAGCAGGTTAAACGTCTGGCAGGTTAAGGTTAGAGACAGCAACTAAAGGAGGAAAAAGCAGTACCAGCAGCATGCACACATGCACAAACATAGCAGTCTCAGATTTAAGTTCTTTCCTTTCTTCAACCCATATTGCCGCCTTCTGGGAAGCAGCTTGTTTCACTGCCCATCTACCCAAAATTAATCAAACTCTTCAGCCATCTCCAGTGTTACCTTAAAGTGTGGGCCTACAGATTCTGCCTCCAACCCCTGACAATAACCAACATCAGAAGCTTACAGGAAAACTTTCTCATTCACATGCAGCTGCTTTCCCAGAATTCTTCCCCACTGCTCTCCCCTTCTGACACTGTCTCATATTAAATCTCTGCAGAGTGAGTACAGCCATGATGTTGCTTACAGAACAGCTGTAGGGAGGAAAAATGTAACTACTGCCACAAGGGCAGTATTTGTGTCATCAACACTGATTCAACATTCACACCTGTTTGTGCAGAGTGTGCAAGGCTAGTGACCACAGCTAGTCCCCCAAAACAAGAGGAAAAGACAAGCTTCACAGAAGACTGTAGTCCTTCCAAACTGAAGGCAAACAACTTGAGAAATGTGGTTGCCCTCAGGCTGTTACGTTCCTCAGGTTTTTGTACGTCTTATCTACCCCAGTATTTCACTGTTGAACTGCCCATTTCATTGTGCTTTGGACCCTTGCAGTTGTACCAGAACTCCATGTACTGAACCATTCATACCTTTTTGGATATAGTTGCCTGCTGTATCATATTTTCCATTTCAACCCAAAGTGGCAATGACTCAGAGCATTTTCTTCTGTCTGGCTGCCCAATGATACAACACAATGGTCCCATAAAACAGTAGTCTTCCCTCCAGTCTTCTGTATTATTGAAAGCTGCATATGAATAAAAGATAACTCCATTCTGGACCTGAACTGCACCCTCATGAAAGGAGATATCTTCCATGTTGGCATAATCACAATCTGAATCTCACGCACTTTATACAGTACAATATCAAACCTGATAAAAATCAGCACAGTCAACTGGCCATACTTACCTCACGGTTTTTTCCTCATGCATGCATTTTTCCTCACATAAATAACTCTCTCAAATTCCCTGCTCAAGTCTTTGTCTGCTTTAATGCATCATCACACTTCAAACCACACTCTTTCAGCCCCAAGGGCTGAAGAAGAGAAATACTGCCCACTTTTTGGACTACAGGTCTGTAACCAGCATGAAGAAACAACCATCTTAAACATGCACCATGTTAGTTTCTGGGTTTTTTTTTAAAGCAGTCAAAAAAGAAGTTTAAGATTTTGTAAAGGAAAAGGAGAAACCTTAGTTTCAACTTCAAGTTCTATTTCTCTCTCTCAACACCTGCTCTCCCTTTTGCTCACCCACACATACCTCATCACAACAGCAAAGGAAGCAAGGGAATCACAGTAACCTACATTCTTCCATCTCACACCTGTCAGTGCACTTAGGAACTGACCAGCAGAACCCAAAAAAACAGATAGTCAGCTGTACTGGCCTGAAAGGACCTTCTTAAAACAGCAGCATCCATCTACTTGGCAGCTTCGAGTCATTCCCCAGAAGGTGCCTGGCAACGTCATATAGATCTCTGCCTCACAGGTACTGCTGTTCTCATACCTCTAAACATACATGGAGAAGTTTTGATCTGACTCTTGTAGTTTTCACAACAAGTGTGTTGTCTTCTCTTATATCAGTGAGGGAAAAAAAATCTGACTCACCTGCCTCTCCCCTTTTCCTTTTTTCCCAGAAAGCTGCCCTCTTGGTCAGACAGCATATTGCAGTGCCAAGCCAGCATCTACAGGTGATTCAGTGTTCTCAGATGCCTCTTGGAAACACCTACACCAATGCATGCAGCATGGGGAACAAACAGGAGGATCTGGAAAGTGAGGCAGATCCCCTCCCCACCTGTGGCAGCAGCTCTCTGGCCACAGAGAGCAGGCACAGACTTTCCCAGGCTTTTTTTGTGGGGAAAGCTGTAAGAAGCTGTGGGAAAGCTCAGAGAAAGAATTAAAACAATTCTTATCTTCACTTGCTGCACCTGTTGTTGGGCACATGTGGAATGTGTTATGGAGATCTGTTTACCAAAGGGTGGTTTCTGAATTGGACACTAGTGATGGTGTTTTGATTGACTGACCAATTAGGTCAAAGCTGTATCGGACTGGCAGGAGGGTTACGGGTTTCTTAAGATATAAAGAATATAGTATAGAAGAATAAAGGAAGGGTTCAACCTTCTGCATCATGGAGTCAATGCTAATTATTACCCAGCTGGGGGCCTGCTACCACACCTACCTCCCTGCACAGAGTCTAAATACATAAGAATGGCAAAGAAGGGAAAATAGGTCATGGAAGGTAACAGCACAGGTTAACACCTCACCTCAATATGGCCTCAGCTCCCCTGTGTCACACTACAGGGCACCAGCAATGGGATGGCAATGCCTCTTCCAGACAGCATCTGTCACAGCCTCCAGTCACTTCAGCTTACCATATACATGAAGGTTCAGAGCCCTATTAGACATTATTTTCACTGTATGAGTGGATCAGAACAGCACTATAGGCCAAAGGTGGCACATTGATAAGTCCTCTTCTCCTTTCCAATGCCCACAATCTGTAAAGCACCTACACAACACAGTGGTTTGCTCAAAGTGACTTCTCTGTTTGGTAATTCCTCTATGATTTTCACAGGAGGTTGCTAACTTCATGTGGAATAAGGCTCCCTTCCAGAAAAATGCCCATTTCCCCTCTCACACATTCTGTAGCTGTCATCTCATTACTAACCTGCAGTCAACTCATTTGCAAGGAGGGTGAGAAAGACAGTTCCTAAAATTTTTAGTTTTGGCATACTTGGTTCCTGATAAAATTGATTTTATAATTTTCTAGGTCATGAAAAGAAAGGCTTTTATGAAGAAAAAATAAGTAGAATCAAAAATATTCAAAATAGAAGTGAATCAAGCAATCAAAACTTATTTTCTCTGTTGCAATACAAGAAATCACCTTTACTTCCCCTCCTGTCCTTCTCCCTGGATTTAAATGCAGCAAACTCAACAAGAATTTTAAAGTTCAGCAAATGGTTAAGGAATGAGAAGCTCAAGGCATTACAATTTATAACAACTTCCTTCTCAAAAATCAAAGGGGCAGAACCAGTCAAATTGAGTATCTTTTCCGGTTCCTTGTTTCTTATTAAATTTTCTCTGTGAGGGAAAAAAAAAATAAAGCCAGGATGATGCTGCTAGTGTGGGATGGCAAAGCTCAGAGTGGTGACAGGCCCAGAAATGAAGGTCTATAGAGAGAAGTGAGAGAAAAATGGTGGTCCATTTTAGGAAAGAGAACTGGAAATAGGCCACCTGAGTTTTAGGGTGCAGTTCTCTGAACTATTCTCAGTGGATACTGGATTATTTCTAAGACCAAATCAGTGTCAGATCTGTGTGTTTGATGCAAAGGGATGCACGCTGTCCAGGACCACACACACAAAGTGCCACAGCAGGCCTGACCATTACGAGATGAAATTCCACTCATTTGCCTTCTGAATATGAAAGAGGGGAAAGGTTTTGGAAAGGAACATTAGGATAGGGTTGGTTCAAAATTGGAGCAAGTGTGCTACTTCATATTTTGAAAAACTTGTACTAAAAATACAAACTGTCAGTAAGTCATACAACTGTAATAAATAAATTCATAGTTTTCAGAATTCACCTGATGAAGTTTCTAGAAGCTCTGAGACTGTTTAGGACCTTTGTGGACCAGGATGACCTAAAAATTCCAACATTATTTTTCATGCTTTCCTAGTAAGTTTTAACTTTATCAGAAAATAACTTGCAAGTTCAAAGACAGAAATTAATTATTTTAAGTCCAATTCTGTCTCTTTCCATTTGGCCTCGTTACATTTAGAAGGTATTATCAATCTCCAGTTCCCTCTGATTTTATAGTGAAAATCCTGCAGGATCCTTGCAAAAACAATGAAGAAGTACCAAACCACAACCCTGAATCATCCTGCTCACCTGCACCCATCAACCAATACATATTTGCTTTTGGGAGGGGGACATGGGAAGGCAAAGTTTGCCTATCATCTCACCAGAAAATTGAATTCCACACAACTTGGTACAGTTACTGCTTTGATTTCAAAGAAGGAAAAAAGCATTCCTAATTCATGTTGAGGTGAGTCAGAAAAGTCAGGCCTTTAGACCTCAACTGTTTCATTCTTTACTCTAAGGCACTTGAGATTTTAGAACCTACTGGCTGCCAAAATCCTTCAGTCAGAAAAATAAATTTTCTACTTTTCTTCCAGGCAATAAGACCTATTAATATGTCACTTGTATCCTTCCACATTTTTCACACCAGTAGCAGCAAGAGTTGCTGCACAGTAGATAAAAGATACTGATATTTTTACATATATTCCATATTCTCTCAGTAGATCAGAATTTCTTCCAACAGGCTGCTGCTTGTGATAGGATATGTCTTCAGATAAGAACTCAAGTTCAGATCTAGTGTATTTCAGAGCTTTCAACTCTGAGAAATAGACTGCATATGACCCACAACAGCTTTTGCGTTTTCTAAAACATTTCCTATCACTTTTATAAACAGCCAAATCTTCCCTTAAAATATAAAAGCAGCCAAATGCACTGAAACTCACTGATCTGGTAAGCACAATGAAGCCTTATGCATTCTCAAGATGTCGTGAGACCTCTTACCCAAGTGGTTAAGGTCATATCATGATCTATAAACCACCCACACATTCCAACTAGGCAAGCTATTTCTACTCCAACACTTTGTAACCTACAGCAGGCCTGTTTGAGTCCAGCAGAATGTAGATATTAGAATAACTATACAATTTTTTGAAGCTGATGCAGAAGTGAAAAGTGCTTAGAAGATGCTTCAGAACTTCCATCATATTCCACATATTAGATGACAAGTGGCACAAAGTGTCATATGGGTGGATGTGCTATTTTACTATTTCCACCCCCCATGCCTATCTAATTGGATTTTTCTTAGTCAGAAATGGACTTGTGTAAAACCAAATCTTTGTCCAGCATTGCCATCCTTCAGCAATACAGTTGGCTGCTTAAGGAAAGGCCTCCCAGGAATGCAGAGACAATGAAAAATTTGTCATGTTTTTTGTATGTTGCATATATTTAGCCAATTCCAAAAGTGGGAATCCATAATATAGTTCTGACAGACAAACCATGTTCTTCTAGATTGCACTTGTGTAATTCAGCAATTTAGGAATAAATTTGTAAACTGAACCTCAAGGTTTGCTGTCCTGCATAGCAAAACACTGCGTCTCTTGCAGATTCTTTGTTTTATTGGAGGGAATAAAATATTTATCTTGCAAATTATCCCCTGGTTTCTGCCTGAAATATTCTTTCTTCTTTTTATATTCCTCTGCTCTCTCAGTCCATGTTCTGGATGCATCATGCTCTTCTCTCACAAATTAACTTGGGTTAATCATGTTCCTTTAGATTTTAAAACAAGTTGGTTGCATACTCTGATTAAAGTTTGATAAAGCCTGTGCATTTCAGTGTTTTAAATCTACTTATAGGAATTAATGTTAGAAATGTCTAAAGAAAGCAAGATCCTGCACGTGATATGAAAGACATGAGGTGAAAAAGAAAGATATCCACAGCTGGGACACCCACTTATTTTCCTTATCCTTCTCCTTCCTATAAAAGAGTTAAAAGACAGAATTTAGAAACGCTGTGTGAAAGAGAAAAGGCAATTATCTATAACATTACTGTAGTGTGAGCTCTCCTCAAATCCTGGGAAAACCAAACTATTAACACTTCACAGCTTTTATCTTCTCTCCTGTCACACAGAACTATTTTTTCTCCATTTGCATTTACAGTTCTTTCAAAAGTTGTCCAATGTCTTGGGGAGCAATGTTAAGCTCTGCAGGACAGAAATGGACTGTAAAAACCTTGAGAATTAGAAATTTTTAGAAAAATCTCACTTCAGGAATTGTCCTGATTTGATTTGCAGAGTCCTGATAGAGATATGGACTATATCCTGGGACTATTCTAGCAACTAAATTCTAGTATATTCTGAGGTAGGGTGATTCTCTAGTTCTATTAGGCTGAAGTACAGCGTGAAATTTTAGCAAGGTAACATATCAAGGGACAATTCATAAAGAATAGGTATGTGATGTAGCTCTGGAACATTTATCTTCTTTTTCCCTACAGCCAAAAGTACATAGGCAATTTACCCTTGCCCTTTCCAAATTATATTTTGCCAAAAAATTAGTAGCAATAATTTAATCCAGCTTTAATCTGGTCATATATGCTTTAAATAACAAAACAGGGAATACTGGTTACTCATTTTTGCATTCTAAGAAACAACATCTCACAGAGAATTAACTTAAGCGTCCCCAAGCCAGGCCAGGAAACAAAGTATTACCATACTAATATACTGACAGAAAATACTTTCTACTTCTTGCTTTGAAATGTGTTGGGGTGAGGAGGGGACTAACCCCATATGAATGGGCCACTCCTCATCTGGCCATGGTCATTAGCTAAGACAGATTTATTACAGCATTAGCACTTGGGTTGTGAACCTGAAATACAACTTTTACTTATCCAATCTAAGTCTCTCCTGATGCAACTTGAGGCTATTTCCTCTCATCCTGTCCCTTGTTACATGGGAGAAGAAACTGACCCCCACCTGGCTACACCCTCCTTTCAGGGAGCTTAGGAGAGTGATAAAGTCTCCCCTGAGACTCCTTTTCTCCAGGATAAACACCCCCAGCTCCCTCAGCCACTCCTCATCAGTCTTGTGCTCCAGACCCTCCAGTTCTGTTGCCCTTCTCTGGATTCACTCCAGCACTTCTTTCTTGTATTGAGAGGCCCAGAATTGAACACAGGATTTGAGGTGTGGCCTCACCAGTGCCCAGTAGAGAGGGAGAAATCCCTGCCCTGGTCCTGCTGGCCACACTATTTCTGGTACAAGCCAGAATGCCATTGGCCTCCTTGGCCACTTAGGCACACACTGGCTCATGTTCAGCTGCTGTCTCCAGCACCCCTGGATCCTTTTCCACTAGGCTGCTTTGCAGCCACTCTGCCCCAAGCCAGCAGAGCTGCACAGGGTTGTTGTGACCCCAGTGCAGGACCTGTCACTTGAACTTGTTGAACCTTATCGTTGGCCTCAGCACAGCAATCCACTCTGTACAGATTCCTCTGCAGAGCCCTCCTGGCCTCCAGCAGATCAAGACTGCCACATAACTTGGTGTCCTCTGCAAACTGGCTGAAGATACACTTGACCCCTTATCCAGATTATTCAGAAGGATATTAAACAAGACTGGTCCTAATACTGAGTCCTGGGGAACAGGGTTGTGCTTCAGTAAAAGCAATCCTGAAAAAAACATGCAGGTCCTGGAACATCCTTACCCAAAGAGAAAGCAGCTTTTAAGAGCTAAATTCTGACTATGCTGTGTTGTGAAGCCTGTCAGCACTGATGGCATCTCTCCTCCATGGCCTGTCTGCACTGAATGTCAATGATGTAACTCTGTGCAGGCTCATCAGTGGGGCTGGAAATGCCACCACGACCCGGCGCACCCCACGCTTACCAATGAGAAATACCGACGCGCTCCACTGGAAATTGCATCCCTCAGGACTCAGATGTCTGAAGGATTGTTTATATATACCCAAAAAGCCAAAAACAACGTTGTCTATCCATTTTATTTCTATTTATCACAATGACTTCGAGGTTTTGGTGGGTTTTGTTGTTGATTTTTGGAGTTGGCTTTTTGGTTTTGTTTTTGTTTGGTTAGTTTTTTGGTTTGTTTGGTTTGTTTTTTTTTTTTTGCTTGGTTTTTACTCATTCTTTACACTTAACATGAAAAATTGAGATATTTTCACCTTAAGGGATAACCAGACCAAATCCTGCCCTAGTAGTTAAACCCTCTTCTAACCTACAAGGAAACTACCTGCTTTTCTGCCAGCCCTATCACTTTGCTCAAACTTGCAGAGAAATATATCCACAATACTTCTGGTGGTTCATTCTAGTGGAGAAAGCATCCAAGCAAAATAACATTCAGAAATCCCAAACAGTTGCTTATCAATTACAGCAGTAACACACAATCTCTTCAAATATCATGACTAGCATCAAATAAAAAGTAACAAGGCACAACACAGAGGGGTGAAGGAAGAGAATTGCAAAGACTGGCCAAACTTATTAAAAAGAAATTTTTAAAAAATCCAGGCCTTTAAATTAGGAATTACTGGCTAGAATAGCATTGCTGTTGGCTAAGATAGATGAGAATGAAAATTAATGCAAAACTATCAGCCCTATAGAAAGTGTGCCATCCGCAGCTTCAGGAGCTTGCAAGAGGTATGTGACATCTGAGAGATTTCTGTCATCTTGCCAGGGATGAGACAAAGACCAGGAATTCAAGAGACAGTTTTTGCAAGACAAGGTCTCCTTTTCCTTTCCCAGCACGTCCCCAAATCCAAAACACTGCACTGGCAATACCCACGAACACAGAGAAAGTTGCTTTGGGTTTAAAATCTCTCAGGCCTTTGTGCTGCACCCATTAATGATCTCCTCAGCAAACCTAACTAACACTTGGCACATGACTGGCCCTTAGTTTCAGGCAACCAACTTACAGCAAAAATTATTCCAACATATTCCCTCACCACCTAGAAGGGGTTCTAGGGGTAAATGTGTTTCTCTTGTCATTAGATACATGTTTAGTAAATGGCCACATCCATTTGCTTTTCAGTTGATGACCTGCTTTATGAGAGGGAAGTCATGACTCAGGAAGATCATCAAACATGATACTGCAATGCCTCTATAACTTGTCCAGGTGTTTGATAACAATAGCCTAGTTTTTATCAGTTCCTCACTATCCTTTTTCACTTCCTACCTTGCTGGAGGTCACGAAAACACACCAATGCTCTGTGAGGCTGTGAAGGAGCAACACTGACCTGTGCATCATGATACCTGCCACCAAGATTTTCTTAAAGCTTTCAAGGATGGTCACACTACTGCTCCTTTCAGCAAGAGTGCTGTAAACAAAACTGCCTGTTTCCAATTTTACTGAATGTTATTCTCATTTCTGGATTGTTTGTGTGTTTTTGTTTGGTTTGGTTTTGGTGGTTTTTTTTGTCTAATGAGCAAGAAACTATTCACAGACAAAGCTGATCAAAGCTGAGACAGCTACTCCATTCTCCTGGGATCTGTGTCTACCTTAATCAGAGAGAACAGCTGAAGTGCTGCAGGACTGCAGGATGCTTGTGTTGCACACCATCAACTAAGAGGAGTGGCTTGGGTTTCTGGACTGTTTTGATTAATGAACTCAGTGGCCGACAATTCATCACAGTATGCAAGCATGCATGTTCATTAATCTGACCTTTTAACTCCTACTTTTGTCTTTTTCCATGATCCCTCTCACTATCTGATCTAAGTAGAGTGTTCACAGCGGAATTTATTATTTTGTTTAGCATTCAAACATGTGCCTTTTCCTTCATATTTTGGATGAGTCCAGCCCTATAGTTCCAGTAGGTTCCTACCTTACAAAGAAGAATTTAGCATAAACAGGCACCAAAAACTTGGGATCTTTCAGTGCAACTGAAAACATCAACAAAAGGCTCCCAAAATTATGCATTTTGCTCCATTGCTCAAAATCCAAATAGGCAAGCATCCATCAGTATTATTTTATGTCAAAAGTCAAGAATGCCAAGCATTTTTAGAACTGTTCATCCCTACTCCACCTGCATAGCAAGGGGATTGCTGACACAGTGCTCAGATACAAAAACTGCAAATGAAAGTCCTCTGATTTCTGCTAGTGCTTAGGAAAAATAAACAATACCCAACCCAACCTGACAGAATCACTGAGCAAAACATATAGACTATAATTTCTAGGCGTATGTCTCCACAGGGAAGAAACCAAAAATTGAAACCGCTTTTTTTTTTTCCTCAAGTATTAAAAATGGAAAATATATGTCTTTCTGCAGACCCAGACAGTAGTTTTAAGCCTGGTTTTATGTAATGTCAGCCTCCCTGAAAGATCTATCTGTAGACAGATAGATCCCTATTAATTAGCAATTTAGTGGCCATCTGTGGAAAGGGATAAGCAAATATGTTTTTAATTTAAAATGAAGCTGAGGAGTTAATTGCTTTTACTTCCCTTAGTAACTCATCCCTCTCTCTCTATATACACACACATACACTGAATAAAAAAGTGAGGCAAAACCATGCAGGTCAGTTCACAGATGTGAAGATATTTTGCTTTGCAAAACTACAATTCACCATATGTTCAGAAAAAGCAGCTACACAGTAATAAGAAACAGAAGCTTTCACAGAACAAAAATGGTTAAAAGCAGCCACTGAGTATTTAATCTCTATTTTAAAATAACTTGATCTTTCCAAACAGATGTGCATTATTTGAGGTCAAGAATCAAGAGCAATGTTCACCTACCCCCTCCAGTGGAGCTGACGAAGTGAAAAAACATCCCTGGGGACATGTGTAAGCCACAGCCCCCCAGAAATCTAATCAGGGGCTTCACCTTCCCATATCAAAATAATGAACAGCAAGACACTTTCTCTCTGAAAACTGCAGCCACAATGAGGTCAGCAGGACAGCATGTGCATCATTGCATTTGAGAGCACAAGAACACCTCCCTGCAGAAGGAGGCCCTGAAGCAGAGACCAGGGCTGCTGAGACAAAACAATGGTTTCTTAAACTTTGTCCCAAGTGTCCCAACACAACAGCAAAGTCAGCCCCACAGGCTCAATACCCACACACAGCTTATTCACCTCAATCATGCCTTCCCAGTGTGTGTGCACAGTACGTTAAATTTTTTATTGGGTCAACATTTGCACTCAACTCAGCCAAAATTCCCACTGATCCAGGACAGCTTCACTTAAGTATTTCTAAATTTTAAATTAAAAGTTACCTGGATTTATTATTTAACATAATGAAAGCTTGAATGAAAGAGAAAAGGGAAGTGGTCTTACATACTTTTTTAAACAGCTATCTGATACCACAGCAAAGTACTAACTCTAGTGATCAGTGTGTCTACAGAGTTAATGCAACACAAATGAAATTCTGCCACAGGATCAGCTTTACAGAGGGAGTAAGCAGTGAGCAGAAGGGGACATACCCATGGCTGAGCAGCAGGGCAAACCACATTTTGTCTTAGGGAAGACAGAATTACACTGTTAACTCCATCTCTCTGGGCATAAGCATACTAAAGACACATGGAAGGACACTAGTTATGAACTGCTTATGCCTAAAAATACCTCTAATATTTTGAGCCTTTCTGACATAAACACCCCATTTGGATGTCATCACAGGCCTGTACTGACTGTAGCACAAACCTTTCAGTCAGTTTGCCAGTGGAAAACACAGCAATGCATGTCTTAAAAGCACTTGTTTACACAGCAAGTCCTCTTCAGAAACAGAGGCTCAACAGACAACAATCCAAGATCAAAGGAAAAAGTATCACTGCTCTTCACACCTTCCTTCTTCAGAAACTATTCAAAATACTGAGCCACTAAACCCATACAAAACTAGAAACCAAGTTGCTAGAAAGAAGGACCTGAAAGCCTTGCAAAGCCACCGCACCACCTGGCAATGTACACACCATGACCAGCCTTTCCCAGAGGTACAAGAACTTTGCACAATCAAATCTATTGTATTAAAAATAATTCTGAGCAGGAAGAACTCACACTTGTAAAAGTAAACCCTTCCTTTCCCTCTGCTTGACGCCAACATCTGCACTCCAGGGAAGCAGCTCTTGAGTGCCCCTACCAAACCATGGAGGCACAGCTCATGGAGCAAACTGAAGCCAAGACCATCGATACCAATAACCAGAGGGAGGATGCAAAGGCAGTGTTGTGACTCTGAATGGATCCAGGACCCACAGAGCTGCAGCTTCTTTAACAGACACAAGTGGGAGGGCAAGTCCCTGCCATGCACTGCAACCTGACTTTCTTCAGGGCAGCCTTACACCCAGCCCATGCAAGAAAGGTGGGGCTTGAAGACATTTTCACACATGATCACCTTCATCATCATTTCCAGAAGAGTCAGTTTCTTTGAAAAATAAAGATAAGGTAAAAATTTCAAAGGTGATCTTGCTAATGAAATCATGACTGTAAGCTTAGCTGGCCACAGTATTGTTTAAGCCACTAGTCTTTTGATACAGCACTTATTGCTATTCAAATGAGCAGAGGACTAAACACACAAAAAAGGAAGGTTATCATTTTCTTTCTGCTCATCTAAATCAACATTATTTATGCATAAATTAAGTTTCTTTCTGCCACATTGTCATATGAA
The DNA here is from genome assembly GCA_013400575.1 of Peucedramus taeniatus. Taxonomy (NCBI): domain Eukaryota; kingdom Metazoa; phylum Chordata; class Aves; order Passeriformes; family Fringillidae; genus Peucedramus; species Peucedramus taeniatus. Next base: position 280,034 of record WBNO01000393.1, read on the forward strand.
AAGCCTGGAACAGGTACAAGTCCAAAATAACCCCATGCACATTCATGACTTTTTGAAGGCTATGCTTAATCATTATTCTTAGTACTAAATAATAATAATACTGATTAACACTAGCTTTTCTTGTTCTAGCTAGTATCATGATCATAAGAATAAGCCAAAAATCAGGATATTTCCTATCAAACTGGCACCTTCATCAGTAAATATGTTTGGAAGCCTGTTTTGTGCTACACCACTACATTGTCTAATGCACCTTCTCATGAGAAAATTTTAAAATTTTATCCATGTTTTATAAAAATTTCACTTCTCCTATAAGGTGTTTTATTAGGATGATTGGACTCTTGGCAGTGGAAAAAGATAAAAACAAAACTAACAATTTTTATAGCTAAAATATCCCAATCCCTGTGTGATCAACAATGCTTGTCTTGATAGTTTTTTTCACTAACCTTCAGCAGACTTAACACTGCACACATAATCTCAGTGTGTGACTTCAGTGTTGCTGTAAAAGGACACATCAGAATCAAAGGTTAACATTTCTACAACAGGCACTGTGCTGCTAATTGAGTTAATCATTATGTATTTGGTTTTAATTTTCTGCTTAGCAAGGATTGACTTTCTCCTCCTCTGGATGCAATGTTACCATACTGAAGCTTCTATCTTTCTCCATATAATGACAAGTTTTCCCATGGACAAAGCAGATGTTTTTTTCCCAAACTCCACCCTTATCTAGAAAACCACGACGTAGTTTAACAGTGGCCAACATATAGTTCTTAACTCCAAGTAGCTCTCAAGGCACTTTGAATGCAGATCCTGCATTGAAATGACAACATGGCCAAAAGCTGGACAGCCTGGCAACTTGTACCCATTCTAACAAGGATGTCTGAGCCAGAGATGCTGTACCAAGGACAACATCACCCCCCTTGCTTCAGGATATGTCTGTGTGCTCAGCCCACAGCAGAATTTGTGGTTCCTAAAGAGTCCCAGTTCTCTCTGCCTTAGAAGATGATGCTCCCAGACCTCCTCCCACACTCTGACCCACTTATCAAATGTATACAGCTCTCAGACATGAAAAGAGTTTGCCACATACTAAAATGGAGGCAAAAAGGTGCATTAATTATTAACAGCTCAGGCTTTAAGCATTTTATGGTTTATTACAAGAGCATATTGAGAGGCTATGGACAGAATATTTTTTCCAAAACTGTGATATGCCCCTGTTCCTAAGAGGCAGGAATTCGATCTTACCTTTCTTGTGTTGCTAGTAACTCCTCCCTTGACCCAAACCTTAACTCCACACCTGTGATACCTATAAAACCCCACGGCCCTGGGTCTATCTCTCTCGCTCTCTCTCCTCTCTGCTCTCTGGGCCTTGCTCAGGCTCCTGGGCCTCTACCTCCTGCCCCCCCACCCTGGCACGGGGTGTGGGGGAGGAAATAAAAAGGACTCTCGTGCTAAACAACAAAGAGACTCGTCTCGGCCGCGGGCTGTAGCCTCTCTGGACTCGATCGTCTCTGTAGCCACATGCCACTACACAAAATGACTAATTTTTGCTAGTCACAACAATGCTCCTATTTGTGATTTAAACCTAACTGGTAAGGAAGTGTGTAATACTCATACTGCCACCAAAAATATTTTTAGCTGCATCACATTTACCAGGATTCCAGATGTTCTTATGAAATCAGCATTCATGATATGCAGCTATTTGGTGTTGTGTACGAGAAAGACAGAATCTCTAATACTCACAGCCAATCATCATCATAGCCACAGCGAAGATCTTCTCCCCATCTGTCGTGGGAGCGATGTTCCCGAATCCCACGCTGGTGAGGCTGGTCATTGTAAAATACAGCGAGGAGATGTAGACGGAATCTTTGCTTGGCCCACCCTCCCACTTCCCGAAACCGGAGGTGTTGAAGCGGTAGGGAGTTCCTATGGACTCTCCCAGCTGGTAGAGCCAGCTCTCCGTGCGGATGGTGTTGGTGTCCTCGTCGATGACCTCGTAGTCGCCGATGCTGTACCAGATGCAGGCCAGCCAGTGCGCCGCCAGGCCGAACACGCACACCAGCAGCACCAGCACCGCCGCCCCGTACTCGATGTAGTGGTCCAGCTTCCGAGCCACGCGGCCCAACCGGAGCAGCCTGACCACTTTGAGGGAACTGAAGAGGCTACTGATGCCCTGGAAGGACAAAGAACAGGTCATTAGGATTTCATGGGAAAGCAACAATATTCAGAACTTCCAAAGAAACAAGGTGATCCATAAAAAACAGACAGTCACCAGATAACAGAGAAACTGTAAAACACAAAAAGCTTAGTGACCCTTTCCAGGGATGAATACATGCATTCTTGCCTTCATGCACTACCATTTTGTGGGTTGCTCTCTGAACTCCCTTTTCAGATTATTTGAATAGGTTTACAAATACCTTTGTAAAAACTTAAAATGACAGGCTGCCTACTGCATATCCAGTTGTGAATTATTACGCAACACATCAGATGTAATATCTCAGATATAACATAAATTGCAATATTTAGCTCAGACATATCAGAAAGATAAATAAAGAAGGCCAAAAAATACTGGAAGTACCTGGCAATTTGTATTTTTCCTATTTCCTACAACGCATTTCCTATGACTTCACTTTCTATACAAATTCATCCACTGATAATCAGTCCTCTGACATTTCTCATATGAATTACACAAAGCTTAAATATTTCAAATACCTCACTAATCCCCAAATTATATCCTTTTTATGACAGCTTTGATATGAATGCAGTACTTCTTTGCTGAAAATAATATGGCTCCCATAAAACAGAATTAAGCCAGCATGCAGGATTTTGTATTGTTAACTTTTATACAGATTTGCACAAGAAGTCAAATTTAAAAATTCAAACCCATTTGAAGCATGAGAAGATCTGAATAGCCTATCATAAAAATCGTTCCTTTTTTTTTTTTCTACTTCCTCTTACCAAGACTGTTTCATACACAGAGTCTGATTAAAATTTAAGCAGACTGGTTTAATGAGTATTTCTGGAAATGCATAATTGCATATTTCTGGTCACCAGCTTTTACTGGAAGTTTGTTTATTCCTGCATAAATACAACTGCCTCAGTATCTTAGGCTGCTTCAATGCACTAGAAAAGATGTTTTATTAAATAATTACATAAAGTATATTGACTCATGTTCCCCAAGACTGCAGCAATATATTTTCCCTTTATTTCATGAATTTGTCATGATTACATTGACTCATTTTCAGAGGCAGATGTAATTTGTTACCTGGGAACACACTACCAATTTCTGTTAAGTATCTGGACAAGATCTAATGCAACCAGGGAGTGAGGAGTAAAAGAGAGAGACGAAAAAAAAAAAAAAAAAAGATAAAATGCAGCCTTCTTTTAAATCAGAGATATTTCCAGAAATCTAGAAGAGAGCGAGTGAACTTTTCTTTTCATGAATATCTATGCCAAACTTTTCAAGTCACTGATACATGAATTGCTACACAAAGTTAATTTCCATTTCCCATTCATTCCATATCCAGCTTTGTTTTGTAAACATTGGAGCAAAGCCTCTGTGCCAATTCTGAGAATATGACACAAAAGGCCTTAATTTCCAGGGGACAGAAATCAGGTATTTCTGAACACTCAGTATGGAAAGGAAAAGCAAAGTGGAAAATGCAAAAAAGTATAACCACATTTTAGAATTGGACATGCAAGTCCTGGACTGACAAGTGCATTTAGTCTCTGCATTCTAAATATTCTGACATTATAACACAGCCTTCTGGCCTTTTCCCTCAGGGCTTATGCCCATTTCTCCCTTTTCTCTTTGCAAACCTTAGCAGTGAAACACTATTTTTTTACATTTTGAGAGGTCTCCAGCAATGGTGCTCTTTCAGCCTCAGTCTCAAAACCAAGCCTTTTAATCACAAAATGCTTCAAAATCTCCACCCCAACATCCAAGAAAACGGTTTTATTTTCTGTTGAAAAGCATGGTTCAAAACCTGTTCTTCAAATTAAACATATCCCTGCGTTTGGAAAAAAAAAAAAAAGCTGTTTGTCAATGAGAGTCCTACCAAAGCCAAAAAATAATAATGGTTTAGGAAGGACTTAATAGCTTAGAATTTGGTTAATTCTTAATTAAAAAACAAAAATTAAAAAGAGTCAAGGATTAGAAATACTTGGGGAAAGGAGAGAATCACAGAAGAGGAGCTCAAGAAATTGGATCTGAAAAATGGGAATACTAATTAAAATACATGAAATCAGATTTTAAAAGTCTACGGCAAAATACTTTTTTCAAGCGTTCTCTTATCCTAATTTCCCTTGTGAAATTCACTGAAAGAAAATTTATGTTAAAAATTTAAATGGGATTGAACTGTATCATTTGGGAGAAACTGATTCTACCAAATTCTGACCAGAGACAGAGAGAATTAGGCTTTTTGTACAAGAAGAATGTGACTATTTACAGAAAATATATACTTGATTTGGTTGCACTGGAAGGATACATTTCATATTCAAATTACTCCTAATATTCACCTGACTGCATTAACAATGAGATTCTAAAAGTTCAGAAAAAGCTCTCTTAAAATTACCAATTTATTTTTTTCACCATTAACAGTGTTCTCTCTTTGATTTCCTCAAAGAAAGGGATTTGTCTATCCTAAATGGATCAATATCAAGAGCAAGCACCACACAGGGAAATGATTATGCATATAACTCTTAAAAATTTCTAAGTGAAAGCATTTCAGATGGTTACAAACAACAGAAACTTAACAGACTGTTTCACAGATGATAAAGTAGGGGTGAAAAAATCAGACAGTCCTGCAATATTTTATATCAATGCTTTTTGGCACTAGATTTAGCAGGTTATATTTTAATGCTTGCTGGAATAGATCTGCTCGATAGAAAAATTGACAATTTTAGATTACCACTTTCTGAAATAGAACTGTACTTTTAGATTATTGTCCATTTTAATGCTCTTATCAGTGCAGATTATTTTCATGCTTTTATCATACAGATGGCTCCACAATGTCACGCAAAGGAGCCTGAACTCAATTTACTTCTCTTGATGTGTGTCCCACCCTCTTGGTCTGCTGCTCCTGCCAGTTTTGAGAGGCAGATGAAGAGACACCCAGAGATACTTGTGCCCAAAGGAAATAGAAAAACCTCAGTTCATGAAGAGCTGGAAATGGCACTGCATGTCCCAAGCAGGCACCCCCAGGTGCTCTGTTCTAAAGGGTCACCATAAGGAATCACCATAAGGGTCTCCTGTCTACCTGGCAGCCAGAGAAAGGACAAGGCTAAGTAATATTCCATGAGTTCTACTGGGTCTGATTTACCCCAACACAGCTGCGACTGCTGGTACTCTATCCAACAGAAAACATCCCTTGAGGCTATGCAAAAATTTTTAAAAAACGAACAAAAATCTGTTATATGGCCAGAACAGACACACAGTACATTTTTACTGTATTTTTTTACAGAGAAAACTTGGGTGCAGTGCTCACTTCAATATGCAGCACTTGGTCAAGTATATCAGAAAATACTGAATTTCACACACACTTATATTTCAAACGTTTTGAAGTGACTGAATGAGACTAAAAAATTCTACTGCTGATACCTGTATATTGATGTTGATAAATATTTCATAGGTTGGCAGGTTTACTTTCACTGCCAGTGATGGCTGCTGCATAAGAAAGGAAGAAAGTGCAGCTAGTTCTCTGCAAACCAAAGGGCAAGCTCAAGGCACTGAGACACTGAAGAAATAATTCCATAGCCACTGACTGAGCACACTTGAATTTCAAAAGCCCTTAAAATAATAACCACAACCACTTCCCCTCCCTCTCCTTCTACACATTCTGTGCAGAGTAGAACTGTACCCCAAAACCAGAAAAACAGATCAGCCTCAGTCCCAGGAGAAAGCAGTGCCCATATTTTATATTCAGAGAAAACGCTTCGTAAGTTTGTCCATGAAATACTGCCAAAAGTAAATTTCCATATATAATTTGTCATTAATTAGACTTCCTCACCATACACTGTGCACATTTACACAGTTTTTTTTTCTGTATTTCCTTGCTTTCTGCAAGATCTGAACTACTGTGAGCGCTCCCCTTGTCTGACACTGACACCTCAGCCATGTAAGTAGTCTTCTTTCCAAATCAAGGATCCAGGACATCCATGTTTTGGCTCTACCTCTCAACCAGACAATATAAGATTTGTGCTGTTACTTCCACACCCAGAAAAAGAGACAGAGACACTGTGAAAACACAAGGGCTGTAAGCAGAACAATTACTGTTACTTGTGTCTTTGTTGTCCAAGAACAGTAACAGTGGGCACACAGTGATAGATGCTGTACAGATAAAAGCAGTTGCTGCTGTTCATTTGCCATGCAAAATTAAATTCAGCTCAATTCATTGACTAATAGAAGTCCACCTAGAAAAAAATTAAAATACAAATTGTTTAAAGAACAGTCATAAAAAGTAACTGAGGCCACCCCACCTGCCCCCCTTGAAAAGGTGAGAAATTATTCATTTTCCATTCCAAACAAGACGTAGCATGAACAACTGCAGAAAATAACTAAAATGCTGCATTCACCCCACCTCCTACAGCTGCAGCAGCACAAGTACTTTAGTAATAGCTTCAATCTACATGACAGTATTCACTTTTTAGGCCATTATTCACTTTCTACATGTACAGAAAGAAAATGCACTTAACCCAAGCATTAATATTTTTTTTCTAGGCTCGAAGGCAGGATAATTTACTTCCTACTTACTACCTATTTTTAAAAAGAGAAATAGTCAGTATTGGCACAAATCTTTCCTAAGTTTTCCAGCACTTTTCTCTCATATGGAACTGCTAAAATTCAGGCTTCATCTCAATTAAAGGGAGATGCAGGAGACTAAAAGCTAACCATTAAAAGAAAGAGAATCAAACAGACAAAAAAATTATTTATTCCAAAAGGGGAGGCAATGAACCAAATTTATCACTACTGCGAGGCAAGAGCTGCACAAAGTGCTGCCTTCTTTCTTGACTCTTTATTTGAAGTCAGCCATGCCACAACCTGGCTCTGCCTATCTGCAGTAACCTGGCAGCCCTGTCAAGTCATCATTAGGACTACACATTTCCGTCATTTGTCTCCTTTGATTTTCTTAATTAGGTCTGAGAACATGACCTTTCCTACAGATGGCCATATTTAGCAACCAAGAGATGAGATAGTGTTATGTGCACAGGTCAAAATCAATATCTAAGCCCTCTGGATACTGCTGTGGTTTTCAGCACTGAAGAAAACAGATCTCTAGACCCCTGAAGCTTATTTTAATCAGACATCTGTGAGCTTGATTAGAACTGGGGGAGACACAGCAATAATTCATGTATTAGAGCACAGGGTGTGGGAAGAGATGGGAAGGCTGATTTTTCATTTGTAAAACTATGTCCACACTTGCCTTAAATGCACACATGCACACTCAAAAAAAAAAAACAAAAACACCACAGGAAACAAAATCTATTTTCCTTTTACTGTGAGACGAAGAACAAGAATAAAGATAACACATAAGTAACCTAAAGAAATCCTACTTACTGTGGCAGCAAATAAAAAATTAACCCCAATAGACAACAATCTGCTTCCCTGTGCTTCTGATTCAAAGCAACAGCCAGTTCCAGAAGCTTTTTACTTACCTCAAAGAGGCAAAGCACCTAAATAATATTTAGTGTTACTGGCATTTAATACTTCTCCATCTTTTCCAATTCTAATTCCATCCCTAATATGAAATAGACTACAGAGCAACCACTTAGCTACTCAAACAAAATACCCTTTGTCATCTCATCTGAGTTTCTGCCTCAGATCGATACAAGTGTGCTGAATGGGGGGAGGAGAGGAACTGATCCCTGTCTCTGGAACATGCCTCCCTTTGTACGCAGTGCAAGTCTTAGTCTAACAGCAGCTTTTTGAAATAATTCAGAATCTAATATATTCAATTAGCTCTCCTTCTTGGACAAAGGCTATCACCATACATTATCACTGAAAATGTAATTCAGCGTTTTAATTCTTTTAGCCTGATAGAGATTGAATAGCTTATGTAGACTACTATTCTCTCTTTAACAGAATGATAAATCATGTCAGGCCTTTCAAAGCTATGAAGAAGAAGTAGCCCTGAAATCCAGTAACACCCTTACTTAACTATGACTTAGCAGAACGACTAATCTGAACATTTGGAGTGCAGAAGAAGAGTCAACTGGAGTCTTAACAGCCTCAGTAGAACCAACAGAGAAGATCAACACCAGGCAGGGACACAGCAACACATCCTGCTCTGGAATTCTCTTTTGGCAGGGGCTATCCCCCAGCAGAGAGAGCAGATGTCTTGGAGCCACCAAGGTGTATGAGCCTGGGTAAGACAAGGGTAGGTAGCAGAATTAGGCTTACAGCATAGGAGAGAATTTAACCCTGAATGTCTTCCAAGGCATAAGAGCCCTGCAGTGACTATATACATCAACACAATTTGGAAAACTGAGGATTTTGGGGGAAAAGACAGCCTGCCCCTTCATAGGGTTGTGGGTATTCTCAGTTCAGCTGAAGAAAGAACAGAGACAATTTCTCACAGGCTAAGCCTGAGAATCTTATAGGAAAAGAATTCAAACAATTATTCTCTCTCTTTCTGTAACCATTATTTATAGATATAGTTTACTAGAGTGTGCTATTCATAGTGCACCAATAGTGTTAAAGGTTTTCACCTTAAGACCAATCAGGTCTTAAGTCCACTACTGTTCCTATATGAACTGTAGATTTCTTAATACTACACTATAATGAAGTATCTTTCATGCCTTCTGCATCATGGAGTCAATACTAATTACTGCTACATCGGGGAACCCCTGTTTCGACACAGGGTAGCATAAAAATGGTGTATGATGGGTAGCATGGAGGTTGGGTTTTTAAGGAGGGAAGACAGAATAGCTCATATTTGACTAGAAAACAAAAATGGGGAGGGCAGGGGGTGAGGAGATGTGGAAGAAAGCAGACAGAGAAGAGAGATACACTCACTTGAATCCCCAAGTCTCTGAACAGCAGGTGCTTCTTTTGCCTACCTGGTTTATATCCTGGCTGTGCACTTTACCCCAGGAATCTGCTTTAAACTATTTGCATTTCCCCAAAATATTCCTTCCACCTACCTGTCTGCTAAGGAGTAATTCCTGCCTGGCACAGCCCCCTGGGGCTGTGCTGCAGAACAGAGGCACTTAGAGAAGTCAGACAAGCAGCCCTCCTCCTCCACCACTGCTTTTCCTACCCACTGCACTCCCCTTTTTCCATAGCTCAAGGCCGCCAAGCTCCTTCTGAAGCTCCCAATACCACCTAGGAGCCACACCAAGGACCTTCCTAGCCATGCTCCAAGGGTTTCTGGCAGGTTATGGCCCGCAGCACACGCCTCCCATGGGCTTTGTCCTGTTTCTCAGGGGCTTCTCACACAGGGACACCCAACCAAGGAGACCTCCTTCATCATCACACCCCCACCCCAAGGCCCATGTTCCATCCCTCCCCTGCACCACCTGGGCAGAATAACCCAACTGCTTGATCCTTCCCCAGAATTCCCAGTAGGTGTCACTCAGTCCACAGGGTCTCACTTATTCCTCCTTGTCTACCTTCATCTCATCCAAGAACCACAATTTGCCAACATTTCCTCTACGCCTGGATCACACACTCTGTGATACATAGCTGGGTTTTTGTTTTGTTTTTTTTTTGTTAAACACTACATAAAAAGTAGGTTATGCATGCTTTAAAATTTCAATTTGTCATAGAAAATTATTCATTCATTGCTAGATTTAGCAATAGACTCACATGCAAAATACAGCACTGTCTCAATGGACAGATTCAAATAAGAGTGGTGAACTACTGTTTCAAACAGATTTCATACTACTCAGCTGTTTACAGTTTTAAAATACATTTTAAATTATATTTTCCAGTTTGCAGAATTCATCTAACCCAAAATCTTTCTTTATAGGTCCCACTTTATTCCACAATCTGTAAATATGATAATTAATTCCCTTGCCCCTTATTGCATGCAGTGGTTAAAAAAAGGGGGAAGTTGCATGCTTTCCAGTGTAGCTGCTCCAGTAATTCCTAAATAGCTAATTTGTATTAGCATGAGAGATTATTCCATTAACAAGGTTTAAATTAATCTATTGCAAAAGTACTGCCTCAGAGAGTTGCCAACAATTTGACCAGCAACACATTCATTTTTTCCTCTCTCAACTCACTGTTTACTTTCCAGCTACACCACACTCACTTAGCACTAATTATCTTCATTTACTTCTATTATTCCGTATCGTATTTTTTTTCTGGGACTTCTTTTATCATCATAAATTTTGGCCTTTCAAAGCTCTACATCTTCTTTGCCTACATGCTAGCTTCTCTCCTATTCATTCACTTAAGTGAGCACTAGATCATTTATATTGAATATATCTTTCCTAATGATCTTTTACTATGCATTTATTTCTCTTCTACCTCAACTAATAGAATGATACATGGTTCTCAATTTGGCATCAGCCAACAATTGATCACAGCACTCTGCTCAAACACATATAGCAATTACTACTACAAACTCCCTATTTCAGAGATTTATATGGTGGTGACATGACTGGATTCCACTCCTAGCGTGAGATTTCACAACAGCATCACATGTAATAAGTCAAATATTTTCCAATATAAATTATATCTTATGGCATTATGGACAAAAACCACAGTATAAAATTGCTCAAGCTGACACTGCAAAAATATGCTTTGGAATTCAAAGTCTTAAATTGCATTGTTCTTGGCAAAAATTGTGGAATTTTCTTTAAGCCTGGTTTTTGTTAAATTTACTGATTGATGTCTGAACACAAAAAGATAACATTATCCCCCAAAGTAGGTGGTATTTCCTTCAGTGGAGAATAGTACTAATTACTGTACAGAATTACTGACAAATGCTATTTTGATAATTCGAATTTGAAAGAGACTAACACCACATGTTTCAAGGGCTGTTTAAATTTTAGACCAATATTTTCTTTTCTTACTCAGACTAAATTACAGCATGATGTATTCTCTTAACAATAGAAAGTTCAAGCCTAGCATTAAGTTGATTCATCAATCAGTATGAATATGGTATATTTTCTTCAGTTGAAATTCTGTCAGGTCAAGAAAATAATTAGTATTTAACTGTACAATTTGCTTCCCATATATAAAAGCCAGGAGAAACATCCATAACTTTACTTTCATTTGGGTAACAACAGAAATTTCTCTACAGCTATTCATTTCTTCGTTTGTTGAATTCTGTTCATGTCTGAATATGAAATGCTGCACTGTCTCTTTGAGCACAGCACTTGAGATCAGTCTCTTATATAATTATATGGCCTTGGACAAAGACATTAATGTTTTTTCTTTCCTCTTCCATCTGTAGAATGTGGCTATTCATACTGAAGTGCCTCTTGAATTAATTTTAGTTATTAATAGTTGTATTGATTAATAGTTAATGAATTCAAATTATTTTTATGGACAAAAATATTCTCAACCATGCAGAGAGGAAACTGGAATTTCGATTATATTGAAAAATGTGAATTGAAAATTTACTAATGTTCCAAACTGCAACAAACCCAAAGAATTTTGAAATTGTCTGAAAACCACAGAAGTCACACTCAATTTTGTTTCAAGAAAATATTTTCTGTAATATCTTATAATGGGATAATGAAGTAAATTGCAAAACAAAAAAGTTACTTCAAAATAGAAAAGAAATCTAATACCAGAATTTTTTCAATTGAGTATCTGCTTGCCAAAAATATTGATCAACTCTAGTTTCTTCTATTACAATTAATGCATCATTTTAAAGATGACAAAAATGGCTTCACTGTTAATCTAGAGATAAGTCATGGGACAATTCCAAAACTGCCAGAGCAAAAAAACCCCTCAATACCCTATTATACACTTTTTTACTTATTCACTGCTGCAGGTCCCGTGTCCTTTGCAAATCAATTAGTCTCCACCACAGTAATTACAACATTCTTAAGAACAAATTAACTTGTCAAGTTAGTTCCTCCATGACATTCTCAAGAGTCTTCAGTGCCTTTTTTTTAACAGAGAATGACAGCAGACAGCAAAATAAGCAAGCTTCCACCTGGCCCAGTCCCCCTTCATTACAGGGACTGCAACAAAGCCAGGATTCTATTTCCTACTGTTTAAAATCATGTATGGAACACATCAGACCAGGAGAATAGCAATGCATATTCTTCAACTCATTTTATCACCACTGTTGACACTGGGCATCATTTCATCTCTGGCCATTTTTTTAAGAACATTCTCATTAGGACTTAAAAAAAAAAAAAAGATCCTGCAGCAGCCATGTTCCCCTACTGACTCCGGTGCCATGGCTCCAGCCTAGCAAAATTAAAGTGATACACAGATAACAGTTAAGTTTGGTTATTTGCATGTTGAGCAGGGCAGCCTTGCACCTGACTTAATCCAGCTGTGAGGTTATATGGTGTATAATCCAGGGCAAGAGAGAGGTAAATCTAAACCAACAAGAAAGGAAGGGAGTTGACCCACAAAGGAATGCTCTACACAACATACAAAAAAGATAAAAGGCAAAGATTTTCTGCTTTCTAGATTCCTTGAATGTGGGTTTTATTTTTTTCTTCTTCACTAAAAGGTTATCTTTCTCTCTACAGGCAGTTCTTGAAACAGTGATCAGCATATTTGTCCCAAACCCTCTCCTGATATGCACTCTGTTATTCTGCTGGCGTTGCTGGCAAAAGCCCTCAGGTCCCATAAACCAGCCTATGAGCCCTCAGTAGAAGCATGGCAATTTTCACCAGTGGAAACTCTGCTCTAATGATCCTACAACGATTTATATCAGCAAATGTCAGAAGTCACTGTGGGAAATGCAGATGAACAGTCTTAAAAGGACAGTATCAAGAAAAATCTTGTTGTTTTTTTTTTTGGCACAATAGTAGAATAACTAAAACTAACACTGTTATACTGATTAAGGAGACTGTTGAAGAGCCAGGGGAAAACTGAAGTACCAATCAGATTCTCATTGCTGCAAGGCAACACTGAGATGGAGAATCTGCAGAAATACAAACTTACACAAGAGTTTGTCTGCAGAATTGCTACCATGAGTCCAAAATCATCTGTGCTCAGTTCAAGGGCTGTCACAGCCACTGGTACAGACACTTTCCTCAGGGATGTTCTGTAGGTCACATCACCAGTCTGAAGTAAAAAAGTGTTCCTTCAGCAAAATCTTCACCAGCCTGCTTCTATCTACGGTGGGTAAGAAAAGTTTCCTTCCTAGTTTGTTGGTTTTTGGGGTGGTTTTCTGTTGGTTTGGTTTTTTTTCCCTCTTGATCCATTATTTTTTAATTTTATTTATTATTTTTACTCTTTCTGTCTAAATCTCAGAAACTGACATATAGCCACTCCTTCCATCACTCTATCAATGTCACAGCAAAGTAATATGTGAAAGCCCTGCAGAATAATCTGCAGTCTGGGTCTTTCATATGGCAAACAAATACTTAAGGACAGGTCTCACAAGGCTTTTTTGCTTGATCTAACTTGTGTTATTTCAGTCTGTAGTTTGATATAAAATGAAAACTTCTCTAGGGAATTAAATATCAAATAACATCACATTTTTCCACTGCATTTAACAGTTTTCCTACCTGTCCTCAAGTTATTGAGAAAACCACTTTAAATTTTATTAAAAATAGTGCAATTTTTAAAAAGTAATGGGGTTTGGTTTTGCCTACATTTCACTTGACATAGTTTTCTTTTGATAGATAGGCTGCCCTTTGTAACATGGGTATATTTTAAAGGAAGTAATAAAATTTAAATTTTACAGGCTAAAATTTAAATACTAAGCCCTGATGAGGTAGGTGTGTAAATCCCTCTCCTCTGGAGGAAATTCAAACCCCTTCAAACCTGGATCAATCCTGTTCAACCTGCCCTGGGTGAATCTGCTTTAGCAGCTGGGTTGGACTAGCTGATCTCCAGAGATCCCTCCCAAGCCCAGCCACCCTGCGATTCCGTATCTTACAGCTTTAGCATGTGTCACAGATAAAGTCAGAGACATAACTAGTTGATGATTTTATAACATGTAACCAGCAAGCAGGCTGCTGGAATCCTCTTTAGGATTTTATTAATAATTCATTAACTCTCTGAACTATTTAGACAGGGAACTTTAATGCATTTACTTTAGGAATATTTTCTTGGCAGATAGATCCAAAAAACAAGCAGTTAAAAAATACTAGTTTTCTGGATTTAAATGTCGAAATGTTAGTTCTTTTGCTGGATTGTGATTTACTCTCAGAGAAATTAAGAACTAAGGAAGAGTCTAGATTTCCAGATTTCTCCCTACCCTTTAATTTAATTATGAAATCACCAAACAAGCACCTTCAATTGCTTCACCTTCCTCTAAAAATACTGTTGCCAAACAATGCTGAAAAGATCACCAGGTATCCATCCACACAGTGCTTTCTGGTGCTCTAAGATGATTCAGTGAATCACTGCCTGCCTCTTTGCCACCTGCTATAGTGTACTAGAAGCAGCTGAGAAATGTATATTCTGCTTCCCAATTGTTCCTGTGAAGAACTGCCATTAGCAGAACCACCCAGATCAGTCATCAGTGAAAGCAAGCACAGCCTGCCCCGAGAAACTGTCCTGACACAGCTCAAACTCCTCCTGCTAAGTCAGATGGAGCAGTTTTCCTCAGTGCCTTACAAAAGGTGCTGCTGACTGCCTCTACCCATCCTCCTGAACCCTGAGGATGCAGAAAGAAGGAAAATAAACATGTATTTTTAACACCAAAACCTACAGCAGCAATTAAAGAATGAGCCTTCTGGCTAGGATTCATAAGCAAACTTCTGTGCATGCTGTGGGTGGCTACCAGAGACATATGTACAGTCATTCAATAAATTTAAAAACATACATTTTTTCTGTCCCGCACCTCCCCCCAACCACCCAGTAATAATTAATGGATGGAAGTGGAAGCAGTGTACTGACCTCATCAACATTCTCAAATGCATTGATGACATCATATGGCAGGCAGGAGAGCAGGTCAATCACAAACCAGGTCTTCAGGTAATTCATGCGAATCAGCTTGGGGTCAGAGATCACCTCTCCTGCCGGCCCCACAAAGGTGGTGTGGAAATTAAGCACAATGTCAACCAGAAAAATGACATCTACAATGCTGTCCACTACTAGCCAAGCCACGTTGTTCTGTTTGGTTTTAAAGGAGACATTGTAAGGGACCAAAATAGCAGTATAGAAGGTTAAAATCAAGATGATCCAGTCCCAGGTAGTCTTGAATACACAATAATGCAAAATTATATGCGGCGGAGTCTTTGGTGCCTCTTGTTTGTACTGTGGGAGGATTTCAGAACCCAGCTGCAATACCTGTAGTCAGAGAGATTTGAGAGGAAAAAGAAAACATGCTTAATTTTTCATGGTATTTTTCACACTAGATTCTCAAGATCAGTACAACAGTTCATAAAAATTCATGTCCATTAACTCCTTTTATCACCACCACATGGTAAGCAAGCCAAGAAAAGTGTTCTGTTACACAAATCAACATCAAACTAAGAACAGTTATTTCTTTTAACGCCATTAATTATTTTTTGACACTAAGTCTAATGTGTGGAGTGTCCAAGACAAACAGAGAAGAGAGAACCCCTTCAGCTGTCTAGACAGAGACAGAAAAATGATGGGCAAGAATAGGCAGGAAGGCCAGGGTGAACAGAAATTGATGGCAAAACCAGGAACAGCACACAACTGAGCTCCAGTCCAGCAGCAGGACCACGGGACCACATTTTTTTTCAACACTGGCTATTTAACTCTTCACCACATCATGTCTGAAATAGTCTCGAACTACAATCTATCATGAATGCACAGCCCTCCCTTCCTCTACTCTGGGCTGTGCAGGTCCAAAGACCATGGATATCTATCATTAGCCTCAATAAACTCATTTTGGACTACACCTTTTCATTCAGAGAAGTTCAATATCTTAACTACCTGATGGTGTAGAATCATAGAAAGATGGAATCATTAAGGTTGGAAAAGACCTCTAAGACTGTTGAGTCCAACAATTAACCCAGTACCACTATGTTTTCCAACAAACCATGTCCCAAGTGCCACATTCACACACCTTTTGAACACTTCTAGGTAGAGTAATGCCACCATTCCGTAGGAAATCTGTTCCAATGCTTGACAACCCTTTCAGTGAAGAAATTTTTCCTAATACCTAATCTAAATCTCCCCTGGCACAACTTGAGGCCATTTCCTCTGGCCCTCTCATTTGTTGCCTGGAAGAAAAGACTGATCTCCCCCTCACTACAACCTCCCTTCAGGCAGTTTTAGAGAGGGGATGGTCCTCCCTGAGCCTCTTTTCCTCCTGGCTAAACAATCCCAGCTCCCCCAGCTGCTCCTCATCAAACATTTTCTCTAAACCCTTGACTATCTTCTTTGCCCTTCCTTTACAATAGCTCAATGTCCCTCTGGCTGTAGGGGCCTCCAAACTGAACGCAGGATTTAGGGGAGCTGCCTAAATTGAGTTGAGTTACACTGCAGTTAAGTCTGAATTCAGAAAAGCACCACTGCAGAAGATCTGCCAGCATGTGCTTTAAACCCTGGACCTCAAGCTGAGCACATCCTGACACTGAGCGCTGTTTTGCATAACTGCAGTCTCAATCAATGCTGCCCATTTTATGTCTATTCTCTCTCCAGTTCTGCCCACTGCTGCAAAAACAATATTATCATGTATGTAATTCTTGAGAACTCAAGTTTCTTTCACATACTTATGAATAAGAATGTGTTTGTTTATATGTATGGATATACATGAGGGTGAAATCAACATCAAGAACGTGTGTCCAAATAAAGAGAAGCTAAATTTCTAAGCAAATTTTACCCTGGATGAGTTATAAATGAAAACTGAAAGGAACATGAAGGCTTGCTTGAGTGAAATGTGTTTGGTAATGCCAAACTCACAGAACCTGTGAGAAGTATTAAGGAGCACAGTTCCTTTTTCACATTTATTTACACATAGTTCAGAGCAATAGGAAGCAGGGAAGGAAATTAAATGGCTGTTTTTCTCTGGGAAAAGATAAGACAACACAGCTAGAATAGAAGGATGTCTTCCTTTCATTCTCCTTATCTCAGCTTTTTAATGTCAGTTATTTAGACATGGATTTTATCTCCAGGTTTTTCTGCCTTTTTTTTTCTTTTTTTTTTCTTTTTTTTTTCTCTTTTTTTTTTTCTTTTTTTTTGTGAGCTGGTGAGATTTTTTCCAACAGTTTCAGCCAAAGGGGACAAAAGAAAACCATCGGCTACACAAGATCTACTTGGACAAAACAGTCTCAGATTAAATTCCCTGCTGCTTTGAACCTCACATAATCACGTACTCGTGTACACAACAGGGGTCAGACACTGTCAGATCACAGTTCCTCACACATGTGTAAATAAGAATGGGAATTGCAAGCCTGCTGACTTTGAGCCCAGTACGTTCTCCTGAAAACAATTAACATGACCTGCTCTGACAGACCTGCATGTTACCACACAGGCATTAGGAGTTTGAAAAAAAAAATCGATTTAAAAAAATAAGAGTGCTCTGTATTTTTGTTAGTCAGTGTCTAGAATGAGAGCAAAGAGGAGAAAGGAACATTTCTACAGCAGACCCAACTAGGACTCAGACGTGTTCCCTGCAGCATTACATAGTCTATTGACCCTGACCCTGATTCATGTATTTTCTCCATAAGAGAAAAAGAAAAGGGAATTAAGCTGTCCTGTTTTGAGAGGAACTAGAAGCAGCACAAGGCACATGCAGCCTCTCTTCTCTGGAGGCACTGCCCATCCCATGCAGTCCCCAAAAGCCACTGGTGTGATTGGAAGAGGCAGAGGTTGGGTATTGAGTCCGTGTGTGTACTCAGAACATCATTCCCTTCAAGGCTTGTCTGCAGTCCCAGTGACAGATGTTGGGATGCCTTTTCTAGCCCAAATCAATATTGCAAATATCTCCTGCCCTCTTTTTGCACATTGCAGCTGTACCTGAATCATTTAGAAAGCAATGAGTTACTACTGGCTCTTATAAGGCTCTGCATGAGGAGCAGCTTTAACACAGGATCCTAAGCCTCAAATATGCTTCACTGGGCAAGGAGAGTTCTCTGCAAAACTCACTCACTGGAATAATTGATCAGCAAAACCAAGCACCTCCATAACATAGTACCATTCTTCATTTAGCAGGATTTCAGTTCTAATGCTGAGATTTTACTGGTGTGGGGAGACAGGATCACCCTTCAAATGCAGCACAAAAGCATAATTGCTGCTTCTGCAATCACAGGCCTACTACAGCTTTTTCCTTTACCCCCTGGTATTACAAGAGTAAGTCCAATATTTTGGTAACTATTCTAATCAGCATAGGAACCTCAACCATGAAAAACTGAAAAAAAATTGTTTGCTCTTTTCAGGTGATTCTTATTTATGCATACATAAGTCATAGACTGAGAATTGTGTAATGCAATTCCATTTTGGTCACTGCTGCTCTCTTTGTATTCCAAGAATTTAAGGAAATTTGCATAAACGAAACTAAATTTACTGGAAAACATACTAATGTGTACCTGCATACCCAAATAGGGGAAAAGGCAAGAACAATCTCTGTTTAGCAAAAAAAAGAAGGGGCTAAATTATGGCGTCCATTGTTTTGCTGTAAATAGAAAAAAACACATTAAAATAAAGCCAGTGTAATTGCAAGGATGTAAAACTGAACTGAAAGCAGAAAAAACAGACTTCTAGTTCCAACTCGTTAAGACAATAAACTGCTGCTTCAGTGTTTTAAAATGTCATCACCAAACACAAAGCACTCTCTTCTTACTTGCTTGAGATTCAAGGGCTACAGCACAGGAAAGTAAAAGGATGGATGACTGATTGATCTCCTTCTCTTTCTATTTAGTAAACATACTCTAAACTATCTGAATAGCTAGAGACCTTATAAATAAATCTTTTGAACTTCTGTTACCCCCCTGGAGTCTGGTAGGTGAAGCCCTACCAATGGTTATTTAAAGAGACCAGGGGCCATGGCTTTAGCTGGTCCCCAGCAGAAGGATGTGCACCAGCACTGTGGGCATGAATCCTGAATGGAGGGGCAGAAGACTGGCATCAAAGAATGACACAGGGATTCCAATCACTCACCAGATGGGAAAGCCACCTGCAGCAAGTCTGAGGTGCCTCCAGTCCTCTTTTGGGGTGGAGATGACAAGTTCTAGCCCAGGCTCCCTCCCACTACATCACTAACACACCTTTGTAAAACCACCCCATCTTGCTGGCACTGCTGGAGATGATTTCACAGCCTGAGGTAAAAGAAGGGCCCTGCCCTAGCTCACACTACCTCTCCCAGCAAAGGCAACTCTCTTTGTATACTGGCAAAAGTCTCATGGTGCCTGGCGGTGCCAGCCAAGAGCTCTCAAAGGCACCAAATTCTTCATTTCACTGAAGGAAGAGAAACACCTACAACAAATCTTAACAATCTCAGAGAACAAGCATGTGCCTTTATCATAAAGCACAACACAAGAGCTCAGCACTGCACAGAAGCCATGCAATGAGGTCCACAGAGCTCAGTGATAAAGATCAAGGTTTTGCACTGGAAGTTACAAGAGCTTCTTGCTCCACTTTTCACACCAAGGGCCACACTGAGTCCATTTCTTCACCACCCTTCCCCACAAACACACCAGCCCTGGGTCATCTGGAGCTTCAGAGCTATAAACCCCACTCTCTCTGCATCATCCAGCAAACCCAGGTTCTGCCCTATTCCAAGGTGCTCCTGCAGCACTCCAGCCTCTAGGGAGAGTAGTGCCAACCTGAGACAGGTTTGCTGAAGTAGTCAGGTGTGGTTACACACCCACATGAGCTAACCCCATTCAAACTGCTTGCAAAGCTACTTCTCCTGGAGAGGGAAAAAACCAAACCCCAAGAGACTGATATAAAATAATCATGAAGAAAATGTACACAATTATGTAAACCAATATGCTGAGCTTCCTTTCATGTGCACTGGACAATTTGATTGCTACAATATTCTGAATAATTGAAACAGCTCTGGTTTTGGAAGACTTTTCACTATTATACAGTTTTATCATAGTAAAAGAAATATTTATTTCAGAAACTCATTAATGAAAGTACCGTTTCAGTTACTTATTATTCATCAGATAATACAGCTGTAGTATCTGCATTGATTATTTGTGGTAATGATGCATGATGCTTTAATAGCACTCTAACGCTGGAGAATTTTATTCCAAGAGCAGAAATGCCAAATTTCATCATGGTTTTGACAAAACTGTGTTCTTTTTTAAACACAGCAAAATTTTTTTTAAACATCCTATTTTTTATTTTTTTTTACAAAATGGTGAATATATCCCAAGTCAGGAGTCATGAACTGCATCAAACGTGGTTACAATGATTTATTTATTTTTAAGACTGTATGACTGGGGGGCAAAAAAAAAGCTAATACAAAAACACTCACTTGTTTCCAGCTTAATCTCTCCTTTTCACATTTTCAATTACACCTATTTTGCTCTCTCTCACTCTCCCTTGCTTTTGTTTTCCCAAGCATCCCCACAAATTGCTGCCAAGCTAAGGGCTAAACGCTAAGCCTCAATATTTTGATTGGCAGTTTTATGGCAATTATAAGTTTCTGGTAAACAATGTTAAAAAAAAAGGCAGAAGTTCCATTCTTAAGCAGTGCTGCTAAGCACTATTATAATTTCTCTGCTTTTATTTCTAATAATTATATTTTTTTAATTTTGACACAGTCTTGTTTGCCCAGAACTGCCTGGCAAAGGTGCAGAACACATCAGCTAAGACCATAGGTGCAGATGACACATGTACTCATACAGCAGTGACCAGGAAGAACCATCCCTACTATCAGCTCCTTGGTGATTAAGCAACAGAAATGCATCAGTTACTTTACAAACTCCTATTGCAAAATGTTGTCTCACAGTTACCTAACACCCTTGTGTTAACTGCATAATTAATTTGAGTCGTTTTCATATGACTGCTATTAGAGAAGTCAGGCTAAAAAAAAAAGATCTGTGCCTACTGGCGAAAGTCAGAGACTGAAGCTCCACAGACACTGCTTGTATTATCCATGGCCTGTTAGTCTGTCTCTAACACCTTTCTTAAACTGTTTCGTAAACAATAAAAAATTGTAAGCTGTTGTGGCAGGCTCCAACACCTTGCTCTACTCAGGTTCTAGGACACAACAGCCTCCCAAGACATTCAAATATATAAGTGATAAATAACTAAGAGCAACACAAATAACACCGCAATAAACGTGGAGCCTTCTCACACAAACAAGATTGATGTGAAATGTCACAGTGAGTAGCAAAAGAAAAAGGACAAGTTTTAAAATTTCAGATAGGCTACTGCAGAGATGAAGAAAAAAAAATATTTGAAAATACAACAGGGAACTGTTAGAGATCCCATATTAAATATTATCAAGAAACCTGTGCAGAATAAGAAGCCTGGCTCCCCATATATCTTCAAACAAAGAAATGTGGTCTTGTCTGTATGATTATCTGCACTCTTCTTTTCTCTGTAGTGTAGTTCTATTGACTTAAATGGAATTACAGCAGGAAAAAAAGCTACCTAACATCACAGCTGGGGCTAATGTTCTTTGTAAAATTATGACTGCAGTATTCAGTCAGCAATTAAAGAAAACTCATTTCAGACATGTAAACTATACACTTGCCCTTTATTATTTGTAATTAATCAATTGGCTGTGCCAGTAAGAATATTTGCAAAGACTTGCTGAGCACATGGACTTGCAAAAAGTTTCAGTAACACGTAGTCACTGACGTCCAGACTGTTGCCAAACAGAATAACCTCAGACTTTTTGCCTTACATTTTGGTGCCTACATTTTAGCATTAACTAAAATTAAAGGGTAGAAATCTAAAAAGAAGAAAGGATTATTTGACATGAAGACTTAAGTAGGATTAGGAGGAAAACTGTTCCAAATTCCAGGACACTAAAGCCACCTCAGGGTGGACATGTGCTAATCACACGGTGTTCCTGCAGTACAGCATCTGTGTGAATGTCTGTCCCTTCCCTGTGCTAGTATGATCCATGCTATTTCTCTGCTTCCAACAGAAATTGGTTTCCCCTTCTTGAGTTCTTCTGTACTGAATACTGAATAGGTAAGATCCTGTCTGCAGGAACTTTGCCATTATACATGATAAGAAGGCAGGTGATTTTTAGTTTGCATAGAAACTAACACATATACAACAGAACTAGCACAGTATAGTACAACTGACCATATGGAGACCTCATGGAAACCCATCAACGCCTTACACCTCCAGCTGCACAGGAAGAATTATTGTCAAGTCATAGCTGCTACCATGGCATTCACAGCAGGAAGTGACACAGGACTGCCATTTTATATTGGCTGTGCTGTCATTAACACCCTGTCAAACCTCTCCCCAAGCTGTTTTTGCACCAGGGAAACCCTGCTACTGGCCCAGGAGACAGCTACAGGAAACTTGGGACAGTCTCTCCCCCTCGTGGCAAAAGCCCTCAAACCCTAAGTGCTTCAAGGGGCCTTCTCTGCCTGGAGCTTATCTCAAAACTTTGAGAGGCTACTTAAATCACAAGGTTTCACTTTCCTAATCTGTCTGCAGTGCTGCTTGTGGCATCCTACAATTGTTCTGTCCATAAAAGCAGTAACTTAAACATAGGTTTTAACCAGCTGGTAATGCAGGGTTGGGATCCAACTGGAAAGCAACGAGAGATAAATTAATTCAGAGAATAACCCTGTCATGGATTCTCCAGGATTTCCTTGTGTACTAGACTGAGCTTTTCCCAACTCAGTTTTACATAAGTAGATAGTCGAAGATCCTACACTTATTAAGATCCTCAGAAGAATGGAAACTAAGCAAGAAAGTATTGTTTTAATAATATCTTCCTAAGACTCTGCTAAGATATGGAACACAACACTGTAGTTAGGTTACATGAAGTCTTTGGGACACCTGTTTTCATTCTGCTGTCACAGGACATACTTCTCAGCACATGTACCAGATTCCCAGGGCAGGAGGACTGACAGTTCTTGGGTCATGCAGAGATGACAGACCTACAAAGGCTAAAAACATTTCTTTACAGCCTCCTGGGGAAAGAAAAAATTACCTCAGCAAGTCTTGAGTGCTTGTGAACGTTCTCCCCTTTCTGCACGCTGGGAGCCAGCTGCTGCAGCACTCCTCGGCTGCTCGTGAGGGCACGGGTCAAGCGGGCAAACTTCCCCCAACCTTGAGAAAACAGGCAAGATTAGACACACATTACCAAAAAAAGCTGCAAGTGTACCTCATAAAACCTCTTATGACTAAACTGAGAAAAAGTTGTTAAAACAGAGTAATCTGCTTTAATACTGACCAGAAGGGAGTATAATTTAAGCAAATACCAGATAAAAGCAAGTCAGAAAATAGGTGTCAGTGTGGTCCAGTAATGAAGCCCATGACTGCTGTGACTTTGTGTTCAATGACTCTACAAAAGTACCACCACATAAACTGCATATTTTGCAAGGATAAATGTCCACTATACAATAATCTCATATTAAATCTAATGATCAGATTTGGATCTCACAGCACTGCAGAAGACACTTCAGACTAATAAAGATGTAAGGTTAAAGTCATGGACAATGAAAATTACAGCTGTCTGTAACAGAAGTGAACCTAGCCTCAGATGCATCAAGCAGAGATCTGGAACAAGCAGAGAAATATACATAAGATAATAAAAAGCAGAGCAGAAAAGCAAAACAAAATCATTAATTATACTACCTCTAAACAAAAGGGGGAATATACTGATAGATTTTCTCAAACTTGAATTAAACATTTAGCAGCTTTTGGCAGAGAAGTCATACGGTGAATTTTAATTCAGAATATTTTTTACAGTGATTTCAAATATCCCTCAAAATAGAAGACCTTCAATGACAGTCACAAGAGCTAGCTGCAACTACAATCTTTATGAGCAGTACTTTGCCATAACAGATAGGCAGAGTATATGTCTAGATATTTTTGGTATACTGAAAGGAAAGTATCAGTGCATTTAGTCCCAATCTTGAAAAATGCTAGCACCACCTGGGAGCTCTTGAACTCCTGCTCCCCATCTTCTACTCAAACTAAGGATGCTCAGGACTTTGAAGATTCAGTTTGTAACGAGAACCTGTCTCTGGAAAACGCTGCCTACACATCTTTCTTGCAGACTCCTTTCAGGTACTGGAAGGTGCTAAAAGCTGTCCTTGGAGTCTTGTCCTCTCCAGGCTGAGCACACACAACTCTCCCAGTCTGTGTGCACAGCAGAGGTGCTCCAGCCCTCTGAGCATCTTTGTGACCCTCCTCTGAACTCGCTCAACAGGTCCTTCTTACGCTGGGCACTCGGAGCTGAGTGCAATATTCCAGGTGCGGTCACATAAGATTGGGAGTAGAGCGGGAGAATCCTTCCTTGACCCGCTGGCCACGCTGCTCTTGATACATACATCCCGGGATACAGCTGGCTTTATGAGCATCAAGTGCATCTCGCCCAGTCATGCCCAGCCTCTCACCCGACCCAGGTGCAGGGCTTGGCAGGCGGCCGGCCCGACGAGGCCCGCGGAGGATGCGCTCCGAGGGGCACCGGCGACCGCGCCCTCTCCGGCCCGCAGGGAGCGGCTGCGGGACGGGCGCTCCGGCGCTGGCCGTGGTGCTGAAGCGCAACGAACGGGGCTCGCTCGCGAACGCGAGCCCCGGAGGGGAACAGAACAGACCATGGAGCTCCAGCTTCACCCGAGAACTCGAAACCTGCCTCCCTTACCACGCGCAAAATGTTTCTAATGCCAGATAACACAGACAGCTCCTTTTACTAACTCGAACCGGATTGATGGGGAGGGCATTCTCCCGGAAGATGCAAAATTTGGTTCAAAACCTGAGGACATACTTTCAGTGCGCATTTTCTTCCAAACATTGTTATAAGATTTGGGCTATTCGGACATACAGAGAGAGAGGAAGCACCTCACTGGAGCTTTCTTGCACAAAAGCACTGCTAGACAACTCTGTGGTATGATTTGTGGCTATGAATGCTGAGCACCTTTGGGTGTCCCCCCTTCTTTCCAGGAGTCATCTCCTTTTGAAAGGCACAGCTTAACCCATTCCTCTCTCCTCAGCATCCCCTGCAAGCATCTCCTCTGCCGTACATGTTGAACGTCTCACTTGTGGGTGCCTAAATGGCTCACAAAAGAACTGTTTCCACAAACATTAGATCTCACCCTCTACTCCAAACTCTGATCTGAAAGCAATATAACTGTTCTAGGCAAGAGATTGTGTCACTTTTCAGCTTGGACACAAATTGGGAGTACATACCCTAATTTTTTCCCCACACAGGGTACCACACTTGGGAGCCCAGTTTGGAGATACTCCCACCACTGTGCCATGGTGTGTCTAAAACCAGGCACTGAATCCATGTGCAACATGTAAGAATTTCATCTTTAGGACACAACACTCTCCTCCTTGTACTGCCTTTTGATGTTCTGGTTTTTGTGAAAGAAAAACATAAAAATGTGGCAACTCCAACTGCAGATTGTGGCATAGGAAAAAGAAAATAAAAATTAAATAGAATGCCAGTACTGAAACTTTTGGATTATAACATCTCCAGTAATGGCTGAAAAAACAACAGTACCTGTTGAATTTATTGCATTTTTTCCTCCAGAACCCTAAAGACAGACACAGCCAACAGCAGGTCAGTTATCTATCCAACAAAGACAGGTCAAGTAATGGACTTGAGCCATAGGACTGAACACAAACACTAAATTTTAAGAGTCATGGAGCTTTCCAAGACAAGGAACTAAGCTTCAAAATGGTGTAAGAATATATTGGTGTCAGTCCTGCTAAAACAAAGGGACCAGATGATACGGATTAGGAGCTCTCTTTCAACACAAGCAGTTGCTATAGCCCCCAATTGTTTCCCTCTAGAAACAGAGAAAATAGAAATTAAATTTAAAATCTAATGATCCTAGGTGGTTCTAATACAGCCATATATAATCCTCAAACAAGACAACCTCATGCAGAAGAGAAGACAGCTTGGAATTCAGGAACCAAACATAAAGCTGGATACCACCCCATGGCAGTGCTTGCCTCTGCCCCTGTCTTTGATTTTAACCCATTTTTATCATTGTTTGGTCTCTTTTTTCAGTTCTGCAGGAAATATGCACAGACAAAGCAATGTGACTATATTAAAACATTTCCAGCTTCAAAAGGATGGAAAGCCTTCCAGATTAACAGTACTGATTTTGGCACTCCTGCATTCCATGATGTTCTTTCAGTTTTCCACAATTTCTTTGTAAAAAGGTGAAAAGAAATTGCTTCTGATAACACCCAAGACAAGATGATTACAAAAGCTGTCTCCTGAGATATGTTTCATGTGGAAATATGGCATTGAAATATACTTTTGTGCTGTAGCATCAAAACCTTTCTTCTTTAAAGCAGGAAGTTTCATTTAACAATGGCCTTAAGTTGAATTTTCTGTATTTTTAAGTAAGTTGATACTCAAGCACTACAGCATTTACTATTTATTTGTAGGTAGCTATTTGTTTCCTACCACTCTTCTCAATTCATTCCTGATAACTCAAGAATTCAAACACTGGGAACTGTGGCAATTACAGAACCCTTGTTACCGTGTTGCTGATCCATGACTTACACAATTCCTACAGTCAGAACAAGAAGCCATTGTCTGCTAGAGAATAAGCTTGTTTGTCCACAGCTCTGTCGTTCACACAACTGTCTAAATGTGAATAAATCAATATTCCAGCAGTTCTTGCCTCCACTCAAGCCACATTTGTATTGCCACACATGAAAGATCCTTGATTACATCCATCCAGCTTCTCTGCAGCGCTCCTTCTCTTTGACACCTCACGACTAAAACAGTATTATTCTTCCATCTGGACTGGGAAAGCATACCAAAGTTTTTAATATACCCACTACTTCCCTTTCATTTGTTTCCTCTTTTTAAGAAAACATTTCATCCAGATGAAAGCAGAGTATGCATTAATCAAAATATTTCAAACATTGGCTCAGTTCATATAAATACATCTTAAAAAACAGAACCAAAAATCCCCCCCAAAAAAACTCCAGAAAAAAAAGGGGAAAAAAAAAGGAAACATGAATTTTCTCCTGAATTAACATGAAGGAGACAAAATATTTTTTGTGTCTGTACTCCTGCTTGTTATGCAAAAGACAGCTTAGCTGCAACATGAAATAAAGCATCTTCTGCAGAGGAGATGGCAACTCCATTGCTATGATTGCTACAAAGCACAGGCCATTACATCATCTTGGAGGATAACAACCATTCACTACTTGATTCAGTGATGCTGAATTTGACCACTGCTTTGTATAAAAACAAAGTATCAAAAGCAAAATTTAGGATCCAAATCTTAGTTTTCAAGTTCTCATGAGATAGCATAGATGCTTCTGGCTATGTTCATCTTGTATTCACACATTCAAAATCTGTTCAGGCAAACTTCTTACAAGCCACTCAGAGTGCAAGCACAGTTTCCATTTGTCTGCACAAATAATTGCTTTGCATAAAGTGATGCATTCCACTTTATACACTATTTGCAAGCATCTCATATGTGGTGTGTTAGATCTCAAACCAGGAGAGACATACACAGACAAAATACATTCATTCCAAATACAGTATAAACTTCAAAATTCAGCTAAGAAGGTGACCTAGCCCTTGACAAACCAAATTTAGCTGTGCTATAGCTTGATTTTGCCTTCTTCTATTCAAGTAAACCTCTTTTACGTTTCCCTGATTTTTTTTCCAAGGGCCAAGCAAATGGGAAAAAGTGGAAAGAGGTTGTTTAAAAAAATTATCAACATCACTGACACTATTTTTAAGCGGTTTTATTTAGAACACACTATTTTTAAAGCTGCTGCATTTAAAAGCAAGCTTACTTACCTTCCATGGAAATCATAAAATAAACATTTTTAAATTATCTGAATCAATTTTAAAAGGCTACAATAAGAAGTCTACTTTTTATGTGACTTTCTTGTTTCATCTATTCTAATGTCTGACATTATTAATCAATTAAAAAAAAAAAGCCATGAAAAATGGTACTGGGACCTTCTATCCCTCTGAGTCACCTTCAGGTGAAAGATGCCTATTAATCTTTGTACAGTCAAACACCTGCCATTACAGCTCTACAGTCTTCACTCAAGGAGCTGCATCATCTGCAGCTGAACAATCAGGCTTGAAATTGCCAGCAGGTGACAGAAAACCAAGATATACCACAGCTAAGCAGGCTTAGCCCGACAGATTAGTTGTTCTTTATGTAGTACAAGAACATGATCAATTTAATTTTTTTTTTTACATAGACATACAGGCATTGATTTTGAAAATCTTAAATGCTTTCAACTATAACGTCCTGCAACTGTGCAAATAGCACATTTTATTAACATATGTGCATCTACAGGCAACCTATGACATATTACGTGCTCATAATCATAGGAAACTGATTACACATACAAACACAGTAAAAGAAAAGTACTTGCTAAGCTGACTGAAGGTGAAAGTAGGAAAAATAATTGATTTAGCAATCAGTTTTCAGTTCACAGTTTTAGTTTTTCAGACTGAGAGTTCATTTGGGTTGAGAATATGAGAAACATTCCTAAGAAAATTGCCCTCTTTCAAAAGTATGCTGCCAAGTTCCTGTGCAACATTCCACACAGCACAAGGAATATGCACTCTTCAAAGCTCATGTGTGTTAATGGTTCTTAGAACAAGCTAGTACAATTTTACCTTTTTTAGATCTTCCAAAAACATTTTTCCACTCTGTGAATCCCAGATCGTACTACAGATGATTATCTAACACCCCACACCTGTCTTTTCTTCCCCCTCTCACAGTATACAACTGCACAATGAGATCTAACATTAAAGACACCAATGTAAAATTCTGTTTGACAAATCAGCTCCTCCAGGAAGTTGCTCATCTAGCCATCAAGTGATTAATACAATATCACACAACAAAATTCCTACAGCAAGTAATTAAGGAAGAAAAAGGAGTAAATTAAGGACTAAAAAAAGAAATTGCAGTTCCACTTATACAAGCTTGATTTGTGTATGAAGTGACAGAGAACTCTTTACCAGCATGGAACTTCTGCAACTTTATTAACTTTAGGAGACCCAGAAATAATATTTGTAAGACTCATTTAGTGCACAAGCCCTTCTGTACATAAAGACATGGCACTCAGGGAAAGAGTGAAGAGCTGTGAATCAGTGGCCTCTAAATAATGAATTCAATTCTTCTGTTTGCAACCTCTCTTAGTCACTTTGCCAGTTTCCATGGTCCAGAGGGAGAAATTCTGCTTATCGTCAACTCCTCTGCAAGTCCATGTATTTATGTGTAGGTTTAGTGCCTATACTGCTGTAGGTGTGCAACCACTGAGAATTACCATGCTCACTGCAAGAGCAACATAATTTCGAGATACAAAGGAGATTAAAAAAGAAAAACAAAATTAGCATTCCCTTTCTTCAACATAGTTGTATTGAAAAAAACAAAAGTTAGCATTTCTTTGTGTTGAAAGTGAAGGACAAACTGCCTATCTCTACTACATTAGGGAACCCCTGTGAAAGCAAAAGGACACAGCCACCACTCCTGACTGAAAGTCCTGCTTATCAACTGACTAAGTGAAGCAAGGGCCTTCATTACCAGAAAATAAATGAGAGCCACTTGACTGCATCATGCTTATTTATCTGTGCTGTCACTCCTCATCAGTATACAGTGAGCACCATTAGGCAGGGAAAAAATAGACCCAAACTTTCTGACAAGGTAAGTTTTTTGGTTTTGTTAAAGCAATAAGAAACCAAACAAACAGCATTAACAAGAGAAAAAAAATTACCCACATAGCCTGGAAGAGGGTATGTTTGTCAAGGTTGTACTTCCTTTTTCATGGTAACAGGTGTTTCCACTTTGAGAAACTATGTTTTTAAAGAATAACATTTTGAGAACAAATGTAAATCAGTTCATCTTCACGATAAGTTTCCTGTTTAATTTAATGCTACAAATATTATTAAATACTACAAAAATGCAAACAACAGGAGAACTTACATCCTTTTTTACCCCAGAGGATGCAAGTCTGGAATTCTCCATATGGTACAAAAGGTCTGTTTCTGACAGGATCTGAACCTGAGTGAAAGTTTATGCTGCTGTCACAGCTGAGTTTGCTTCCAGGTTTCCAGGCTGTAGCTCAGCAAAGGGTTAAGAGCAGAACACTGCATTGCTTCTTCACTCACCCGGACAGCTTAAACCTGATTCCACTTAAGATAACTGGAATCTCTTCACACAGGCTAAAGGAAACTAGAACAGAACTTTGACATAAGAAATCCCATAATAAAGACAAGTAATATCGAGTCAGGCAGAATTTAATTATCCTGATCTTTGCTAGACTCAGCCAGGGTTGATTCCTCAGTTTTTGCATACAGTTTCACACACAATTTGTACAGGGCTGTTGAGCAACATTGTGAATCCTTGAAGGATATGCTGGAGAGTGGGTTAATAGTGTGTTTTAAAGGAAGAACAGTACCTATTTACTATGTAAACTGGGCTTTCTGAAGCACTTGGGGCTTTCATTAGCAATGACCCTTTCCAGTGCAGGCCAGAACAATTTCACTAAAGAAATCAGCAACCATTTCTTGCACAAATGCCATCCCCAGTGGCACAGCTATAAGCTATTTTAACATTTAATTCTTTGGCATGGGTATTTAAAGGACTTCAGGCTATTTCAAGACCAGGGCAAACAAACAAAAGCAGGATAAATATATAATTGTGAAAAAGACCAACCTTTACATGAATCATCCTCAATGGGCTGCTTGAAAGCCGTTATGTCATTGAAAGTGCAAAGAAATAAAACCACTTTATCCTGCTCATTTCGAATTGGAGCAATTTTCACAAAGAACCAGACAGGTGTTCCTGGAAACAAACACATCAAAGAGCTGGTCAATGGCAAGCAGAACAGTAAATGTGCCAGTTTAGATATTTACATCTCAAATCAGCCACTTGTAAAAGTTACTTTAATGTTGGCTTTTTTTACAAACACCTATTTGGAAAAATAACAAAGCAGCTGACAAGTCTGTTATTTAAGTTCTCTGCTCTGTCTCTTCTTGGCTTTTTAATCTTCCAGGAATCACCCTATTTCTGAACTTCACCTGCAAAGTTAACACTTGAACTTAAGAACTGCTTTGTAATCTCCTGAAAGAAGAGTCCCATGTATGTCCAAAGGCTGCATACAACAGTGTCTTGCTGGTTCTTGCTGGACTTGAGAACAGGCCAGCTGTGCCTAGGACATGACATAACACAGAGTCTCAACTCAGGAATATGAACAGTTTGGTCAACTTTATAATTCCCTGCCAATAGGGAATGCCCTAAAAAAAGACCATGCCCTAACTACTATAGTAGCCTATGTCTAGCTTCAGAGCTGGGCTCCAGGAGCTCTGGCCCAGCCTGCAAATCCCCCCATGCAAGTGAAACCCTTTACAGGCTGCTTTCCAGCTTGCCTTGTCCTGAGCCTGCTCCCAATCACTCCAGCATGAAGCAAGACTCCACTGAATTCAGGAGAGAACAAGCCATTAGGACCAGAACACATGAAGCTGTGGATGGGATCAAGTTGTACTGCACAGAACTGCACCTTTCTAATTACTGCAGCAGATGAACTGCTAATTAAAACTGCTTTAGAGATTAAAGTCTGCACATCACAGAAAATTATGGTCCCACAACAAGACCCTTCAGATGCTGCTGCTGCCATTTCTCCTTGACCTCTATCCACACAGATCACCTTGAGGAAAGAATCTGTCAGCCCTGCCTTTCTGTATTTCTGGCAGTTCTACTGAGACTGCTGAGAAGACCCCAGTGATACCAACGAAGTTCCATGTATCTACCACTCGTTTCACAGGACTCACCACTGAGTCCTGTGACTCACACTGATTTTAGTGATATTTGAGTATAAACTGACTGGAGGGCTCAGAACAAAGCACTTGGCTCCTGTATGCAATAACATGACCTCCCTGAAGGCACCATTTTTAAGTCTGCAGTCTTAACTTTAGACATAAAAAGATGACTTCTCCAACTCTGAGGTACATCACAGTAGGGACACTCCAGACCTCAGCCTTCAGGGAGTTTGTACACCAGTTTTCAGACTGTCCCTACACCCTCAGAAATGATGAAAACAACTCATCATTGCCTTTGCAAGCACAAGAATAAGAGACAGAGAAAATTCAGGCTTTCTTGATGTGAGCAACATTTTCTTTTTTGTGTCCCTTTTGAGATTTGTTTGGAGAGAAGGGTCTACATACCAGGGGCCAAAATAAGATCAGGATCAGCAGGAGCTTGACCCTCTGGGAAAGCCAGAATAAAGAGCACCACACAATCTTTGTCACTCATGTAGCAAAGTATATTTTAAAAGAGTGATCTTAGAAGACTACTCCTTTTCTTTCTCAGTCACAGGACCTTTATGCTAGTAACCAGATTCTCTTTCACCTGAATTGCTCAGTATTTTAACATGAGCACGACATGGTATATTTCATGCAATAGTTTTTAGTAACAAGGGCAACTTGTGTTTCCTGGTTGTCAAAGGGTCACAAGAAAACCTCAGGTATCTCACAAGTTACTGTCCAAAAAAGGAAGCAAAGGCAGCTTTTTTCCCATCTATGTTAATATAAGAGAGATTGTTGTTACCAGTGCCTCACCTGGCTGTTGCCCAGCCACAGTGCTGAGCAATCTTTTCTGGCTACAGAAAGGTAGGGCATCTCCAAAACCCATGGACAACTTCCATAAACCAAGTTCCATTCCTAAGGCTCCCACTGTGCCTGCATAACACATAAGCAGTTTCAAACTCTGGCTGAGATTCCATGCCATATGTACAGCCACTTCTATAAACAGCAGGGTCTATGATGCATGGAGGCCTCTGCTCAAAAAGCAGAGAAATCCAGATGGAATCACTGGTGGCCATTTCTGAAATATGTCTGCATGGCAGAAAGTATTCAAGGGCCAATATACTTTTTTTTTAAAGAGTTAACATTCGTGAACAACCCCTTCCAAAAAAGTATGAACAAACAAACATGCTAAGTGTGAAAAAAAGATTCAGCAAAGTAACCGTGCCAGTAAAATCATCACTAACTTGCTAATGAGCTTAGAAGACACTGCCACAAAGCAGCCAACAGCAATTTTCTAGACAGTAACACCCTTTACACTACCCTTTCTCGAGAGCTCCTAAAATTGCCTATCTCAATTTCTTCTTGCCTACTTGTTTTTCCCAACTTCACATGTGAACTATTCTGACGCTGATCAAATCTGTATCCTGCTTTTACAGAGACTCCTTGGTGACTAACTGCTTTTCATTTTACCCACTTCAACACCCTTCACTAACACTGCAACTTTTTAATCAACCAGGATCTCCATCAACAGCCTTGCTTTTTGATCTTTATCTACATGCTTTTTTTTTTTTAATTAGGGATTTTTTTCCCCTCCCCAAACCACTTTGTATTGTTCTACTACTTCAAGCTGCAGCCATTCTGCTATGGGCTGCTCACAATATTAACCTTCATAGCATTGAGGCTGAATTACACACTCAGTTTCTTCTCTGCCTCTCATAGCTATAAAAACTTACTACTGTGCTTTTGAAGATGCTGTACTCAACACAGAAAGAATGCAATTCACCCTTCTATTCTGGCTATTTGTCAGATGCATGATGTCATTTTCCCTTTATGGTTATGCTATAGTATGTTGCAAGATTTTCCTCACATGTTCTGAATGCAGCAAGAGGACTTTACCCAATAAACTGTTGAAGACTGCTGCAGGGCAAGGAGCTTTTAGCAGCAGGGTTTTTACTTTCTGACTCCCTTGACTCTCACACATGTTGCATTATTTATAGGAAGAAGGAAGACAAAACACTTCTTTACCTAGAACCAAGTGTATAACTTAGTGATATGCCCCACAGGCCAAAAGAAAGAGACAGATGTTCTTGACAGCTAAAAGGAGGCGTGTTTGATGAAATGCACTATGTGGGTACCCTTGTAATTTCCAGAGTGCCTCCATCAGGGCAAAAGGCAAAATCAAGGTGGCACGCAGGGCCTGCAGAAATCATCTTCCAGTTTGGGTCTACACAGTAACACTACAAAGGCAGAAATAAGTAGATGGAAAACTCTGTATCTGCCTCCACAACACTGTATTTTCCCTGCAGTGCATTCCCTAACATCTTGTCAGTGTCTCTTGTGAATAGGAGACAAGTGGATATAAAAATAGTCATGAGGTGAGTGCTCACAGTGCTGGGTTACATGGGCTTTCCACAGTGCTCTGCAACCAGGAGCTTATTCACAGGAGAACTAGGATCTGAAATGTGGGAACACACCAAATGGCTCATCCAAGAAGTGGCCATGCTCAGCTTTTGTCCTGCATACCAGTTTAATTATCAGAAGAATTTTACTTCTTAAACAGTTTATTTAACTATTAAACAGGAAAGCATAAAGTATAAACTACTTATAAATCAGGTCGGAAAACAGAATTTCAATGTCCTACAGGCAGCCCTCATGTTCTTGGTCTCAAAGCCAACATCTTTGCTCTGCCAGACAACCATGACTAGCAAGAGGCACAAAAAAGGCCATTTTAATGAAAAATGTGATTTTCAGATTCAGCCTGTGGTTATTCAGGCAGTGAAACTGCAGCATGTTCCAGAGTTCTCACAGCAAAACAAGAGTAACTTCCCAGTCTGCACTGATGCACAGCCACACAGAAAGTGTTTACCAATGTTTCCAACAATACATCTACTTCCATTTACATTTTGTCTTTAGTACTGGCAACCTCTCTCCCTGGGAAAGTTCAGTGATAATACCAGTGCACAAACAAAAAAGTAAACACTCATGAGCTACATTGGCTTCTGTTAGATTTGGAATCAGCAGTGAGAGAATCCAGAGTCTGTCTAGTGGCATGGCACCAATCATGCTAGAAAAGGGAATGTCCCTTCAAAGCTGCAGGACAAGCAGTGTGGACAACTGAGAAGAAATGAAAATCTACAATGAATGCCCAACAGTAGCTATAGGACCAGCCTGGCTCATGGTGCCAAAGTTACATTGCCAATCCAGAATTAACAGGTGCAGCTCTTGATAGGCTTTCACGGCCCAAGCACAGTACTTATGGTGCTGCCTTAAAGCAAAGACAATTTTAAGGGCTGTGATTCAAGTCCCAAGTCTCCTCCAGACTAACACACTCTAAATGTCTGAATTCCTTTCAATTTCCCATCTGAAAGACAAATACTATTGTCTCTTCCCTCTACTTTTTTCCAGTCCTGTGTCTTTCAACAATATGTTCAGCTTCATGCTGGGCAGGAACACCGGCACTTCACGTGCTATTTAACTTTGGTTGAAGTCTTTCAGAAATTCTTACATCATCAAAGTGAAAGAGATCTTAAAGGTCTATTCCAGCCTCTCCATGAGCATACCATTGAGCTCTCCTAAGTTTTCCCTCCTGCCAAACAAAAATAGGCTATATAAAAATCAAAACCACTGTTTAAATGTGCTCTTTTCCCATACCTTGAGCCATTTAACCAAAGATGCCAACTCTTTTTCAAAACTACAAAAAGCTCAGTTTAAATAAAACTGGAATGCACATTTTTTCTTTCTACTAATTAAACCAAAATTAGTTTTAAAATAAAATAAAATAAAATATTTTGATAATTCAGCTGACATCTACACTGCCATTAATGAATGGGGCAAGTTTCCTCTAAGCAGCACAACCTTTGCATTACTTGACAATGTCTCAGTCAAACAGTCATCAGACATGTATTATCCTGAAGGGAAACAGTCTAGCAATATGGAAATAGAAATGTGCCCTTTCTCCACCAATTCCTACATGCAGCAATGCAGCCAGAATGAATTAAGTTATATTAACAGCATGGCTGACCACTACAGCCCCCCTTTTAGGGTTTCACTTCTTCCCAGGTACTCAGTATGAGATTGTTTCTCTCAATCCCACACAGACTGAACAAGTTTGTCCAATGTCAAACTAGCCAACCAGCTGATGAGGTATGAACAGAAGGAGTTTGGCAAGCCATTATACCCACACAGATTTTAACCAGGCAAGCCATTATACCTGAGAGGAATAGTGGATTTGTCTTTACAAACAAGCTGTGGGTCTGCTGTAGATAAAACTAGCACTGGGAGATAAAAGAAACAATCAGAAGGATTCCACTGATTGATGAATGGAAAAAGATATTTGCTTTTACAAATAAACTCTAGGTTGGTTGATAATTGAAATTAGACATTGAAAGATGAAAGAAACAATGGGAATGAAAACCCCTAAATTCTGTAAAAATTAAACATTAAAAGGGAGGGTTATACATTAGAGGGGAATCTTTGGGATCAGGCGTTCCGGGAAGTCTGTACCTCTCAAGTACCTCAGGCAATGGGGAAAGAGAGAGGGAAATGTGGCCGGGAAATTGGGATAAAAAGGAGGCTGCGTCCTCCAAAAATTCGAGAGACCCCAGGGGAATGCCCCATGGCCTCTCCCTTTATTCGGATAAAGTAAAGGGACTGCTCTGTCTCCTTTTTGGAAATACACCTCTTATGTTTGTGGATTAATTTTCCTTACATACCCACAGAGATTTTACCCAGGTCTTCAGAGAAGCCCATGACATTTGACCATGCAAGACAAAGAACAAAAGTCTTCCTATAGACTCTAGCTTTGAGCACAGAGTGTGTACCAAATGAGAACAGACCAACTCAGCCTGCAGTTCACTACTCTGTGTCAGCAAGAGTAAACCTTTAAAATACACTCCCAGCACTTTTAAAGCTGTTACCTTCGTGCCTTCTCTTATCTGGTGCTGGGATGCTGTGGCACCTAATGCTTCTAAAGGTTAGATCTTTACATGCTAAGATAAGAAAGATCAATTTTAGTCCCCAAAGGTGGAATTGCTGTTCACAAGGGTTATCCTATGACACTGCAACAGCACAGTAGAAAACAAGAGTCAGCACAGAGTCTTGTACTGCAGTAGTGCTGGCATGGTTCACCTGATTCTGAGTTCTCTGAAGAACAGAACATGAGTATAAGGAAGACACAGTAAAATTTTAAGATCTTCTTTCCATT
The DNA here is from genome assembly GCA_013400575.1 of Peucedramus taeniatus. Taxonomy (NCBI): domain Eukaryota; kingdom Metazoa; phylum Chordata; class Aves; order Passeriformes; family Fringillidae; genus Peucedramus; species Peucedramus taeniatus. Next base: position 317,141 of record WBNO01000393.1, read on the forward strand.
TACCCCAGGAAAAATACTTACAGATTACTACTGGGAATTCTGTACATATTTGCAGAGATGACAGCAGGTCTTGCTTGCCAACACATTTGAAGTTGACAAGATCAATGGGAATTACCAGTTTTACGACTCCAAAATATTTAATTTGACCTTGCTGAAGGTAACTGAACTCACACAGATGGATTTCACAGGAGATGCAGGTGTGCATACTGCCTGACAAATAATGGAGCTACACTTCAGTGAGAGGTCGAGGAGGATTCACGTCACTTGACTCCAACACCCTCATTCTTTCCTGCTTCTGTTCCTATGCAACAATATGGCTTAGCAAAGGCTTCCACCTGGAGATACTACAGGCACAGCACACAGAAGTATAAATTGGTTTAGATGGTTTGAACCAGAAACAGCTATGAGAAACCCTTTAGTTGTGGGCAGTCACACGTCTACCACACTGAAGTGAATTTTGCTGCCTATAAATTAGGATGGGGTTGTTTGCTTTTGAACCTTTATAGAAAACACTGATCCCAAAGATAAATGCAAGCAGAATCTACCAAATCACGATTTTAGGCTGATTTGTCATTCTCTGACATCTGAAGGCTTTTTAATACATGGGGGGAAGAAGGGAGAAGGAAGGAGGGGAGAAGATTGTGCGCGTGTTAAAATGAAAATTTTAAAAATCAAACAATCAAATTAAAAAAGCACAACAAATATTCATGCTATTACATTTGTTAAATGTTCAAGCATCCAGGAAACAGGGAAGTGAACCCCAGCACAAACTGAAAGTACATCCCAGCCTTTGTAACTCTCACCATAATATGTCTACTCAGCAAATAGCTAGTTCTTTACCAAACTGCACTGCAGTGTGCAAAAGTTACCCACAGCCAAGCCAGCATTCTGGCAAGCATTCTGCTGGTCCTATCAGCAGAGAACTTCTGAGACAAAAAAAAAAAATGGTGTCTTAACACCCTCTCCACAGCACAGCTGCAGACTATAAGCAATGGGAATGACTCTGCTCTGACAGGGGACACTTGAAGACTCTTTCTAACTCTTGATGCACTTCACCTTTGACAAGTTCACCCCACTTCAAATATTCTTCCACTAAAGTGGGTCAAGTACTGCATAGAAAAGGGGGTTAGGTTTCAATTGGACACCACCTCTTCAGGGGCAGATAGAAGCAAGTGAATTTTGTATTCTTACAAAAATTTACTTCATCAGTAATGAAAGCAAGTGCCTATAGAACAAGCCTGCTTTTGCACTGCTTGTATGCCAGGCCTATATTGTAGACTAAAAACAAGACAAGGAAAATCCAAGTTTAATTTACTAAGCTATTTTTAACTCATGAGGCTTTTACCATAAAGTGTAAAAACTTAACAAATGGCTGTCAAAGTCTCCTAAGAAGTTAGATGTTTAAAACACATCAATTCAGGTAAGGTAACTTATGACTAAGGCTAGATATAAAATATTTTCTAATACATAAGCTGTACCCTTCCTTGGAATAAGTTCATTTATCTCCACTGACTTCAGATTTAGTAATATTTTAATTTTCTCATATAAAAATAAACAATACTTACAGCATCACTGGGCGCTCACATCTAATTAAATAATGGAACTGAAGCTCTCATGTGAAATTACTGTCAGTCTGTCTGTTGTCATTTTGCAGTCCTGATTAAAGAAAGCTTTCACTTTGTCTCCTTCCAGGTATGACAATGAATCCCCACTGAATGCAACTGGATGGCATCAAAGCAACAATGACAAAAATCTGGTGGCTATGCACCTGTTTGCTCTAATTGCTTCCAATTATCCTGAAGAAGCTCTGTATTTCTGTGAAGTAATTCTTCCAGAGAATAACAATGATTTTCACATATCTACTAAGTTATCAAGGGCCTAGCCGAAGGAATCATCAAATCTCTATCACATCTTAACTTCAAGTTCTGAAAACAGGGAGTATAGTCACTTTTAGATGTGGGGAGGACTGGACAAAGAGAGGAAAGGCCAGGGTAGAGGCAGCATCCATAAATGTAAACATGATGAAGGCAGGAAAGTTTATGTTGTTTCTAGAGTTAATACTGTGAACTGCAATGAAGTTTGTGGACATACTGTACCTATCAACAGCTGGATGGGGTATTCTTATCAGACAACCAAGTAAATACTAGCACTGGGTCACAACCATGTCGAAAAAAATAGCCTATCACTTCTAGAAGCATCATTAAATGTCTCAATATGCTTTAACATGTAAGACCAGGGAATAATGGTTACTCAGAGAAAGAAAAAAATAGCTGCTGCTCCCAAAAGTACAAGATTGACTTGCACTACAGACATCATTATTAACTCAAAACTCCGATTTTGTTTTCCTCTGTTCCTCCAAAAGGATAGAGATTGTACTGTTAAAACAGCCAGAATTACATTAAATGTGCAGGCTGGGGAAAATGTACCAATTATCCAACAACTCAAAACTGGGGAAAAATTGCTATTTGTCGTGTCTGTTAGTTTATAAGGAGGCAGTAGACAGGTAAAGAACAAGAAAAATCCATTTCCCTGGCTAATTTGAAAAAGAAAAATAGAATGAGGAAAGAACAGAGAGACCAAACAGAAGAAACAAAGAGCTGGAAACAAAAATGTTTAACAAATTTCAAGGTCCTTTCCAAGCTTTCAAACTGAGAGCAGGTTAGAACCAATCAGGTTCATTATCTGAACCACCGCCATAGTTGTAGGCAGAGGTAAAGTGACCACAAAGGAAAGGCCACTTAGCAGTCTGGGTGCTAAGTGACTGGTAAATAGGACAGTGTTTTTCTCTGTTGTGGCTTATATTGAGAAAAAGTTCCAGGATGTCCCTTTTTTGATATTTTTCAGTTAAAACTCGCTAGTGTTATTAGTCAGTCTCTGTAACAGTAGTTAATGTATCTCTAAAGCTGCAAATCTAACAAACATTAGGTGCTCTGCAGTTTGTTAAACTTGAAAGCAAGGTCTGTGCTTTCCTTTTCCCATGCCTGTGACCCTCTGTGTACAGAGCAGAACCACAGCAGCTCCGTCTTTTGGCACGTCACACAACACAGCTACCGCACAGCTGGACTTCATTCGAGCCCACCTCTCCTCGGAGGAGTGCACAGCAGGGCAGGAAATATTCCTCACTCCACGGTTACCTTGCTTTAAATCTGCATAAAAGACAGAGAGGCCCCAGGCTCTACTGCAGGCCATATGCTGCAGCATGACAGAAGAGTAGGTGCATCGTCTCTTGGTGCCAAATCACTGATAACTAAGAGAGAATTCCAGACTCTCCCAGATCCTGGGACTGCAGCTTATTTACTCGGGTCTGGATGCATAGATGTGAGCTGCATATGGTGCCCATGGCCACAAACTGAGCTAGGAACAGAAATCAGCTTTTAGAAAATAGGTAAATATCAGAGGCAGGTAGCCCTAGGAGGAAAGCAGCACAAAGCAGGGCCATACAGACTGTGCATACAGACAGTACCAGCTTCACTATTAGAAGGCAAAACTATTAAGAGCAAATTAAGTTACAGAATGCAATTTTTTCAGCTTAACATCTGGCCAGGCTGAAGACCTCAGTGTATTTACATTTCAGGTGACATTGAGTAGATGAAAATAACTGCATGACATAGTTCACATTAGGTGAGATACCAATTTTGGGGCAAGTAGTTCATCTGCTGACATGTACAGTTACAGACAGACTGACTTTCCTAGGAAAAAAAGTCACGTGCGAATTAAGGATTTTTTGTCCAAAACAAAAGACATTTCATCTGAAAACATCAGAAGTACTTCAGTTTCTAAAACAAAAGATGGGTTCTTCTTATTCCAAAATTAATTTATATTGGCTTTGCTATATCAGGTTCTTAAAAACTGAGAAAGTATGTTCTCTGTAATGGAAACTTGCCCAAACCTAGCTTCTGTACTACCATTGTTGATGGAATCTTCAATGTTGTCTTACAGCATCACACACAAATTACTCTAAATGTCAGAACAAATTAGAAAGCTTCCTCTGCCTCCCTGAGTGACTTTCATCTCTAATGTTCTCATTTCTCCCTTTCAGATCAAGCGGCAGAACTGGGGCTTATTTAGCCCTAGATAAAGCACGGTCCTCCAGGGTGACAGAATTGCAGTTTACACTACAATTAAGAACAACTTTACACACCCACATTAATGAACAAACCAACTGACTACTTACTGTTCTTCTTGTACATCAAGATTTCAAAAGAGTTCATCTCATAGTTCTCAAATGTTTGCCGGACCTTGTCAATTGTGTCTTTGTCTGTCAGCTCTCCATACATAAAACTGCAAATAAAGGGAGAAATTCAAGTCAGATACCAGACAAAGACACAAAGCCATTTGTTTACCATGTAAAAAGGACCCATTTAGAAATGGCTCTTCTTTGATTTTGTTTCACCTGGAAAGCATATTTGACAGATGTAGCCCCGGGAGATAAAAGACAAAACTGGAATAAACAGATTACTTTTCTCCTCAAGCAACAGGCACAACACTACAAGCTATTTAACAGAAAATAAATATGTTCTCAAATACCTGCAGGTGCTGCTTTTTTGCATAACTTCTGCTCTGTGATATCCTGATAACTTGCAAAATCCATCGTTGCTGTAGACAATGGGCCAATCCACGATCTGGGCATTACCCAGGACAAAATTAGTATCTGTTTGAAAAAACACATCAGTTAGACATTAGTCAAAGCTATGGCTGCATTAGGGGAAATACTAATTTCAAAACCAAATCCCAATTGCTTCAGCCTCTGCACAATTTTCCCAGATATCATTCCCACTGCAGTCAACAGGATTATTCCTGGTTTTAATTTTAAGTAGAATTTTATTTTTTAAAAAGTGTTAATTACTCAGAGCATAAATAAAACACATGATGGTTAAGCAGGTAAAATTCATCTCCTGACTGAAGACAGATCCACCAAACTGTTTTCCTCTGTGCCACAGGCACTGATCCACCATGACACTCAGTTCGAATGCAAAGCCTCCTACAGGTGGCCAAACCAACACATGAGTGATATTGCTCCTCCCTGAATGCAGACACAGGGGCTCCTCTCAACACTGCCTTCACTGCTGGCCACACAAGCTCAAACACTTGTGTACAGCACAGCACCCCAAACTAAGAGCTAGCAATTATACCAGTGGAAGGAACTCCTTGTCTGCAATATAAGCCAGAAGGAGTTTCAATCAGAACGAAAAAAACCCAAAAAACAACTAAGCAGGATTCACACTTCCATCCTTGCTGGGGCTGTGCGTGCGGCATTTTTTATGATTGCCAACTCAAACCTACACCTGTGCCAAGACAGACAGCAGTGCTGCTCCCTGGGCACTGGCAGACAGCAGGAGATGGTGGCTCCTGTCACAGCTGCAAAGACCCTCTGGCTTTTGGAAGAAAGGCTGGGCAGTCACATGAGATCAAGAGGCACTCATTTTTAAGGAGAGCCCTTACGGGAGTCCACCACACTGTCTGCTTTTCAGTATCAACTCCCAGCTGCTCACACATCCATAGATCTCATTAATGCTCCCTCCAACTAAATGACATTTTACTTATTAATTGCAGAGAGCAGTTTGTTTCAATTTCCCCTTTCAATATCTTTCACCCCAAACTTCAAGTGGGTTTAAATAAAGCAGTCCTGTAGCTAGCTAAATCCACTGCCAATTCCATAAGCATGATTAAGTGTACTTTTATACACTCTTTAGAATGAAATACAATAATATAATTTCAAGATATTTTAGCTGCTTTGTTTCTCACAGGCTCTTTTAAATACCATGGGTTTTGCTTAGTTGAAGCACTTTCTCCCAAAAACAATACACCTCTTTTACCCCTTCCTACGAGTAAGTGAACCAAGTCCATTCTCACTGCTAAAGCAAGTGCTTTTGAGTGTCTATTATAAACACTACATTAGACTGTGTTAGGATATTTTAAAATTTCATCAGGAAGTACAAAAAATGACCAAAAAAAAAGGCAAATACAAATGTTAAGCGAGGTCCTGCCCAGATCTGAATAGTGTTATTCCATGCATGAATTGCTTAAGAATTGCTTCTGACTGCCTTCCCTTCTCAAAAGGTAACTCCCTTCTCTCCACTTCCTAAAGAGTTCCTGTTGAGCATTTGTCTGCCTTTCACACTTAAACCTTATTGTCTTCGGATAAATAATATCCTGGGTTTTTTCATTGAAGGCTATATAGGACACATTTCTGATAACCATCACTGTGATAATACTACTTTTATCTAGCCTTGCAAGGCTTCTGTGAGTTACAACAATGCTCTTGTCTCCTATTTACAGGTGAAAACAAAGCCCTAAATCCATTAAGGGATTTAAGCTCCAAAAGTTGAGAGGGCAACAGTCTAGTCCCTAGATGCCCAGCTTTCAAGGACTTGGGAGCTGGAAGCTCTGTGAGCAATGTTGGAGAGGAGAACTGAAAAACTTTAGCATGGCAAATGGAAATCTGACCAAGTTAAACCACAGAAAACAATGAAAAAGAGAGATAATTTGAGGTTGGTTTTTTTTCCCCTTTGCCATGTTTGTTACAATACCTAATATTTTAACATGAGCCCAGTTCTCACAGTTAATACTCAATTCTTTGCCATTATTGCAAGAGCTGAAGAATCACATTCCCACTTATGTTTTGGCCCAGCAAAGCCTGATTTTTTTGGACTGGCAGTTTCCAAAGGATGCATAGAGAACATGCACACATTTCTCTCCCCCAACAGCAGTTTAGACATTCTACTAGAAGATGTAGGTTACCTTAGGGCAGTGAAAGCTCAGCCATTATTTCAGCTCTTGAATGACTGTTCTAATCATCAAGCTACCACAGCAAATAGATGTCAACATCCTCACCGTGTGAGTTTTTAAGTCACTATGACTTGGCTGTTGTATTTTATGCACCCCTGTTAGTCAACACTGAGTGAGCCTCTCTAGCATGTAGAGGTACAATGTTTCATGAGAGTCCAGGCTGGGTTCAGTCGTGAGTTAGAAGCAAGCTGAGAGATCGTTAAGTACCAATAAAGCTTTAAAGGAAAATTTTTGCACAGCTATCAAAACAAAGAACAAGTCAGAGATTTTGATGACCCCATTGTTTCATAAGTGTCTCTCCCTTCTAGCTAATTCCAACTTCATGCATCTTGACCTTTCTTTGATCTGGGCTTTACATAGCTGTCAAGCACACCTCATTTCTTTAGAAGTGTCTCTGACAACACTGCTTTTCCTGTGTGAACGCTGGCAAGACATAGCATAAAATAAAGACTTCCACTTATAACTTCACTGCATAGCTTGTTCTGACAGACAGTCCAGAAGTAGAAGGGCTGTCCTCGTTGCTATCATTTACATTCAATTGCATTGACATCCCTGACAATGCTGCTTGAGGACAGCTCATAATCTGTTAATTTTTCCTAACATAAGAAAGTACTGAATAACATCCACTGAGGCAAATACTGCCATTCCATCTGCAGGGACACAGGGTCCCAGAGACCAGGAAACAACTGAGGCTTAGTTACACAACAAGCATGAGGGATGCTCTAGTGAACTCTGAATATCACAGAGCAGAGACTCTTGAGGACTGACAAGTGGGTCAGCAAGGCCAGGAAAGGAGTTGGCCAGAGGAAGACCATGAAGAAATCCACTGCTAAAGTCTCTTCAAAGACAGGGATGAAATGGACATAATAGTAATAATGACTTGAATCTATTTAGTTACTTGAAGCACCCCTTTGAAAGGACTCAGTGAACTCCCCTACCTGGATATCAGTTCCTATCACAATGGCAACTGTGTTAGCAGTATCACCTGGCCCAAGAAGAAGCTGTAAACGTCACTGGCTCTTCTTATGAGCTCCAAGAAAAGATGAGCTATAACTGGAGAGGGCAGGCTGATATAAGACCTGGGCTTCTGGCTTGTGTTGCATTTGGCACAGGAAATATGCAGAGGTGCAGCACAGAGCACAACATGCTGCAGAAACACAAGTAAGAGCTGTAGCATCACAAAGGCAGCACAATTACTTGCATGGGTAGGGCAGGCTTCTGCAGCATGGATTACTCTGTGAAGTGCATCACTTCATATTTTCTAGCCTGCATTTTCCCCGGGTTAGTTCTGCTCACTGCAGTATACCCACGTCAGCATCTACACACTCAAATGTCAGATCCAGTTTGGGTTATCACTTTAAAGTAGACATGGCCACTTAAAAGCAACAAGAAAAACATTTTAGCTCCTTCCAAAATGTAAGAATGGATTTCACTCAGTCACTGAAACCAGTACTTCCCTTCACTCAGAAAACAGACCATCACAGAAGAACCAGAAAACGCCTTTCTAAATAACCTTGGTCATTCAAACAGTAACAATCACAAGTGTCTAGAGCACCCATCTTACCACAACTACTCTATCTACTGAATCCCACTGTTACATTTAGTACTTTGTTTAAGCAAAACTGTCCATCAGCTTCCAGAATTCCTGTAGTAGATAAGCTGCACTCACAGACATTTATCTGGCCAGGATTAAGGAGCGGTCACCTCCTTTGCATGAACATGAAGCAAGTGACTGAAATGTTTCCTCTCCCTGCCATTCATTGCTCTGCACAGCTACGTATTTTCTCCCACTACCACCCAGCCTCTCCTGTAACATGGATTTCGCCAAGCTGAGATCCCTCACCTCTTTCCAGAGGCCAGCACACCGGTTCTACCTTCCCTGTCCCACCAGTGATGCACAGGTCCTCTCCTGGGACACAGTGGCAGAAGGTCAGAGACCAACAGCCAAACATATTCCCACAGCACTTCCAGACACATTCCCACACTGAAGGCGTTCCCTCATCGCACAGAGGAAGCCAAGGGGAAACCTCTGCCCAGGCAGTTCTAGTGCAGACCTTGGTAACAAGAGAGGCTGGTGCCCACTGCACTTTCCAATATTTGTGTCAGTCAAGTCACCCAGGGTGCTTGCGTTTGTGTAGTGCACAAATGGGATTTAAATACATGAATACATTTTCCCACAGTCATCGTACAAATAGAACACTTGAAATGTTTATTCCCAATTTATTCCCCCCTGAGTAAAAGGAGAAGCAGGCTCAGCATGGTGAGAAGACCTGCTCCTCACCAAACTTGCTTGTTCTCCCACAAAGAGGAAGAGGAAGAGGATGAGGACGAGGAAGAGGAAGAGAAGGTTGCCCTCCCCATTTGAGACCACAGCCTCCCTCATGCTGGGTGATGACAGCCCTGGTTATTGAGACCAGCAGGTCTTTTTTTATCCTGTCTCAAACTCTTCCCACGGATCTTCAGGGATCTAGTTCTTCAGCATTACTAAGCTCAAACCACTTCTACAGCAGAACTGAAAGAACTGCACATCACATGTGTCTCTTGCCCTACCCATGGAACAGGGGTGGAGGATACAGCTACTGCTGCCTGAGCTGGGCACAGAACAGCAGAGATGCTGTGTCACAGCCAGCGTAAGAAATGTGCAGCAGGCAAAAATCATGTGCCACTGTCACAGCAGTAAAGATTGTATCATACAGCTTAAGGACAAGGGACACGTGGTATTTACAAACTTGTGACTTTGCATAACAAACAGCATCATTTGGATACTGGGGGGGAAAGAGATTGCTTCATTTCTGGCTCATTTCTTCCTAGAGCAGAGAAATCAAACATTGTGTGCACACAGGCCTGTGAAAATTGCTAACAAAGGATAGGTATGTATGAATCTTTGCTCATGTTTAGTCTTAGCTTTGAAAAAAAAAGTAAATCAGAAGCACTTAGTCACACTGATTAGTAACATTGTTCAGATGTAACTTCTGAGATCAAAATATGGCCCTAAGTCAGTTCAAATAAGTCACACTGAATTTCAAGTATTTATTCAATCCTTTCTTTGCACACATGTGATTCAAGACTTGCACTTCAGGGACCAACCACATTTTCATCCTAACAGTAGTGGTGTAACTATAGTCAAAGCAAGCACAGGCCTGCTCAAATGACAGAAGGACTATTAATATGGTAGAATAAAATAAATAAGGAATAATTCTGCTCTCCCATCCACATCCTCCTGTGGAAATCAGTGGTGTTACAAGAATACTCACATCCACTCAGTATCTCCTTGTGTTCATTCCTACAGTGGAAGTGCTTCAGTGATCAAGCACTCAACAACTTGATCTCTAAAGAATAATGATATAGTGGCCTCAAAATCATACATCCTTAATATTGAGGTAAAAATTTTAAGCTCTCTGTAATACAAAAAACATAAACCCCTATTGGTTTTATAAAAGTTTTACATAACTATTGGTTATGTTTTATAAAAGTTTTATATAACTATTTATTTAATTTCCAAAACAAAATGGATTTACAAGTTCCTTGGTTGCTACAGCATGAACACAATTCCCTAAATACAGACATTTCATGTTTATTCAAACATGACTTACACTGTCATGTGTACACCAGAGCAAAGTGCAAGTGCAAGTTGAAAAGAATTATTAAAAAATTTATATCATCGGTCTTTCCACAAATAACAAGAGAGACTCTAACTAAAGCAACAACTTCAAGTGAGTCACTTTAAATCATTACAGAAAATGAATGCTAATTGCAGCCAGCAGAATAGACGAAAAAACTACCTTTTCCACCTCAACATTCTTACTTTGCATTGTTATAGAAAATATTTCATGGTAGGCATCTACCATGACAAAAGTTTAAATTGAAAATTATGCATCGTTCTAACGCTTGTAGCTATAAAATCTCCATAATTACCTATATTTTTAAAATAAAATAAATTACTGCAGAATAACAGAACAAGAATAGCTGAAATGGCACCAAAATTGCCCCAAAGGTGTCATATGTATTTTATGGATAGCATGATTTGTCACCTATCCTTGAAGTACTGTCCATATTGAGAAACTTAAAAAATCCAACGCAACCCCCCCCCCAAAAAAAAAACAAAAGTAAACACTAAAACACAAATCCCACAACATTTACACACACGTGACATTAGAATGAGATATCAGACGATTTTCAGAAATGAGGAAGTTCATCAGTTTGTAAGAGTCAGACATTGCACCACTCTTATTAAAGGACAAAAACACTGTTTAGCAGTGAGAGTACATCTTCAGCTGATCAGGAGGTTTGTTTTCCCATCCCATATGATCTGAATGCTAATCCAGAAAAGGCATACTTTACTTCCATCAATTATGAGTCTTTCTTTAAAGAAGCCATTTGATTTATTGATTATAGCCTTAAAAATATTTGAGACAAGACCTAACTCCCCACTCACTTTTATCTAAGAGTTACAAAAATGCATTAACCAATTCTCCAATGAATGGGTTTCATTAAGATTTGTTTTATAATCTTGTTCTAGGATTTAATGTAAAACTGGATTGATACACTGAATTATCACAGGAGAATTTATTGAGCTTTCAGAACATTAATTTTAAAGCACATTACCTGTCATCTCTGTGCTGTACATTTTTTTCCTTACTATCTATAAAAGCAATTTTAACAAAATCAGGTCGTACATTCCTAAATACATAAAGGCACACATTGAAAACTAGACTTCTGGCCTAGTAAAAGCCAGCAGAAAAAATCTCATTTTACATTCAATTCCAGTGATACTGAGAAAAAAAGATTGTCAATAGTGAATAAGTATTTCTATGTACTGATCAACTGTATGAAAAGCATGCATGAAAATATACATGTCTCCACAGTTGTTAACATGGGAAAGAAGGAAGATCAGGAAGCAATAAAACCAATTGTTTCATTCTCTTCTGGGAAAATGTCCTTAACACAAAACCTACAAGCTGTCCTCTTGCAGTTTCTGAAGGTCTGCTGTTTTCATTCCTCATTCTCTGTTAAGTTTTGCATTTTTCTCTGGCTGAACACAAAAACAGTCTTTTCAGTTTCAGAAGTGTTTACAATAAAGTTAATTTCTCTCCTAGGTCTCAGATGATGGTACAAGGTTAGCATGCCCAGGATGCAAAATGTTTATTGTACTGGGACTTTATAGCCTGTAATGAAAGCAATGCCATAAATCATGCAAATGTCTGTTATACTCAAGATCTATGTCTGAAGGTGCTTTTTCTTTCCCTCTACAGGGAACTCTCTGCATTCTTCATCAAAAGATGCAGGTTTGCTTCCATAACTGATATCTCCTTAGTGTGTTCCCAGGGGATTCTGTGAAAGGAAAATTAAATTCACACAAGCCTTATGCCTTCTAACTTACCCTTCCTCAAACCTCCTTATTTTGTCCATAATTCAGAAAAGTACCTGTGGCTTCCATTGACATTCCAAAGCCATGTAAACACAGGACTTACTTTTGCCATCCTTATACATGCACAATTATCACATGCCTCAATAAGAATTTTGACCAAGGAAGGACTGAAGAATTCAGCATTTACATAAATCAAGAACTATTTTTGTCTCCAGATACTGATAAAGCATTGGAATATCACAAATAACCACTATCTTCTACAATGAGCTACACCAGATGAATTGGGTGCTCTGGCCATCATCCAGGTTTATAACTGTTATTATTACAGTGCTTGTATACTGTGGATGTATTACATTACCAAGAAAAACATTAATATCACATTAGCAGTAACCATCAGGGGCTTGTGATTCTTTATATACTGCACTGTGTTACAACATGGGCTCATTTTCTGTCTCAATGGGTGTTCTGGTCTTTAAATATTTCAGTGCTTCAAAGAATTTTTTGTCAGCCAACCACTGCATGCAACATTTATTTTTCTAGCTCTGCATGGCTAGTATAGAAACACATATTTTATACATTAAACACAAGATTATCAAAATTATGGTGTCCCTCATTTCAAAGAAGGACAAACCTTAAGCTCACACTTTATGCAGAAGGTCTTTGTGTGAGAAGAAATCACAGAGGACCAGACAAGGTCCACAGGTGTAGAAGGTGACACCTTACATGTTCTTGCCTAAGGCCACCCCATCCTCTCTTTACTCCAAGTGTATGGGAAAGAAATGCTTTGCAGCTCTAACCCTAGCACAGCTCTTTTGGCTGGCATTCAGTGCATGAGAACCTGTCTCAGCTGATTTGCAGCCTGTGAAGAAGCTCTCATTCCTAATAACTGAAGCAGACGATTCAGACCAGAGGAGCTGGAGGTGAGTCTTGCTGCACAAGGTGTGCTATAAACACAAGCCAAATTTTAACCCTAATGGAAAAAACCCTGAACTTGCCTGTCTACGTACACTGCTACTTCCTTTAGCCACAGAAGGTGCATCAGCACACCAGTCCCACATCTGACATGAAAGGCTGTCCAAAGAATTCCTTGTTAAAACTGCTGGTGAAATAATGGCATAATTAGTGCTGTCCTTAGAGCAATGCTTGCAAAAGAGGCTGCATGCCCATTCCTTTGTTATCACCATACAGCCCCTTCCACTGAGTTAACTCCCTGCCCCAAAACACACTTTCCTCAGTCCACCTGTGACTGATGATACACGAATCATGTAAAAGTTCCTTCATGTGAAGCACTTAGTACATTATTTCTGTTCAATGACAAAATTCCTCTCTCTTCAAAGGGAATCCTCTGCACATTTGGAACATGCCTATATCTGTATCAACTCAATATCTGTTGGCACTACTCAACTTGCTTGCATGTGCCAGCAAATACAAGCTTGACAACAAGCCCGAGATTTATTTGGCAAATCCCAAATGGCATAGATAGCTTAATTGTGGGTCACATTACTACCCAATTGAACAAAATCAAGAAAGGGGAGCCAAACCTCAAGCTTTACAGGTCCATTTAAGCACTCAGCCTGTGGGCATCCCAAACCCTCTCAATGGCCAAGCAGGCAGGAGGAGACAGGCAACAAGGAACTGGCATGTTTCCATACTGCCCCGTGCTGGTCAGCACAGCCCTGCCTCAGCACGAGAGAAAGGAGAGAAAGGAGTCCATCCTTGTCTCTTCAAACAGACAAAGGTAAGAAAAACTGATTCACCCAACACTGGCATGTGACAGCACCACGTTTCCAGCAAAGGTGGGTCCAGCAAAAACTTGAAGACACATCACAGAAGAAATATGGTTCTAAACCTGAGTCAATTCCCTAAGCTTATCCTAGTATGTCTGAACTGTGCATCATTTCCCACCAAGCTTAATCTAAAAACTTGTATTGATTAGAGTCCTCAGGACTTGCTAAGCATTTGGAAATGGAGTGCTGTCATTCTACCTGTGCTGTCTAGCACCACACTCTGTTATGACACCTTCCTAATAATGGGGGAAGAGAGGAAGAAACAGAGCAGAGCTTCTGCTGCATGATTCCTCCTATCTCCAAGCCTCAATTGATTTATTGCATCGAGGCTTTGGCACTGAAAGCCAAAAGAGGAAATTGGTTTTTAATGAAGAAAATAATCTACAAAGTCGAGACAGTTTTGAGAAAAACCTTCAATAACTGTTGTTGGAAAATTAGAGGAGCAGCCAGAATGTGATGACATGTAACATTCATTTTTAAAGACATAAAAAAATAAGACAGCAAGATTCACTGCAAGACTGGAGAGCAATTTTTTCAGGAATGCAGCCTCCAGTCCCCTCCTTTCTACAGGAAAGTTGCAGAGAGAAATAACCTAAAAAAGGAGCCTCACAATTTTATGTGAAAATATGGTATTATCAAAGGCTAGTTCTCCAATAATATTGCCTAATTTAAAAAAATTGAAAATCATTCTTGAGGTCATTTGAGTTTTTAGTTGCTTAACAAGAGGGTTAATTGTCTTTTCCTTATCAGAACAAACTGACTATGTTTTTAATTAATTAACTCGTCTTCAAAAGGAGCTTGATCCTCATATTCTCAACCATACTACAAGTTCTTAATCCCTAAAGTAACCCCATTGAAGTTACTAGAAGCATTAAAAATGGCACAACTTAGGTTCGGGGCTTTAAAAGAAATGCACATGCCTAGGTTAAACAAACCCATGAACGCTTGCATGGTCGCCGGCTTACAGAGGGAGCAGCTTTTGGTAAGTCCCTAAGTGAAAGAATCTGGATAGCATTAATACATATTTGCATGCAATTGTGAAATTCAAGGCATTTTCCACTCCACAGTTTTCCAAGAGACAGACCTGGTTACAGTACACTAGGAAAAAAAAAAAGAAATATCTGCCCTCAGTCCTTAAAATGGCAAACTCTCTCCTCACTTACGACAAGCCTTCCTTTTCAACTCGGGCAGGCAGCCCTGGCCGATGCCCCCGCAGCGGGTTCTCCAAGCCCAGGGACCATCTTGAATCCCTGCACCTCCTCCCGGTCCGGAGCCGCCGCCGCCGCCCCGAGCCCCCC